>VZRJ01001802.1:168408-313171 GCA_013397565.1 Ptilonorhynchus violaceus | reverse complement strand
GAAGTATTGAGATAAATCAATTCCCAGTCTCAACTGTTTAACATACCATACAGCAACATTCTATTTCCTGAGGAAAAAATATTACAATACATGCTGCCTTCAAAGATGAACGCCATTATATTTCAGGGCAAATAACAGTTCTTCATTGCTTTTGAATGGGGTTGGTGCTGCTGTTTGCAATCACACCAGAGAAAACTATTGCTTGTAAATGAAGGTGGTGACTTTGTCCTATGACTACCTTATATTTAAATCTTAACATCTTCAATGGTCTTTTCTATAAATAGAATAACAAATCTTGGATTCTCTGTGGCAATGCTGGCAACCTTATGATTCATTCAGTATGTCTTAGAATTAACCACTACAGACTACCTGCAAAAAACCAATGAGCATGTCTAGGCCTTCCTTGGCTCTCCTGTTATTCAGACACTTGATAGTGGTCACTGGGATGGAAATTTATGTTTAAAAAGAGCATGCTCACATAATTTGACCTTTCAATTACCAGCGTAAAGCTAAACTTCAGGACCAATTAAGTGAAGTAGGAATAAGAAGTCAACTTTTATTTGTATTGTAAAGGGACATTTAAATTAAAGTTAATGGAGGTATTGCTTTGTCTACCTTGGGGCTGATCATTCTGATGATGATACAGTAAGGCTGAAGATATTGCAAAAACTTCATTGTAGCAAAAATATTCCAGATTTCCTGAATCTTTGCTCCACGAGGTGAGAAGAAGAAAGAGAAGCTAAAAACCCCTGTTGAAATACTTGCTTAAATTTTCTGAAGGTGAAAATTTTGTCAATGCATGTAATGAGCTAGAAAGTGTATGAGTACTAAAGTGCTTCACTGGAGATTACCAATTAGTTATGCCATGTAATTGTATTAATGTGATTTAGTCAAAAGTTCCTCTTTCATGGAATTTTTGCCTCAAAACAAATTTGTTGAATGAAGTGGAATTATTTTCTAGAAATCTTCAAAGAATAAAATGGGGCTGATTTGCCGGGGGACCCTGGGAACTGCTGGCCTGTCAGTTTCACCTCTGTGCCTGGTATGATTATGAAACACATCCTCCTGGAAGACATATTAAAGCACATGGAAGACAAACAGGTGATTAGGGACAGCCAACATGTCTTTACCAAGGGCGAATCCTGCCTGACTGATTTTGTGGCCTTCAATGATGGACTGACTGCAGCAGTGGACCAGGTACATACAGATAGCATGTACCTGGGCTTCTGTAAGGCCTTTGATATGATCCCCCACAACAGTCGTGCTGCTACACTGAAGATGTACGGGTTTGATGGTTGGACTGTGAGATGGATAAGAAATCAGCTGGATGGCCTCATTCAAAGATTTAGGGCCAATGGCTCAGTGTCCAAGAGGAAACCAGTAATGAGTGGTGTCCCCCAAGGGCCTCTACTGAGACCAATACTATTCAATGCCTTTTTTAACTACATAGTGAGATGGAGTGCACACTGCGTGAAGTTTGCAGATGACACCAAGCTGTGTGGTGCAGCTGATACACCTGAGGGAAACAACACCAGCCAGAGGGACCTTGACAGGCTTGAGGAGTGTGCCTGTACAAATCTCATGAAGTTCAACAAGGCCAAGTCCAAGGTGCTGCACCTGGGCTAGGGCAACCCTCAACATCACTACAGACTGTGGGATGAAGAGATCGAGAGTGCTGAGAAGGGGTTGAGGGTACTAGTAGATGAAGAACTTGATCTCAGCCAATGACTTTAACTGAAAGAGTAAAAGGTTTAGATTGGACATAATAAAGAAATATTTTACAGCAAGGGTGTTGAGACACTGAAACAGGTTGCCCAGAGAATCTGTGGATGTTCTGTCATTGAAAAAGTTCAAGGCCAGGTTGGATGGGGCTTTGAGCAACCAGATCTAGAGGAAAGTGTTCCTGCCCATGGCAGGGGGATTGAAGTTCCTTTCCAACCCAAACCGTTCTGTGACTCCGGATTGATGGTATAGACCAAGCAGATATTTTTCTGTGTTTTCTTCTGATATTTACCACTCTGGGTCTGATGTTATAGAATAGAAACCTGACATGACCTTCAAAGACCTCCTCAACTCAGAGCATATAAACATATTGCCTGTCACTAACTAGAACACATACCTCTGGAGACCTTACAATGCAAGTACATGCATGACTTTCATAACACAGATGCTGAGCACATAAAAAAGAAAAAAAAAAGGAAAAATATCTATATTGATGCCATTATACATATAGAGGTAGAACTGTATTTATGTAGATATATGTATAGATAACATATAGAAATATGCATATCTAGATCTCTAGATCTTTTTATCTTACCTCTGGCTCTTAATATGATATCAATATAGAGACAGATACAGACATAGATACATATCCACACTAACATGTGTAAGTTTCCACCAAAAGCAATGAAATTTCAGGATTTTTTAAATTTTCTACTAAACTCACAGGCTGACTAGCATGAAGTTTAAATAGTGCTAATTAACTACTACAGGTGAAGAAAACAGAAAATTGGTGTGACTCCTTTGTTTTCCATTCTACTGCAATGTCCCCCTATTTATGTTCCTCAAAAGCAGGTTTTTTTCAGATTTCAGCTTTCAGTCCATAAAAATTATTGATTCTGATGCTATTTGCCCAGAAAGGAAATAAACTACAAGATTCATTTTGGTCCTATTTTTATTGTAACCACCTGCAGTATTGCATTTAAAATTATCTCAAAATAAGTATTCCAGAATCTTATCCTTGTTTACACAAATCTTTATGCTGCTTCAGCTTTGTGAATCCACTCTTCTTGGAGAGGGAGCTTGCTTTTCTTCCTTCCTTCCTTCCTTTATTCCTTCCTTCCTTGTTTTCTTCCTTCTCCAGAGAAGCAGAGATGCTTTCGACCAGGTTGGCAAGGTTTCTTCTGGTAGCTCTAGGCACGTACTTTAACAATTACACTGGGTTACTCAATGCATGTTTCTGCCCTGCTTTTGTATTGTTTGGGACCTCCACATACAGACCTTAGGAAAGTTCTAAATCACATGCATAGCACACAGCTGCTGTTTCAAACTATTTGCACTTGCAGAAAAATATCACTTTATCCTGAGTTTATGTAATTTATATGCCAGTTCAAAAGTAGTTAAATACTTTTAAAATACAAGTTGAGATTCATTTTATTTCATTAGACAAGGAACTTTAATCCTGTACTGGTTAATCCTTAATACTTATTTTAGTTCTAATCAGCACTCGAACTATGAATCTATTCTACTCCCAGTGTGTTACACACACAGATCCGTGCACAAACTACGCAATGATTTGTTCTCATATGCAATTGTTAGCAAATCTTCAGATGTATATTTCTTTGAAATCCTCATTTATATATTACCAGACATTACATAGTATGTCTCTTGAGTAATCAAGGTAACTATATGGTCCTGTGTCTGCACATAACCGTGCAGTTCACTATTTACTCAAATAAGTGCTTTGCAAACATAAAGTAGTTAAAAATAGATTCAACCTGTAGACTTTTAGTCTTGGGAGTGTTACGAGCTAGAGTCTCAGCCTACTGGAGACATTAAAAGGCCTTTGTGTATTTGAGAAGTTTATTCTTTGTATCTATAATGTTTTCTATATCCTATGTTTTCTGTATTGTTTGGATCTATGTTGTAGGGGGCTGTTAGGAAAATTTGCTCTGAAACGTAAATGTGAATTGCATGAACATAAATTCAAATGTCAAATAAATTATTAGAGTGAGTACCATTGTCAGAAGTGCTAAATCTTTCATTCTAGCAGTGCTCACAGTTATGTTTCTGAATGTGCCACACTAGGCATGTTCCTGAATCATTATCTATTAGATTCAAACTTTCAGTATGGATCAGGATTTTTTAGTTGAATTTTTTGGGGGTTTTTTTTGGACAAAAACTTCAATCTATGGTGCAGTCTAGCCACTTCCTAATTCACCTCGCTTTTTTATCTAAATGGTGTTATTTTCCCCTTCTTTGAATGAAAGCTTCAGGGAAAGGTTCTCAAGCAGTAGGGATTTTCTTGCCAATTGTAGCTGAGAGCTGCTGTACCAACCTTTTTGAGAGGTTCTTCTATTTAATTGCCTTAAAAAGTGATTAGAAGTACATTAAATAGAACCTACTTTTCTGATTTGGAAGTCTTTTTGCTTACTGCAGGGATGGTTTGGCATCATGAGCAGATTTTTCAGAAAGACAATAACTGGAAGAGCAGGCTGTACCAGAAGCTTGGATTTTATCAACATGTGACAAACGTTATTAAAACACTACAAAAACAGTATTTCAAGTAATTTGTGAGTTTTCTGCCTTGATGCTACTATTACTTTTACTACTACTGCTAAGCAAAGAAAAATATCTTCAGTATTGCAGATAAAGTGGTTCTATCTCCATGAAGGAAATCAAAGAGATTAATTAATTTTATTTAGAACACAAGGGGTTTTACTTATTATCTTACCCCTAGAAGAGTTGTAAATACAATCCAGAAAGCTGTCTTGATTAGGAAAGAAGTCATATATAACACAAATATAAAACCATTAAGAGCAAGATCTGGCTCAATTGCTGGTAATCCACAGGATGCAGATAACAGAAAGGAAGAAGAGTCTACATTATTTTTTAGATACATTTCCATTTTTTCAACAAGTCTGAATTCTCATTAGAAATGAAATTACCTTTTACATTGGGGAAGCAAATGTAAGGATTATTGCAAATCTTCCAGGAAATGGGAAAATATTTTCTGCAACTTAATATTTTTATGTTTACTCTGAGGAAAATAGAAATTTTTATCAGATAGAATCATTATAAGAACAGAGATTCAGCACTCATTTTTACTCTCGGTAAGGGAAATGCACAAAAGTAATTTTACTGGCTTCAGTGGGACTAGTCTTATTGGAAAATGTGAGTCGTTCTGAATGCAGGTTCTGGAATGTGGCACAAGCACAAACAGCTCTCCTGACAAATAGTTTAAACAACTACAAGAATTTCCTTTTGAAATAAGTATGTTTTCCTGATTTTTTTCATCTCACTACACAGGCAAAATTATTTCCAGGAGATTACCCACAACCAGCATCTAAGCCTTAAAAACAAGAAGAAAGAACATTTTTACAATAGATTCTCACTACAAAGCTTGATGTTTAAATCCATTAGTACAAAAAATTATGACTAAGAATAATGCAAACCATGTAAAAGTATTGTAATAAACAGCAAAGTAAGCAGACAAATTCAGCTAGAATGCAGCCCTGCAAACTTCAGCAAACCCATGTTAATATATTGCTTTTTAAAAATATTGTTTTATTCTTCTCTAGAATTTACATGAGTTATGCTTGGGATTATGTCTGTAGACATATGTAAACATGTATGAAAATATATATATATGTATAAAACAATTCTGTTCATGAACTGGGGCTATTTTTAGTTTTTAAACTCAGATATGAGTAGTTTACTGATACCTTCAAATCATACAAAATTTATAACTGCTGAATTTTAAAATGCTAATTTACATTTGTACAGTGCCTATTTTTTCTTTCAAAACAGAAGCAATGGGATTGACTTGACCCTTATCCCAACTCATACCTTTGTTGCTTTGCCTCTTTATCATCTCCTTAGGATCAAATATTGAATGATGGAATACAGAGGAAATAAAGAACAATTATTTTGGTAAGATCTTGAACTGAGGTTGTTAGATCATTATATTTTTTAAATTTCTTTTATTGAACACCTTTATAGAACTTCATGTTTTATTGAATTCGCTTCTAAGAGGTGCCAAAGTCAAATTCTGCACCACATTATCAATATAATAGATCATATTTTTTGAAAGTAATCTAGAAATCTAATTACGGCTGTATATATTGTCAATAGGCTTGTATACATTATTAATTGACTTCAACTGAACTATTAAAAATATGTAAATTCAGATGATCTCCTTATGAGATTTGTTGTGTAATTTGTTTACAATGATGGAAAGGCCTACTGTTTCCAGCCCCAAACATAAATTCATTATTCACAGTTTTGTCTATTTCACAGAATCTTTTCTTGTGTGTAATTTGCAAAGATCATGTTTTGAATCTGGACAAGTGGTTTAGGAGCTCTTTCTCACCGTACTTATATACAGTGGCGAAATGCTGTCAGTATTTTTAGAAACTGGAATCTCTAAACACCGACATGCATGGCCCAAAACTGCAATATCCTTACAGGCAGAATTTCCATGAAGCTGGTGGTTCCTTCTCTCACACAGGGCCTCTGAGAACAAAGCAACCTGAACACCATCTCGCACCTAGAAAATCTGTACTTACCTAAACCTCCTTGACATTTGCGTTTTTTTTATATCAGGAGTTAACTAATATGAAAACTAGGTTTGTATGAGATAGAGAAACAGAATCCAAAGTGATGTTGTCTTGGTGTTGCTATTACTCTTACTACCAAAAAGTGTGAAATTTAATTATAGAAGTTTGCGTTTTACTAGCACAGGAATACGCCGGCCATCACTTGAAGCACTCCATTTTGCAGTTGCAGAAATACATTTTCAGAGAAACATTTGTGCTTATTTATGGTGTTATTTAAGTATTCAAGACAAATATATTTTTATGAACACTGATGTATTAATAGAGATAAATTAGTGGATGAGGAAAGTGGAGGCCCCATTCTATCCCTGGCTCTGACACAGAGCTACTCTGTAACTGAGACGAAGTCAACTCTCTGTTCAATAATGTCTGTGTATGGGATGAAGACAATGCCACCCACATCCTTTTGTAATCTTTCCAAGATTGCAGAACAGAGCTTATAAATAGCACACTTCACTTCCTGACTGTTCTATAATATTACATACTATGTATTAAATAATTATTTATTTCTACAACATAATCATTTTAGAGCCTTCTTGTGAGCTGCACTATACATCCTATATTTTTCCTTTTTCCCGAAGTTAGTAACATTTTCCTGGAAGTAACCAAATCTCAGCTTCGCTAGGATTTTGCACTGCAGACACAAAGCATGATTTGATCAAGATACACCTCTCCTGTTCAGTCATGCTCAGCAAGTAGTCCTTGATGCCACTGGGGTATTTTTTATCATGATCAGTCACTGAAAGCAAGGAAAATAACTTGCCTTTTAACACTGAGCAATTTCCAATGCGTTTAAATGGCAAGAGGAGAAATTACTCTGACTGCCTTTGCAAAAATTCTTTTTGTTAATTTCTCTTTGCTTTATTTTCCTTCTCCTCCTACCCCCTTTAGCAAAATTTTGGATTTATTCCTATAAATGATTTTCACAAACTCCCTCACTCACATAACGCAGTTAGCTTTTACTCAGGCATCCCTATTCATGTTCAAATATTAGTGCTTCTGCAGATAACATTTGCATGTAACACCTGCTGCAAGCCTTAGAAATTCAGAAGGCATTCTGATATGAGTGGGAGATGCATTTTTCTCCAGGTTTTTGCTCCAGTTACCTTCTGCAGTTAAGTAGCTCTGACTGCATGGAAGAAACACATAAATTTGTATATCTATAGTGTCTTATATCCTGGCTTATATACTCCAGTTTTCTTATAATTTTAAGATTATATCTCCTGAACAAACTCATCCTCAGAGGAAATTGTCAGTCTTGTTATTTTCTGGCTCTACTTCTCAAACGCTTCTGCCACTAGATTGCCTGCAATCCGTGTTGTGCAGATTCAGAAACCATGTCCTGATGCCAGGGATAACCAAATGTCAAAATTAAGTTTTACAGTTCCTTCTGCAGCATTGTGGGTGATGACATTTAAACTAGTGGATTTGGGTTATTACATTTTGTTTGGTCGATAAGTCAGGGAATGAAATCATCCTTATTGGCTGATCCCATGATGAGAGGGCGTCTCTGCCAGCACCATGCAACTGCTGCTGAGATCAGCATCCTGGTGGAGCAACAGCCAGGTGAGAGGAGAGCACAGATCCCTGCACATGGGCTGCTGTCTGAAGTGATGACAGCCTGTTCAGAGTGGTCGCTTCTGCAGATGAGTGTGAAAATGCTGAAAGCTCGAAGCACTCTTACTGTGGAGCTGTGCAGATCATATGGCAGAGATGCTTCTCCCCACATTTTCTCTACAAACTGTTTCACCAAACTTCTTTTTGTGTTTAGGTGAGTTGTACTCATTACACACAAAACATGCTACAGCTGCAAGACAATCTCTGAAATTAGATACTCTACTTCGTTCACACAATAAACATACTAACAACTTTGCTGAACTCACCCCATCAAGTTTAAAAAGACTTGGTAACTTTTAGGTACAAGTAGTAGCAGTAGTACTGATACAGTTACATTTCGCCATTAAAATTAATCTTGTTTACCTAACTTAAAAAAAAGAACGAACCAAGAATTATTTCTTTCATAGACAGTTGACTCTATAAATTGACCTTGTTTTATATTTTTAATAGAAAATCACATTAGCCATAAACATATTTAATTATCTCTTGAATTTACATTGTTACATAGTGAAGTATGAATGACAGGAAAATATATTTCAGCAGTCAGATTGACATATAGATAGCAATACGCCTTTTGTAAAAACTAGCATAGTTCTTTTAATAAATTTCTTAATAATCGTAGACAAATTATAACACAAGTCTTCTAAATATTTAATTAGTCACTCAATTTTTGGAATAGAAATTAACATTTCAAATATGGAGAATGACTTGGAAACAATGATTTTTAAAGGTCTGTCATTAGCAATTCCTATCCCTACGATCAATATTATTTATTAAACAAACCTTTTGATCACATCACAAAACTATTGCAAGTATTACACTTGCCTTTTTATCCATATTTATCCTTACCATGAGGAGCTAGCGTAGTACTCAGGAATGAAGCATAATCCTGCTGTGATTTCAGTAAAATATGAGTTTTATCATTTTTATGACTTTAATCGGAGTGAGACTGATACATTGGTTCTAAATTTGTCAACTGAAAATAGAAAGTATCTTCAGAAAATACCATTTTATTTGCTGACCTAAGTCTTAAATCTGTGACAAGATGAGTGGCTACTGCATGCACATTGCCTTACAACAGCAAGGGATATCAATTTCCTTTTAGTTCATATACATCATTCTTTCTTTGAAGCTCATACAGTGGAATGGAATGGATGTGACAGCGTGTTTCTTGCATGTGAAAAGGCAAAATGTCATTCAATTGTTTTCTGCTGGTTACTTCAGAATCAAGTGGTCAGTTTGACCTTTTATGCTTTCTGCCTTGCTTTCTGTGGGACTCTCTGATTATATATATTAGGCTGACAAGGTTGTTTGGAAGCACTTCTGGAAAGCATCCTTACACTTACACTGTTGACTTTGACTTATTGCTATGGATATCCAAAGGGACATCTCCCTCAGCTCTCGATCTTTCTGAACCCTGAGCTGCCACTTTCCCCTGTAACACACATATAAAACCCCACTAATTTTGCTACTCCCACTAAAGACAAACAAAAAAAAGCATTAGTACTTCATTTTTAGTAGTAGTAAAGACCTCCTATTTTTTCATCCTTCTTAACCAACTTTGTTTTTATTAGATGTGTTCAACAAAAACAAACGTGAAAAAAAAAAAGATAGCTTCTATCTGGACAGGTGAAAAAGCATCCTGCACAAAAGTTAGGCTATATCGTCACTACTATATGGCAGTAAAAACTGAATAATGTCTGATAGTATTGCCAAATAGCTATGCATTGCTAATGTTTTAATATGCACAAGTAGTTGTCATATATACAGCATCAGAAGTTTAGATTTCAGGAATTTAGTGGGGGTTTTTTTTCTGAAATTAATAAGAGAAATAACCCCAAAGGGACCTGCTGACACTGCCCCTCCACTCCCCCTTCTCTCAAAAGTATCTGTAAGGCACCTTTAACACATCTTTAGACACTTTTAAAGAGAGCATCTGCTCTTTTGCTGTCAGCAATTCTCACTCTACAGAAAGTTGATGTACTCACCCAGGCTGTCCGTGTGAGCCCAGCTCTGTCCGTTCAGCGCTGCTTCTCTACCTGCTTCCTCCCTTCCGCACGTTCCCGTGTCTCCAGCGCGGAATGCACTTGCATCTCACTAGGGCTCCCTCTCTCCCGGCATCACTTTTAAGTCAGGCAGGCAGCGAGCAGAAGCCAAAGAGACTCTTTATCTGATTGGTTTCCATTCAGTGCCCCTGATTAATGAAAAACGTCCCTCACAAGGAGAGGTGTTGCTGCCCCTCGCAGAGATGTTGCTGCTGATGGAGCCGCAGTGCTCAGCGTGAGAAGGTTTGGGGCTGGGGGGGGACAGTACGACGGCTTTGCCAGCCAAACAGTGATTTGCAACTGAATGCAGTGGGAGGGTTCAGAGAGGAGGGCTTTGTTAAGGACCCTCTTATTAACTGAGGCTTAAATACAGAGGCTCATGCTACCAGCTCAGTTTGGTCTGGTTTAATAATAGGGGTAAAGGCATACCCATAACCTGTGAATTATGCTGAGAAAAAATTTGCTCTAAATATCTACACTAGCAACACAGAGCCATTTGTGTGCAATACACATTGGAAAATGCAAAATTATCCTCTAACACTACTGCGGTGACAAATGATTTTAAGGTGAAAGAAAGCAAGGTGTGTGAGATTTCCCTGTGTACCCGATAGGTTTACAGCTCTAGTGTCACTTACAGCTATTGATAATGATGGGCTTGTCGCTGTACCTGAAAGTGGACATAATACAAAGTTGCAAGGGATGTTTTGGGAATTGTGGCTAATAATGTTCAAGTCATTCACAGAAATAAACAGTTTTGCCAGCAACAGTAATGAATTTCCTGGTTTCTGGTGCAGCCTGTTTGGTTACAAGTAATCACTGCTCACTACTATGACACCAGATGTTCAGTATGACAGAATATTGTGGTTTGTCTTGAACTAGCATTTTTAATTGAAACATAACATGTAATTTATTAAAATGAGAGCATTGGAGTATCCTAAGTTCTGGTTTTTGCTATTTGTGCATTTTTTGTGGGCTCCTGAGAGCTAATGACTATTTCAGTCGGTGACATAAGATCCAAATTTGCAATGAGACTTCTAGGAACTGGTTGCCATTACTTTCTGTACTGACAAACTCTGATCATAGCTGTTGTGGGCACCAATAGAAGGGCACGAAATGCTGCAAAGTATAGTTCTCTGGTCTTGTAAAATAATTAATTCATCACCAAAGTTTTCTCTTAGAAAGATGAGTCATGAGTCTCGTCTGTAGTTATGAAATGTTATTAGAGCTGTGTGTTCAGTGGTTGGGGCGAAAAAAAGTACCGGTTTATTCTGGTGGAGAAACTGTACTACAAGAGGAAGATTTATATCAAATAGTCAAGTGAGAAACCTAAGTAATTTTTTTTTTTCTTTAGGCTTTTATTAGTGCTTTAACACTACCATTGATGAGTTCAACAGACTCATATTCACAGTACACTGTTCTTAGTGAGAACCAATTCACCCTTAGATCCCATTTGAAATTATTAAGGGATTGATGCAATTCAGAGACCCCAGTCAAAGCCTTTCCTCTGATTTAAGTGGTAGTTAAATAGGGCTCTGAATGAACTAGGTCTTCTCTGTGAATGCTACACATCCATGAAAACAGTATTTTCATGTGCGTAGCAGAGTATAGAATTAGGTCCAATAGTTTGAAAATCAGAAAATAAAATCCAGACTCAGAACAAAATCAATTAATGTACTTCAGGTAAAACACATAAAGTAAAGTTTTAATTAGTATTTTCATTCCAGAGTCAGTCCACTTTAGCAATGGAACTACTGGGGAAAAAAAATCTAGCATAATTTTTGTCCTAGTAATTATACGGGAGAATAAATAGAAAAGCTACAGACAAGTATATATCTCTGATGTCCCAAGGTCCTGGTGCAGGTTTAAATCTTGCAGATCCTAAAAGGTATTTTCTTAATAGGAAGATGTCTGGATGATAAAAAGGCATGACTAATGGCTCTACTTTTTTTCATTGTGTTGGCTTTTTTTCTGTCTTTTGGCTTCTGTTCGGGAACATTGTGGCTACTCTAATCAATATTAGGAGACCATCCAGGTACAAAGGAATCCCTGAAACTGGAGAGATGAACAAACTAACTTTTCACAATATTTTCTTGAGCTTATTCAGTGGCATCTGGGGAACTGGCCCCTGCTTAAAGGCAGGCATACATCTGTTCAATACTGGTCATAGGACACTCAGATTAATGGGAATGGCCCCATTTCTGTTGATGCCATCTATAAGTCTGTAGTGAAACAAGCAACTTTATTTATATTAGACAGAATAAGGTCTGTTCTCTCACATATATTTTTCATTGTGTTTTAAATATGGCACAGTAAATACGATGGGAAGAAATATTGAAATTATGTGCTATACATTTACCAAAAAAAAAGGAGCATTTCTAATGCAAATAGTGTTGCATGATGGGGATAAAAAGTTTTGCAATATACCCTGTAAGTGGAATATACATCAAAAGTAGGCCAAAAAGGAAAAAGCGTAGGTGTGACAGCAAATAGGGAGAGATGGGTGGAAATCTAAGGCTGTGCTCTAACACGCAGAAGGCTACTCCATACAGGGGAGGAATACAAAATGCTCCTTCTGAAAAAGAGTGGGCAGTGGAAAGAGATATGGAAAAGCAGAAAGTGCACCAAAAGGATAAAGCAGGAATGCTTTTATTGCAAGACAGGCTGTACTTCAGTTTTATATTTTATGAAGTCTCTCTTGGAACCAGGTCTCTTCTCTTTTCACCCCTATTCATCTTTCTTTCTTTACCTTCATAAAGATTTGTCTGCTAGCATCCATGGGAAGCAGGAAGAAGTGATTACATACCTCATCTTCATTGAAATTCTAAACATTTCCTTGTTTCACAGAGGCTAAGATCACTCAGCAGTGCACAGAGTTGGGCTGGTTGCCATGTTAAATCATTCTGAGTTCAATCACTGTTTCCCATCAGTTTTTCTTTTCCTGACATATTTACACTTAACCTGTTTAAACAGAATGAAGTGCAAATAAAACTTCAGAAGGGGAAAGGAATGATCCATTTTTATCCCTAGGTTTTTCCATTTATATGTAGTCAGAAGACGATGTCTAGGTGTTCAAGTGGGACTGATATCTCAGGTCATCTCGTCCCATATTTCTGATAAGCCAAGGCAGACCTGAATTTTCACAAATCTGTGTTCCCACAAATCTTCTAGGGTCTGTAAGGAAAACTTGGTCTCAGGTTTCATAGTAATAACTTCCCTTCATTATGTCACTTCAGTGTGAGTTTTTTTCCATTGTCAGAAATAATACATGTTATATATATTTAATCTTTCTCAAATAAAAGACAGTGCTGAACAGAACAATCAAGAAACATATAGATAAGCAAAGGCTTCCTGAGATTCACAAGAACAAAGCTAACAGTTGTGTAGTTTCAGCTCTGCTGATTTTCACCAGAGACTTTAAGATTCTGAAACATAAAGAAACTGGATCAAATAATTACCACTCATTGGAAAACTAGTCCTAAAACCATCTGTATTTTCACTCAGTCAATCATTTCAAAAGAATGCTACTAGCTTCTTTTCCAGCTTTTCACCAGGCTTTCTTCTCTCTTTCTGTGAAAGACTTTAAATGATCCATTTGTTAAAGAATATGATAAAGTGTATGACTTTGAAAAACTGTTGGAGCATTACTGTGTGAGTCAACACAGGCAGGCAGCTGGAACAACCACAAAACCACAGCTGAAATGCAAAGAGTAAATTTATTTCATTACCTCACTAACCAGAGGATCTCGAAGCAACACCCAAGTGGGAAGCAGGCACTGTCAGGCTCAGTCCATTCTAGTGAACAGCGGCCCTGCTGTTTGCACCCATTTATCAAGGGCCCATGCACGTGTAGTTTACCACCATGCTGTGATCTCCCCTGTGCTTTTTATGATCTCTGAGTTTTGATCTTCTCTCTCCCAAGACAGGGAGCCCAGGCATGTCCAGGAGAGTGTCTTCAAGTCTCTCAAAACACCTACATCACATCTACACAGAAATTCTACTTCTCAAAACAGACAGAGGATAAACAGCAGTAGGAGTAATATGTGGGGTTTCCCAAACTGTTATTTTCCAGGCCTTGGCATTCTCAGCTGCAAGGTCACTTGAGCAAATCTACCATCCTCCTCACCATTCTTCTGTTTTTAAAAATTTCCTCCCAACAGTTGCTAAACCAGACCTGACAAGCACTAGATTTTGGCTGCCCCCAGCCTATGTATATCCTATACAGAAGATAGAGCATAAGAGACAGAACAAGATACCTTCTATTTCTTTCACATTTCGCCTCTTCCTTTGATACAATTATGCAAGGAACAGCCACTCTGTCTTGTTTGAAGGAGAGTTATATTTCTGTATATGACTCCAAATTCCCAAAAAAGACATGAGAGGAGGGAAGGCATGTATGTGGGAAGGAACATATATCAAGACAAAAAATGTGATAAGAACAATTAGACATTGCTAAACTTTTAGTTGTTTAAAACAAAACAAAGTTAAAACACATATATAAAGCACTCCAGTGTCATACAGACCATTGGATTAGGTTAAGATGTCTCCAGACTCACTTGTGTTTCTGGTTTGAGAAATACAATAGCAAAAGCTTTACTTAAGAATATAGACAACAATCAGCTCCATAGCTTCATCTGTATACTTTGTTTACAGCATTTTAAAGTAAATTACATCCCTAAACTTGAATTTTTCCCAGCTTGTTAAAAACCCAATGATTTATTTAGATAGTTGGCACAAAATGATTGGATTAATTTGCCACACAGATGCATATTTGCTTACATGCACCTCTTCTCCATTTATTTCCATGAGAAATTTTGTTTATCTCAGTAAGTCAAGATTCAAGACTAATATCATAGTTAACTTGATTTTATGGCTTAAATATGTCGAAAAACATTTTTAGAAATCCATAGTAGTTTCAAATTTATTAATTTTTTTTAAATTTTTTTGTCATCCATAAATCAATTGTATTGATCACTCCTATCTTGCTTTCTTTCCTCAGTCTGCAGATATACTGTTTTGAAATATTAAAATAAGATAAATCTGGGTTAGGTTCTGCTGAACTGAAGTTTTAAAACATCAGGCCAGATTTCACAGCAGTACGGCCTTCATGTTTTCCAGGCATTTAATCAGTTTAAAGCTGGTGAAGATTTAGAAAGTACATAAACCCAATGTAACTACGCATAAAAACTGAAGTGCTTAGATTTTCAATTTACCAAAATGATCATAGAAACATGATTTGTTGCATACACAAAAAGTAAAGTGCAGTATACTAAAGTAAAAATGACAAATATTGGATGGGAGGTACTAATACCAGACTTGGTCACAATCTTTAATACAGATTTTTTTTCTTGGAAATACTGCTTCACTGAAACTATTGACAAATTTTGGTTGCTTCTTGTTTATTTCCTTTATCAATGCTTTGGGGATGAAATTGTGACCATGTGATTCCTGCATGAAATTAAACTTTTCAAAATTATTTAAATGCATTGTTTTGATTGACCTGATCCAAATAGATTTCCTTTGTGTCTTAGTCTGCAAATATTTTGAAACTATTTTTCTTGGGGATAAGACTTCTCATTTCCAGAAAATTAAAAAATGACATTGAACAGAAAAATTCTTGACCTTTCTACAGTAATTATCCAATTAATTGCAATAGCAATACACTTTTCCAAGACGTACTTGTGAAACAAATTAGCTTAATCCACAGAGGTGAAATAATGAAGTTACATATTCTTTTGGTACAGCATAAAGTTAAGGAAATAATTTGATTTGTATAACTTGAATTCACTTTCTACTAAAAAAAAAAAATTCATCCTTACCTCCAAATACCAAGAAGATAGGCCTTCCTAAATATTAATAAAATTATGAAATTCTCCTGGCCAGTCTAAAGGAGCATACCTTCCAGCACAGGGTGAACCTCCACATAACTACTTACAATCTGCAATGGTGTTTAAGTACCTTCTATAGAAAATAAGCATATAGACAAAGCATGTAATGCCTTTTAGAAACTGTGCCACTTACATGGGCAGACACAAACCACTCTTATGTTACAGAAATATGTCTCTAATGGGCCACATCAAAGCACTCATCTTAGATCAGACACATTGATCTGAGACTGCTCCCAGCCTCATTCAGGTATACACACACACACACAGACAAACTAATTAACTACCTACCTACCTGTTTCAGGGCAACAGCAGAAATCCTTGTGGTTCAAAAGAGACACAAGTAAAGTGTTCTGCAGTGTAAATGTCACATGCTAACTACAGACACAGTACAAATTTCAGAAAATAAAAATAAATACTGTGATAATTGTGACTTGCTAAGGAACAGTTAGAAAATACTTTAGCTCCACATGAAATTTCCATCCTTAATTCTGTAGCTAGAATCCTTAAGAGCTCTGTACGTGCATTCAAAAATTGATCAAGATGAACTGCTAACCATTCAACTGTCATTTCTTCATGAGCTTGATGCCTAAATTCTTTGCTTAGAGTGTGTGACATATGACAGTTGTGAAGTTACTGAAAAAAATCGTGGGAGGAGTTGTTTTCCTCTAACATTGACAAAGAAGCTGGTTTCAAATACAGAAAAAAAGCAGAAATGGTATCTTTTTTTAAAACGAAACAAAGCTCCGTCAGATGATATTTTGCCCCTTGATATGACAAAGGTAAAAGATGAACCCAAAAATGAATAAATTTGCTTTCATTCTTTTTAAATTAGGATAAGTGTGCATTCATAAATAAGTATATTAACAGTGATCTTAGTCTGTCAGAGCAGAATATTCGCAGACCTCTTCCATATTGCTCTCTGTTTATGGATGTAAAACAATGCAAAAATACATAATCTTCTCAGCACGTGCCATTGCTGTACTTAACCAGTTTGGGAAATATCTATTCTTTTAACTTCAGGTTATTGAGATGAACTTCTTCACCTTCTGTGTGGCAATATTCAAGTTTTCTTCCATTACAGTCCTTGGAGCACAACCAAAACTCTGATTGTGGTGTAATTGGATCTTGAGATGGAATTAATTTCGACTCTTTTACTGGTCCAGAAGTTAGGCAGCCACTTCAAGTTATTTCATGTATAATCATTGGAAGGAGAAGGAGGTCTCCAGAGGAAAATTCATCCCATTGAATCCCATCAGCTACCATTTTAAGATAGCTATTTGAAAAAAATTGAAGTTGCTAAGCAACCTCATCTGGATTTTTTTTTTTCCTTTCTCTAGGCTGACTATGGAGGGAACCCTGCTGAGAAACTCAGATGTTTGCCTAGCTTCCAACTGCTTATGATAGGTGAGATGAATCCTGTCCTCCAGTTCTAGCTCCCAGAGTTCTGAAAAGACTATGATCCATGATGCCAATTATTCAAGGTAGATCGTTTCCCCCAACTTGTTACTTAAGTATGTTCCTAGTCATCAAGATAATGAGGAAAGAATGAAAGTGCAACCAAAAAAAAAGAGGTCAAGAAGGAAGATTTTAGAAAGTTATTATTTGTTTAAAAATATGATGGTCAGTGTTATCTCAGAGCTTGGCTTTGCCATACTGCTGAATTATAAAAAGGTACTTATATTGATTATACAAATGTAGCAATACTGAGAGAATAAGCAATGCTATTAAACAGTTTGACCTGGTCAAACCAGCTAGGTTTAGTGAATTCATAGATGGATTCTATGAGTAGATAAGATACATAAGAGGTATGCAGATTACAGAGATTTTTCTAAGTAAAAATATTTCAGAATAGAAAAACAAAAAAACCATTGAAGCAACTATACCATATTTATTCCTCTTGATTGTTTTTAAATTGTTGCTTGGTTGCCTTTAATTTTGGCTTGAAAATAAAAAAAAGCCACTCTACTTAAAAATTCTGTTTCAGTCAACTCTTGTGACATTGCTGTCTGATAGGAGGACAGAAGAAAGAGAACTAATATTGTGCTCTCATGTTTACATGCCTAGTCTTTTACTATGAAAACCTGATGCCCTGTGTTGTGAGACTATAAACTACTCAATGCTTGGTTCCCTGGACTTTATTTTCATAAAGCTGCAATTGATTTAATGTGATTTATCTTAACTAGAAAAAATATGTGGCTTCCATGGAATCAGTTTACTCTAAAATACATGGATTCTTGGTAAATGTAACTCTAACCACACACCATAATTTTTCAAAGGAGACCCCCTTGAGGGAGGGCTCTGTGTAAAGTATTCTTTACAGATATCAGAGGCAATACTGTCACTGATTATATTGAATTCCTGGATACTACAGGAAGTTAATGGAAACCTCATAACCATATTTTTAAGTGTGCACACAACCACAGCTGAACTTATAAAGGTTAGCATAAAAATGCTACACATTTTTATTTATGTATTGTCTTTAGATGACCTGGAATCAGTAACTTTTCTGCTGTTTTCCAAGCATCTTAAGTTAGGTATGGAGATGGGAAAAACAAACAAACCAGGAGGGAGCATAGCTAACAATAAGAATAAAAAAGAAGAGGCAAATGAATGAAAAATATATTAGATAAATGCATCCAAATGTGAAGCCTGATCGTCTGGTTATCTTGTTGTCTAATAAAGCATCCAGAATTTATTCAGATTCAGAATTTATTCAAAATCCAAAAGATATTTGCATGTCAGTGAAAAGCAATATACGGTGCTCAAAGAATGCATTATTCTAAGAGGTACAGAAAAACTCAAGCTTCAAAATATTATTCTGGATTGCGTAGGCATCCTCTTAGGATAAAGGCCATATGGAGTATCAGAGTACTTTGTTTCTGAGGTCCCTCAAACAGCAAAATATTCAGGTTACTTTAGCAGACAGAGAACAAGTGGTTTAGATGCAGCTGCTTTTATAAACTTGTGCTTGAATGAATCTCCAACACTGTGTTGTGAATGTCTGCCTTTACTGTTACCTATTTCTATTTTCATGGTGAATAGAGGTCTTTTGTAGAATTTTACAACGTATTATGCTAGATGCTTTAAAAGCATGCTGTAAGACAATGATTTACATTATTGGGTGTAGGTTTAGATTGGATATTGGGAAAAGTTTTTTCATGAAAGGGTTGTCAAGCACTGGAACAGGCTGCCCCAGGAACTAAATTACTCACCGTCCCTCTAGGTATTTAAAAGACATGTAGATGTGGTGCTTAGGGACATGGTTTAGTGGTGGATTTGGCAGTGCTGGGTTAATGGTTGGACTGGATGATCTTAGAGGTCTTTCCCAAACTAAACTATTCTATGATTCTAATGTAGAGTTTAAATAGCCATAGATCTCTTAATGTGAGTGTAAGGGATGGGAAGGAACAGTACACATGAAACTGCTGAAATTACTCCTCTCAGTCATATAGCAGTTTGGGGCATTTCCCTTTGTGTCCTGTGTCTTCCCTAGATGATAATGCAGATTTCAGACCACTTTATAGGAACCTGTTCAAAGCTTAATTGTTGCCAGGTTGTCCTGGTTAGTGGGAAGGGAATATGTGCCTTCTGCTCTTGGACACAACATTAGAACTTCAGTGCACTGCCTACCAGTTGAGCAGCAGTTTTCTCCGTGGATATGTTTTGGATCTTTACATCTGATTGTGGGGTTTTTTCGTGGAGGGGAGAGGGTTGTTTAGGGATTTTTTTTTTTGGTGGCAGTGGTGGTGGTGGTTTTTTTGTGGGGTGTTTCTGTTGGTTAGTTGGGTTTTGTTGTTGCTGCTGCTGTCTTTTTGCAGTACAATTAGTACAATTCAATGTTACATCTGTGCCTAGATGAGGGTTTCTTCGTCGTATAGTCATACATCATTAGACCACCATCTGCAAAAATGGAGCAAACCTTTGACAATGTTGAGCTCTCCTCCATCTTCTCAGGAGACTTTCAGTATTTCCCAGCTCTAACCACTGCATTCAGTGTCAAATGAGTGTTAGCCATGTTGAGGAAGGTAAAGGAGTGATAATAGATCTCCATCAGCTTCCACATTTTGTCCACTTGCAGCTCACAGCACTGCCATGAATATAATCAAATCCTACCAATTTCCCATTTCTTTGTCTTTGGAGCCCTTCTACATTAAGAAAATTTTGTATTATTTAATTAAAAGAGTGGCCAGAAGCATTTGCCCACCTGAAGATCAAAACTAATGAGAGTTACTAGCATAAAAACAAAACATGTCCAAAGACATTACTTTGAAAAGATGAGCAGAAAAACTAAGGGGTAGCATTTCTGAGCTTAGTTGTTGTGCACATCTGTTTCAAAACTTTGTCTTGGGAAAACTAAAGAAGAAAATTTAAAATTAAAGCTACAGCAGCAATAACAGTAAGGAAAATAAAATAAATTAATTAATGAACCCAAATCAAAGCAAAATACCTTTCTTGAAAGAGTTAAAGTATGGGAATAAGCAATACAAGCTCCAAGTAATGTGTTGCAATAATTAAACTCCCAGTAACATTTTTCCCTCAATTTTGTTAGATAATAGTTTATATCTGTTACAAATAAGAGTATAACATTTTCCATTGGCCTTAGTTATTTCTGATTACTGAGTCCGTAATTTTGATAGTAGAAATATATTGTGTCAATTAAGATATTAAGGCTTAAAGAATAATTTTAAAGCTTCAATGGCAATGTTGTCCAGTTGCTACCAAAAAACCATCCTCATTATATGCATAAAGGTTAAAGTATTCCCCTGAGGATAAACTGATCTATTTAGTGTATATGGTGTATACGGTGTTAATACAGTGATTCTCTTCTATCCTCTCAAGCTAAGTCAAGCAGAGAGCTGAGGGCACTGTAATAAGGACCTCTGCAGGTTAGAGGCCCTCATAGTTGATCACACAGATAACAAAGAATAAATGGGTTTTGTATTGGAGTGTCATCTTGCTGTTTTAACATAGGGTTTGCTGACTTTTCTATTGTAAATATAATTTTGCAAGCTTATCTACTTGTTTAGGAAAATGACTCTAAGTAAAACTCAGAGTGTAAGAACTCAGCAGAATAAAAGAAATTCTTGTGCTTTAATCTCAGGGCATTCAGCATTCATACAGTGTGCCATTAACAATTCTTTTGCCTTAAAATACGCAGATTCAACCACTGACTCGATCTTACTATATTGCCTGTCACAATTCTTCTCCTCATGCATTGACCCTGCAACTGGCTCTGTTACTCTGAGATCACTGATTTGGTCAGAGCATGGTGCTGCTGACACCAGGGTAGTGGGTTTGATCTCTTGGGTTGATGGGTATGGGCCATCCACTTAAGAGTTGCATTCCATGATTCTTGTGGGTTCCTTCCAACTCAGAATATTCTGTGATTCTGTGATTAAAAAGGGAGCAGTCACCCTTTCCTTGATCCATTCAAATCAGATCCCTGGTGTGATCCTGCCTCAATACTTACTTTCCTCTTACTGCTCTGCTCTTTTCCTCCTTCATCTGAGAAGGTATGAGGGGACTTGCATGTTCCTCTCCTACGTCTAAGCCCTAAGCACCACTCTATTGCTCTTTAGCTTGCAAATGGATGTTTTATAGCACACAAAAGCAGTTGTAGGACTGTTAAAAAGGGGGCTCTGAATTAAAAGAATTTTGTCTTCATGAGTCTAAAAAGCTGATAATGCAAAATTAATTCTCTCCTGCTAAGCTGCAAAACTAGTGCAGGCAAAGGGTCCTTCATGTCAGGGAAGACACAGTGATTGTTTATCCTTCAGACCTGTGGTCAGAATCGATGTGGGGACTTGCTTACCAGTGGCTGCTAGATTTCCTCTAGTGTAAGTTGCATTCTTTTAAAACTAGCCTCTGGGATTTTTTTCAAGACTCCATTGTCTTTTGCCAGTTCTAAATTATTTGTCCTGTTGTCTTTCAGTTTATATACCCTCTGCCAAGCTTCTTAAAAGATTAAATTGAATTTGCTCCTCTTTCATGTTAGGGATGCAGTGAGAGTGAAAAAAGAATTTGATAATATTCTACATGTCAATGATTAGCTTTAAACTATGTATTATTACTGGTTTTAACCACAATGCCATTCATAATCCTGATGAAAAATTTTAAAAAATATTCCACCTATGTGCAATTTTCCTCAAGGACAAATACTGTTGTTGGCATTAAGGAGAATATAAATCCTAGGGAAATTAGACCACTGCTGGAACTCAGTCTGTGTCAAGCTGCCTAAAACTGTTTGTGGTATTGTAGAGCAAAGCAAGGTCTCCTGGGAAATTGCTCAATGTGTCAGAAAAAGCATGTGGTCTGTGTGAACTACTGTTCTGGAGACATTAAAGACCTCCAAGACAAATTAATGCAGCCCAGACGCTATGCCAGCCTCGCTGTGATAATTCTGACACATTCTCTTTACCCCAAAGGAGAGCCACACTCATTTAGTCAAATGTAATTTCTCCTCTGACTGATGGTTGTTGCATTTAGAGATTAAAAATATCCCAAACCTACAACACTTCAGTTGTTGACATCTTAGCACAAGCAGCAGGCAGTCATAAAGCCTCAGATTAATAGAGCTTCAGGGCAGATTTGCTTTATTCTGACGGTTTCTGTTTCATTCTGTTGTGTTCCTCTCTTGCCATAAGGTTTGATTTCACTAATTCATTTTTAATAAACAATAAGATTTTAATGCACAAAATGTAAATAGTAAACACAGGGTAAACAGGCAAATAACTACCAACAGATGTCCACATTTTTGTAGAAAATAATATAGTTTTGTTTCTCTAAAACACACTTAAGGAACTTTTTGTATAGGATTTACTATTACCATGATTAGTGTTTGCCAAGACTGAATATATAATATTGCTTCTCCCATCTTTCTCAGAATGAATGTATTTGTTAGAATTGCAAATCAAAGGATATGGGTTTGGCTTCAAAAAAGTGTAGAGTTATAACAGACTTTTAATAATTAGACAAGAATTTACTAATACTCTGATTTTTTTTAAAATTTTTGTGTGTGATGTTTCTTAAGTTCAACAATTGCCTTAAAACACATACTCAGATAAAGAATTCTCATCTTCTTACTGGTGAGAAATCAATTTTCAATGGCTCTTCTCTGTGTATATTTGGGGATTTAGTAAAAAGAGCTGACTCTAATAGTGCTAATAATATTTCTAAATTTGGGGTGGTTTTTTTTTCATATCCAAAAATCTTTATTAAAAGTCAATGAATGGTGTAAATGAAAATTAACAAAGTAAAAAATTGTATTTCAAAACAACCAGTCAGTGGTGTGGGTGTTTTTTGCTGTTGTTGTTGTTGCTGCCTATGCAAAATACAATATGTAAAATTAAACATGATATGGACTGAAGGATTAGTCAGCTCTCAGTGTTTTATTTTAGGGATTTTGTCTTTTCTGGAGTCATTTTAAATGGGAAAAATTTGATATATCAAAAATTCTCAAAGGACAGGTAAATTGGTTCCTGACAGCTGTACTGATATGATCAAGTTTGTATAGCTACAGGCTATAAATTAAGCTATCCTTTCAACTCTTTGAAACTGATGTATGATATAATAGAATATTTTTCAAAGTAGCATGGAAAAAGAGTAAGTATATTCATACTAAATGAATATGATATATTAAGTATATGTTTAAAATCAAACATAAACTTCACATCATGATAGTGTTATTATTTAACTGTACTGGATAAGGCATTAAAATAACAGGTTTGTCTTTGGCACTGAAAGATTATCTCATTCTCCTTTTTATATGTACTAGTGTTGTCAGTGTGACATTATCATTGCTTCCCATCTAATTGCTTGTTCAAGATAATAAAACTCTCTTCTCACATACAAATATGTTATTAATTATTGCCTTTTTATACAAAAAGCAGCCTTTTAACTCAACATAATCTTCAAAAGAGGAAATAATAGATGCTAGTGAAGATAGACGGAGCAATGTTCTGTGTGGTGAGCAAGCACATCATGCTTTTAGATTTCTCAGTGAGAAAGTCAGAGCCTTTGCAATGTGTGTATGAGGGGGTTGTTTGTTTTCCTGTGGTGTTTTTTCAGTCTTCCAGTACTTCTGCAAATCAGGTGGCATGTTTTTAACATAATCTGGGGAGGTGTATGAAGATACGTGGTGATGCATCCTACAAGATTCAGCTATTTGGCTTCCAGGAGAACACCTCTCAGAATGCAAAACTGTATAAAAAATAAGGAAGGAAACCAAATAAGTCATCAAGATCACAATGCAAATACAGCTCACAGAATGAGCAGAGAGCTGCCAGAGGAGGCCAATTTTCACACTGGGCGAAGAAAGCAGTCCATACACTTCAAGAGCCATTAATTTATTTATGAATTAGTGAAAATTTGATGCTTACACATTAAACTTTAAAGAGGTAACTCAACACCCAGTTCTTTCCTGAATACTCACCGGTTAATGCTTTATCACCTAAGCACATTAGCACCTTGTAGCATTGCCATGGACTATAAGGTGATAAAAGAAGTGAATTCCCCAATAGAAAAGTCGGACATTTTCTCTAATTCTTTGATGTGTACTGTGACTGCAATATGCAAAGCAGCTCCAGATTCCTTGAAATATCAGTGTTGCTCCCCACTCCTTCCCACCTGTATCACATTCTTGTACCAAATCCTTCTTCAAACCACCCCATCTTTTTATCAAACTCTGGAGCACCTCATCTATAATGTCCCTAATGTTAGGGATGTAAGTCCTGATAAACCATAATGATAACTGCTGAACTGTCAATAACTGATCTAGAGTGCATGATCTGTTGTGATGATGGGAAACTCGGTGCCTCTTTGTGGGAGAGAAGCAGAAACCTATGTTTCTTTTGTTTAACTTTGCTTGCTTTTTCTTTCTGAAATAAACTAAGCTGATGCATGTTTTCTCTTTTTTATGGTTACATCAGGACGCTGGCAGGCAGAACAGTGTATCAAAGTTTGTCTGAGTGTGAGGCCATTGAAAATACACAAAATTCAGGAGATTTAGTCCTTTTTCCATGGTTTCTTGGTGTCCTGATGGCAGTTGGGATAGTCATGTCTGCTACAGCATCGCTGGACGTTTCAATCTTATTCTTCATAAGTAGATCAGCAGGACAATATGCGTATTCCAGTTCCAAGGCTTTCCACATGCAGCCCAGCTGCTGTACTATGGTGAATTGCATGTCTGAATTTGGATGGTGTCTGTCATGTGCCTCAGTTACATCAACTGCACAAGAGCTGTGTGTAAAGCACGTGTTAGACAGCACAGTTTCCTAATCATGAGCAAGAATATGAGAGGTTACTTCATTTAGGTAGGAGAACTTATACTATGCCTTTCTACCAAAAAGATATCAAAATAAGTACTTCTTGAGTGAAAAACACCACCATCAAAAATTAATCTAAAAACTGCTTATTTTGATGGAAAATTTAACTGATGAGACAAACAACAACTTTTTTCTTTTAAATTCAAATTCGAAAATTATTTTAAAAAGTAATCCTGCTTATTTTTGGAAGCTCTTTTTTGTTTCCTATGTTTTTAATTTATTTTAATTAAAACTAAAATAAAAATCCAGAAGGCATAAACTTTCCACGGAAATTACTTTTGATTCAAAGTAAATTTTTTTATGTCAGGCAACACTAACAGAAAAGAAATTCAGTTGTCCACAGCAAGGAGACATCCTAGAGTCTAAAGCAACCTAGAATGTTTTGAGATCCTGATTATATGAACCATTTACCCTCACAATGTTTAAAAGTTTTGGCTATGTTAGTTAAACAAAGCAATAGTTAACCTCTTCACAAACTTATAAATACCTTGTTTAAGGAGATGTCAGATTCCCAGCATGCTATTAAATGCCATGATGCCTTTGCTCTGATGCTGCTCTTCCCTATGGTGTGACATCCCCATGGACCACTGTTTAGTGGTGTCTTTGGCAAGTGAATCCAGAGATAGGAATCTGGGGCTCTGCTGGCAATAGAGCTCTGATTAATCCACCAGATGCATGTATGTTCCCATCTCCTAGCAAATCATTCTTACTCCTCTGCTCCTACAGCATCTGTGACACTGCCTTCAGCAACCACTTCATTAGCCCGGCTATTCTATAATCAATTTGGAAATCACCTGATGCTTTTTCCATGGAAAACTCCATCTATTTCGCAATAAAATTGCACGTAACTGGGATTGCATTGCTGAACAAACAGAACCGGAAGTGTCTGTAGAAGAGACCATCTCTTTGTCTAAATTGCATGTAGCGTCTCAAATTTTAGATAACAGAGGGAGCTATTCCCCTCCTACATGTAAATCACCTTATAAAGGCAATAATATGCAATCTACATTGTTTGAAGGAATACACCTTGTATTTCTAGTGCAGTATAATGGAATGTTCAGCCCTGAACTAGCAGATATACTTCAAAAGCTAAATAAGGTGTAGAACCATTTCAATTTGGCCAGCATACTTTAATTTTTTCCATTATCTCGTATTAAAAAAAAGACCCAGGTAATTCAAATAAACCAAAAGCAGTAGGGTTTTTTAAATGTTCAGTTTAGCTTGAAGTTTCATAATACAAATCCTTAAATTATCATAAATATTTTATAATAACATTTTCTTCCAGAATGCCTTTGAGTTGTATTTGTCTATGATTAAAATATCTTCATGGGATGTTCTCAAAGAAATTTGGAAAAGTTAGAGGGGCATATTTATACTTCCAACGAAGAAATTATTATAGTGATATAATTGTCATAAGATCAAGCACTACATATTCAGAAAATGTAGTGCTAAAATTTGTATTAAAAGAAATAACAACTCGTGTTAAAATACTTAAGTTGGCTCTAAACTAGCAAAACTCTCTTTTGCAATGAGGCTAGAGAGGAAAAATCGCAATGAGTGTCTCATGAGAAGACCAAAAAGACTTTTACATTTTAATGTAGTAATGTATTTAATTTTTTTAAGATCTTTAAAAACTTTAAATTATGAAAATCTTCTGAAGGACATTTAAACTTTCTGACTAAAATTCTAAATTGTATTTCTTCTTCTTGTTTAGTTCTTCTGAACTGCAGTTCAGAAGAAATCATACAATGACTTCTACAGAGCCAAGCTTTCACCTCTCTCTGCTGTATTAGCTTCCAATTTTTAAGGATGTTTTGGGGTTTCATTCACTTGAATCCCAGATTACTGCTCTTTGCTTTCAACTCATTTTAACACTCTTTGAACGTGTGGATCATATGTTGCCACAGGAAATGTTCTCTGGATTTCGGCATTAAATATAGCCTATTTTCATCTGAAGTGACCTTTTCTTTTTCCCAAAATATTTTTTTTTCATTCCTTCTGGTTTTTTCTCTGGAGTTGACCGTGTAGCCAGTGGGTTTCAATAGAAGTTGCAGCATCTACAAAAGCTCCTCCAGAAAAGACTTTGAAATAAATTTTTGGACGAGGAACTATAAGAGGGAAGTGGGCTAAATTGCATATGACTAACATTTTTAATCTCAAATGTTAGTCTTCTAAGATAAGTTGTTCCTTTAACTTCATGACATGACTCAGTTGTACAAAGTTATATGTATCCTTGGCAAATGATATCCTGAAGTCTTTTTCTCTACCTTATAGTTCAAGTTCTTCAATAAGATCCATTCATTCTTCAGTAAGAATTTGGAGGGAAAAGTTATCATCTTTACATATTTGAGTAACCGGACCAAATTCTAAATTTCAAGGGCAGTTTCACTTACTGCAATTGAAAAATTTTTGAGAAATATGTGCAATGTTTTCTGTATTTCTCCCCTACATCATACCCAACTGTATACAGGGGTTGCATATGTCACCAAGTCTGGTCCTTATATTCTCTATGACTTTTACCACTCCAGTAGCATCAGGATTTGCATCTGAGCATTTTCATTCAGCAGAGACAAACCTCACAGACAATGTGTGATTTTTTTCATGCAAAATGTGACTCTAAAGAGATAAAATCACTTTGAGATAAGATTTGTATATCAGGTAGATGGATTTGATGCAAGTTTAAATAGCTTCTGTGTTATTCTGATTATTAAGGACTGCGCAAATTGACAGGTTTTCTTGCCTATGCTTCCTCATTGAAAGTTAAATGCTAGCTTTTGTTGTGTTTTCTTGTAGTTTTGGATATCTACTTAAACAACTGCCTTGGTATTTTGAATGAAATTCACAATATGCTTCTTTCAGACACTGGGACATTAGAAATGCAGCATTGAACAGAACACATCCTGTTATATTGTAAAAGGGAACTTAAAATGTCAGTTTACTCAGTCAGGTGAAAGTAATCCTATTCTAGAAAGCAATTAGAAGGGTTTACAGCTATTAGTTGTCTCAGGTCAGGATGATTAGAGAAAGAATCCTATTTATTTAAATAAGTATGGGGCATATTATTATTATCTGTACTGCCAGGGTTTAAGACTTTACTGTCACTTGACAAAGGGCTTTAAAAATTACTCCTCTATGCCATATTATTGTATACGTAGTAGAAAAAATAATCCTTGCTCGCATAGAAATTACTTGGCCCTATGTAATCCCAGATTTCCTTGTATTTGTTCCTATCTTAACCTACTTTTCCCTTGTCCTCCTCATTTCTTCTTCTACTTGAGTTCTCTTCAAATTCAAATGTGACTAAGGGACAAAGTTGACAGCCTGCCCTTTGTAAAGCGCCATCTCATAACTGAGTATGTTTCATAGCAGTATTTTCAGCTCATTTCAGCGGTTATTTGGGCAGAGCTGTAATGCTCAACTTGTGGTTGTTTGGGCGACAGCAAATCACACCAATTTTTTTGAGAGGAGATAAATATGGGTTGGAAGCATAATAAAAGTCAAGAAACAGGTGACACAGGAATACTTTCTTCTCTTTAAGACAGTGCTGAAGCTCTTACCTCAGAATAAGTCTGACTTTCACATAAGTAAAATATAAAGTTTTGTATTCCTTTTTCAGTTCAAAGGAATCAAGATACAACAAAAAAATTCAGTGAAAGCTTGTTGCTTTAATCGGAGTTACTAGTGCAAGTTAAAGCCTTGAAGGAGGAAAGAGTTTACTTTGACATGTTTACTCATGTGAAAATTACAAGCTACCTTGTCTTGTCCTCACATTAGTTGAACCCTGTAGTGAAGCCACATAATGCTTGCTGCAAGGCAAGCAGGGAAAAGGTAAGGACACAACAGTTTGTCACATTATACTTTATTCTCATTTGAAAATTATTTAAAGAAACCAGTGGGGTTTTTGCTAAAAAAGTTGGGGTTTTTTTTGTGAGCTATGGAAATAATGATGCAGACAATAGAAAGCCTGATGGAGGGAAATGCAGGATTTTTTAGGTTTGGCATTTTGAGATGCCTATGCTTCTGCAATTATGTTCAATTCATCCTACAGAGTCTGGCTCTCCCCATATTTAATAGCTTTGTGATTTTTTTTCTATTTTTGAGCTAAAATAAGTGATTTTAGCAAACTGACTAGCTGCTTTTCCAACTGACTTTTCTTCTGGTATCCGTGGCTTGCAAGGAGAATCAAGTATTATGTGCTCATACAGTTCAAAAATAAGCAAGAAACTTCAGTTTCAATAGCCTATCTTGATGATTTCCAACAATCTACATATTAATTACTTTTGACCATCTTCAGTATTCACACCTTTTATTTATGTATTTGTTTGTAAATCAATTTCCATTAATCCAATTAGGAGCCCAGAGAGCCTTTTTACCTGAAAAAAAGTTGTAAGGAAATACTCATTGCAATGTAGGATTTTGTATAATGCTTGATCACCATGGCTTGACAAAAAAGAACAGTCCAAGTATATCTATATAAATGGCAAAATTTCTGACCACCAGTTCTGACATTGCCAAGTAGCCATTTGGTTTTTGATTAACACTATTTTATTGAAAACGTTGCTTTCTTTTATATCCAGTTATCAACAGAAGCAGCTGTTTCAGGAAATAGTAAAAGGCAGAAAATAGAAGAATTTTCATTTTCCTAAACTCAACAAAGGGGACAGGGAGGTCACAACATGCCTGGTTCTTCCCATGTGGGGAAAGTACTGCAACTATTTAAGCCAACTTCCTATTGGGCAGTAGACCAGAGAAATATTTCCTGAAGAGAGAAAAATATAAAGGGGAGAGGGAAACATTTTTTAGAAATGGCATTTAAGTATCATTTTTTCTGAAGTCTCTTCTAAATTGCTTTCCTTCTGCTTTTTCTAGTCTAGTGGAAAAACAAGAAGGAAGAAACTGACAAAGCACAGGAAAAAAACCAAATTATTTTGCATTTTATTTTTTTACCTTATAAAATCTACGAAAATAAGTCCAAACCTTAATATAACCTTACAAGAAAGATAATGATTTTGTCCTGTCTCTTAAAGAGAGGGGAGGACAAAGAAATCTCATGGAATCTTCATCTTGTCATGCATTTTTGATCCAATTTCTCTGTAATCAGTAGCAGTCTTCTCTTGACTTCAGTGAAAGCTGAAGTATGCCTTGGCTAGAAACCTAATTAAAGTTGCATTGTACCTGGACTTTGCCCTCCAGCATTTTCACTTTACTTCTTTTCAGCAGCAATGCCACTCTATTAAAATGATCTTAAAAGTAAGGGTTTGGTCAGCTATGCAGACAGAGTCACAAAAGAAGTGTTTGTGGGAAGTGATTTAATAGGCAGCATTGCCCATCATACCATTTCAAAGATCACCACTCAGAAAATTTTGTAAGACTTCGAAACTGAATAGCGGTTTATATGTAGCATATTTGTATAGAATTAATTGGAAGGTGTTTTGGGAAAGACTTTCACTTGAGAAATGCTAATTCATCTGATGAGTCACTGTCTTACATGTTTCGTGGGTTTTTTTTCCCTTGGTGCTTTTTGGTTTTTTGTTTCATTTATCTCTTGCTACAATACTCACACCTGATTTATCCATCCATTTCAGATAATCTTTTCTTCCCTCTAATTCCTTTATTTTCTTCTTCTGCCTCAATCTTTTTATTCCCCTGACCTCGCTCATGGCAATTCTGTTTTGCTCTTTTTATAACCATTTCATCTCCATTTACTCTTCCACCATGAAAATCAGTGGATACATAATATTTTTGCAGTTTCTCTTCTCACATTCTTCTTTATCCAGAGGCTTGCCCTGAACTGTTTTTATCTACCCAGAGTATTCTTAGTTTCTGTTGACATCATCATCCCGAATGGCATTCAATTCCATCTGGATATTATCATTAATTCATAAATTTCCTAATCTTTCAGCTTGTTCCATATAATATCTCTAAGACAACTCCTTTGATGGCTGCCCGCAAAGCTCAGATCCTGTCTCAGGTACTGGAACACCATACCACCTACACCTGATAAATATCTTTTTTTCCTGGCACTTGTATAAAATCCTGCTGCAAAGTTTATTTATATTCTCAGTGACCAAGCCCATAAATGCTTCCTTGTTTTCATCTTCTTCCTCGGATTTACCTTTCTATAATTTGCCTAAAAAGGCATTGCTTTTAAGGGCATCAATCACTATTTCTTACTCTACTTACCATTCTATATTCTCTACCAAAAAGTTACCTGGAACATCTGATAAGATCAAAAATTAACCCCCATTGTTTTTTGGCTAAACATTGAGATAAACAGGTTCAGTATTGTTTATAATGCTTGTCCTCCAACTGAAGTATAAGTCCATGTGTTGCACCGTTACTTGTCAAAACCTTTTCTTTCATTTGTCAAAAATTTCTCCAGGAAATTGAACATTATTTAGATGGTTAATGTTTCAAAATCACTGACTGCCAGGGCAGCACACATCCATAATTTTTATCTTATTCTTCTCATACTTCTTGTGTTATGACTGGAATGCAAGCTCTGTGGTAAACAAGTTTTTAATTATTTTATACCAGTGCAGCTCTGTCTCCTGTGATGCTGGTTCAGAACTGTGACATTTAAGTACCATAATCAACTATAAAGAGTCAACAGAAATGAAAGAATTTTTTTTCTGCAGAAAAAAACTCAGCATTATACTCACCAATAGCCTTGATGACCTTCATGATAGCCAATGTCTTGGGAAGTGAAAACCCAGGGATTTTAGTTCCTAGAATGAGAACCAAAGAGCAGCCCTAATGTGTTAGTCTACCTCACACAAACCTTATCACTCTGCTGCAGCATACATTTATTTTAGTAAATGGGAACTTTTCCCACACTCCAGCTTCTTCTGCTTCACAGTTTTATCTTTTGAATTCTACGTGCCAGTGAGGATTATTTTCAGGCACTTTCCTGCCTATCTTTAGAAGGACCAATTGTCTCTGAAACCCACAACAGCTACTAGCAGGTGAAGCCTTCTGATATATTCTCTTCAGCACAGGAAATCTCCTTTCCCCTGTTTTTGTCATTATGAAAATGTCCTCTTTCACAAGAGAAGACTTTCAAATATCATGCTACAAGCCTGGTGCTGATAAATAGGGTAGTTTAATCTGTACTTGTCATTTGAACAAACATTATTTCTCTGTTAGGTGGTAGCAACAAGATCTCTGAATAGAGGAAGACAAATTGTGGGTGGAATTTCAGTTGTTTTTTAATTAATAAAACTACCTATTTTTGTGATAAACAACCCCACTTACTGTTTCATACCTGAAGGTGTTAAATGTCAAAGTATGAGTTTTGAGAAAATTCCTCTTCCTATGGAACATCTCTGAACTATATTGCTAAGTAGACATGATGAGTCATTGAATTGCCAAAACTTGTCCAAGTTACGTCAAAGAGCAGCCAAGTAAATCAAAATGAAAACAGGGAAGAACCTACTCTGGGGACAAATATATATAATTTATTTGAATATGGAGTTTACAAAGGAATAAATTAGCCTGCATTTAGAACAAAAGGCTATTCCATTGGAAGAAGTATGGGCAAGATTACCATGTAACTTCTGTTCTTATTGCTGAAGCAAAGGTCAAGGTGTCTTATAAAATTTAGTTGATCTGAAAATATATTAGAGGGATCTGTCACCTTTTATGGAATCAATAGTCTTGAAAAACAGTCAAAAGGTGTTTTGACTGTTCTGTGAGTTTTTTAAAATCTCATTTTGAAAGCTCTATAATTTGACCTATCATTAAGTTTCAGTCTTGTCACTGTGGTCAGGGGCATGAAACTTCAGAGAGAATTTTAACCCAAATCAAGATTAAGAATTAGATGGAAAATTATTCGTATTTGACTTTGGTTCTACCTAACTGCTAGATCCCATGTCAACACATAACAAAAGGCTTATTTTTTCCACCAGTGGAAAGCTTACAACTTTCATTACATTCATGACATTTTAAACCCCTAAAGTTAAGAACACTTATAAATATATATGTCCTCATGAGACACCCTTTCCAAACTAGAAAATAAATATTTCTGATTTCCAATTCAAATGACCATAAAACTATAAAACATCTCCCTCTTCAAGTCTAGTCTTATCTTTGAATGTTAATTCTGTTCTCCAGAAGTTTGAAATAAGTTCATAATAAAAACTTAGGTATACTGACTAGTTTTCTATAGTTGGAATACTTTAAAAATGCCTTCAAGATATTGAATTGCATTTCCTATTTGCAGGAAATGCTATGATACTTGGTAGATCAAGAGTACAATTTTCCTAACTACACAGGTGACTGGAAATAATACATGGATACCTTAGGAAAAACACAAAAATATTCTCTATGACTACGATAAAAACCAAGACTAGATCTGCAAAATAAGCAACATTCAAAATTATCCAGAACAAGTCAAGCTAACTGCATCATAAAAATATTTGTGTGTGGAATGATAAAATCTTCCATTTTGCATATGCATCTTATCTTACAGAAACAGAACTTATTCAGTCCCAGAGTGTTAGGGATTGATCCCAGCTAGCAACTAAGCATCCATGAGCCAATTGTTCGCTCCCCAATCCCAGGATGATGGGGGAGAGATTTAGAAGAGCAAATGCAGGAAAAACTCACAGATTCAGATAAAGGCATTTTAATACGTGAATGAAAAAACACGCCCAAAACCCAAAAGGTGATGGAAATGCAATTACAATCCACCTCTTGCCAGCAGACTGATGGCAACCTATCTCTGAGTAATGGTTACCTTGGAAAAACTCTCCCTCCCTCCCAAGACTTATTAGTGACCATGTTGTTACATGGTATGGTATATCCCTTTAGTCAGTTTGGGTCCATTATTCCAACTATTTCTCCTCTTAAATTCTTGCTGATACACAGCCTACTTCCTGGGGGAGCAGAGTGGGAAACAGAGGAGACCTTGATGCTGTGCAAGCAGTGTTCAGCAATAATTGAAACATAAGTATGTTATCAACACTCTTTTACTCACAGATCTAAAACACAGCACCGTAGAAGTGCTGAAGAAAGTTACTTCAGGCCCAGTACACAGACCCCACATAACAAACAAACAAAACCACCCAAATAAATAAAAAAATTTAATTAATTATTAAGAGGTAAGGTTCTTTTGTTTGTTTTCTGTTGCTTCTAAAATAGTGCTGTTATTATTGTCATGAATTCAAGATAGGATGAAAAAAACTATAAGCACTTAGGAAACCTTAAAATATTTCATAAATAAATGTCACAGAACTCTCAAAATAACCTCACACTAATATAGTCATGCAGATATTTCTCCAGAACTAAGGGTTGCCCTAAAAGGGAGATTAATCTCTCAAGTAAATATTTTCAGTGTAGTCACTTAGATTTTCCTGTAAAAATAGTACAAATAAGAAAGCAATTCTGAAACACAATTGACCCATCCTGCCTTAACCATACAATGAATAGTCTGGCCTTCTGGTGACCAGTTGTCTGGCTTCTGGATCACCTTCGTCCTTCAGCAGGATAATATACTCTTTCGGAGGTGGAAGAGATATATTCTATGCAGAACCACAACCAATCTTTTCAATAGACATGTCTGTTCTCCTTAGCACGTGTCCCAGTACTGTTTGTCTGCTGAGATGTAGGCTCTCTGTGATGCCAGTAAAATTATACTTCCAATGGCTGAACAAAACCACCACTAAAACAAATGAATGAAAATTACTATCTTAGAAGAGTACAGAGAAAATCGAAATACAAGCGCTACTCTGGGATAGGAAGCACGGGTGTGGGGACACACCCTTGGGGACTGCCTGAGTGGCAGCAGCTCTGCGGGGAGGGATCTGGGGGCCTTGGCAGACACAAACTGAGCATAAGTCAGCTGTGTGCCCTGGCAGCCTGGGGATATTCACAGGGGCACAGACAGAGCACCAAAGGGAGGTATTATTGACCTTTGCCTGGCACTTTTTAGATCCCATCTGAATACTGTGTCTAGTCTAAACTATCAAGAAAAGCATAATACAAAAGTTACATATTCTACATTCAATATTCGATATTTGTCTTTGGGTCTACTAAACTTCTTATCTTCTATTTGAGAATTTTTGTATCTGATTACTTTTTTCCCAACCCTTGAGGAGGCCTCTGAAAGATTTCTGGCATATTAGCAAATGAAGATCTGCAGTTCTTTATCTAAGGTTTAATGAAATAAACCTTTTTCCTCAGCATGGAAAAAAATGCTCATGGTCATCAATGAAGAGAGCACTAGGATTCTTTCATTCACCACAAATCAGAGAAATACCAAAAAAGAGACATTTGTAGTGAACTAGGAGCCCAAGATTTTGACCAGTTTTTGCGATACAAGTAGAGCTAAGAGTCCTTTTGTCACCTCATTAAAAACCAGTTGTGTTCAGATGTGTTTGTTATAGGCAGTCTGTCCTGGGTTAACCAAAGTATGTATGCTATCACCATCCACATAATTCCTTGATAAACTGGTTAAGGATGGGTCGTTCACAGTAGCTGGGTACACACCTGGTTCCTCAGGCTATGAGCTGAGGAGAGGCAGACCATGTGAGGTGGGGTAGTGTTTCTTATCTCAACCGTGATAACTGCCCTGGGAATCCTGGGAGGGTCATCTCTGCTCATGGCCCATCAATGAACTGAATAGGTACCAGCAGAATAGAACTCCAGAAATATCCTATGACTCATAGGATTACATAATTTCCACTGTGGAAATCCCCACCCCGGGGGAGGTACCACCTAAGAACCGCCATATAGAAAGGCCCGGGGACTGAGAGACAACCGCGACCACTGGCTACCCAGTGGAGAATGTGAACTTCTCACAGTTCCAGACCTTTCACAGGACCGCTGCTTTCAACCACCACTTCAACAGCACTGCTTCATAGGACTACCACTCTGGTCAATGGGGTATCAGGTTGTACTCTGACCTTGTGGTTTTAAGCCATTCTTTCTGTATTCATTACATTTATTTTAATCTTTCCATTAAATTGTAGCTCTGACTTAAAAAATCTCTCTCAAGGTTTGTTTGAGGTTCATTCCTCCTGCCGGTTCACATTCAAACCAGCATACAGTCAAAGCAGTTTCACTGAAGAGGCACACATCATTCACTTATATGTGCCCAATTTTAGAGGTATTTGGAACATGATTATCTTCATAACACCTTTCCATGTTCTGCAGCTCAATGTCTGTGAATATTTTATAAAAATAGACAATAAAACTGTTATTTCCTATTGGCTAACATCTAAACAACACCCACTGCTGCTGTGGAATACATTCTGTCAGTGCACAAACACATGGGAGAAAAGGCACTCTCTATAATTTGGATTCCTCCAGGGTCTGTCATGGTTGTACAAGCAAAAGTTCTTGCAGAAGGATAATTGGCTAATTTTATCTCCTGCTAATTTCTTTCTCCTTTTTTAGTTTCCATGGTAAGGTCAGTCTAGATATCCTTATTAAGAGTAGTTTCCTGTTGCTCATCGAAAACGATGTGCATGCATTCTGTCTCCTGTTTCCACCCCAATCATTTATTGCTTCTCGCAGAATAAAAGTAATTTTCTTTGTTGCCTGTATTTACAGAAGAAAGAATGAGAACACTTTCCACTGTTTGTCTCATTATTATTTCACTTGTGTCTGGATAAGTAACAGACTGGGCAACCTTCATTCCTCCTTACTTGATTCAGTCAGAGATGTCTTGTGAGATAGCCTTGCATGAAGATATTAACTGGTTGATAATTTTTTTAAGATAAAGGGTGTTTCATTAAAAAATGTCATTTGTGAAACTCTATTCTCTCTCCAGAACAAAAACCTTTGAAATTAAAATGACAGACCAAAATATTCTCCTGATTACTGCAAGGCTCTAGGGAGTTGCCTGGGGTATTTCATAACCCACAGAACCCTTTTTTTTATTATGTTTGCAGACTCACAATTCACTTCCAAGATTCATTTCATCACCTTGCAGAACTGTTACACCTGCCTTTGTTATCTAAGTAGCACTGTAGTGAAACATATTTAAAAGATCTCTACATTAATTGAGTTCTGAATTTTGATAATCTTCAGTACAGCACTAAACTCGATATGCCTGGCTTTATGCCAGATGTTCTGAAGTAGATTTTTAAGGACTAGATATTTAAAATAAGGGGTTTGCAGGTCTCCAGTTTATTTTTATCTTTTTACACACTTGTAAAGCTATTTCTTCTCTTCAGCACTGCAGAAGGTAGTTTCATTCAATGCTTTACAAAAGCAAGCCTCTGAATTCATTAATGCCACGTTCATATTTTTTAAAGTTTTTGTTGGAAAATTAATTACTTTTTATATGTATAAATCTGTATAATTTCTGTCTTATCACCCAATTAATAATTCAAGCAAATGGCATCTCATAATTATTTAATTTCATATTAATAATTGCCTTATTGGGGGCAGCTTTTGTTTTACTCCAATAAATGTCAGAATTCCAAAAGAATTCCTTTATAATACACTCTTAATGTCTTCTCATTATAAAACTATTTAAATTTATTTAAAATACAATTTCTAGCAGATGTTTCTTAACCTTAACAGCTGTGACAAACCTTCTTTGACTCACCAAAAAATTTTGAAATAACCTCAACACTCACTATCCACCAATTCACGTTTTAACTCTAATATAGAGTAGATGATAAAAGGCATATTTTGGTGATGAGAAAACTGAGCCACTGGTTACTTATGGTCATCTAAAATCTCGGGACACTTTTTAGGAAAATAAGAGTGTTCAGGTAGGTTAACATTGGCAAATTCTGATTTCACTTGTAGATTTCAAGCTACACTTTGTTTCCCCTGGTATTTCAATGTGTAAAAAGGAAGTTATTGCTTTTCTTTTTCTACTTTGGGAATCAATATTTTGTTCACCACATTGGAGTAGTGAGTGACACCTACAAATAGAGAGACAAGCTATACCCACCCTGTGAGTGTGCTTCACTCAGCAGGTAATTGACTTGGAAGTCTTCTGGCACCATTTGCCTTTCTAGGAAGGAAGAGGGACTGGAAGAAACAAAAAACTGCATTGGGGGGAAGTACTGTAGCTTATACCAAGCTGTTCAGAAATCTTTAGCTGAGGTTGTGATATAAATTACCACAACTATTTCCTGTGGGTTTGTAGTGTACTTTTGTTATTTTAGTTAGTTAATACAACCTCATAATTTCCTTATGACCTGGCTGTGGTTTATTATAATATTTAGTCCACACACTTCAATCTTTAGAAGGCACATACAACAATTTAAATTCCTTTGTTTTCAGTTACTCAGAGAATTAAACTTTGTTGTCGGTTTTTTTTTTGAAGTCTGTTTGGTTTTGTTGTTCTAAATTTCTCTCCCTATTCTGCCTGGTCAGAATTTGGAACGTTAATTTTTTTCCAGCTTTTTTTTGCCTTAAGCTTCTTCTATATCCCACAGCAGAGGTAAAAGGGGAGAAAACATTATGCATAGGTTGTCATGTCAAAGAACACTGGGAGTTGTTTTGAATTTTAGTCTTTTTTTTTTCCCTTAGACCATCTGACCCTGCATAAATCATCTACAGCAGTGATAGGAATAGACTGAGTATAATTTTTGGTATAAAGTGAGCAAATGGAGGCCAGAGAATAATAGATATCCATAGAGTAACATAAAGAATATGTTTAGTTTTTACTAGGCTGTGTATATCTTCCCATATTATTTATTAATGCCACTTTACAAAGTTTCTTTCTGCTTATTCTTCAGATTCCTTTGGACCCAAACATGAATCTCTGTAATAACATGAGTTATTTACAGTAATCTCTGTAATAACCTAGGGTATATTTAGAATCTCTTACTATTACAAAATAATATATTTCTATTGCTCTTTGAACCACTAAAAAACTTCCTACAAAGTGCTGATCATCCTTTCTTACCATTAAAATGAACAGAGTGTTAAAAGGTGCCTTCCTGACTTTGAAATCTGACATGAAATCTTGGAGAAGTATAACTGTTGCCACACATTCCCCAGATGCTCAGTCCCACCTCAGTGATATCCTTGGCCAATTTTTCTACTGTAGTTTCAGTAGTATTTAATTCAGCAGCATTTTGAAAATTCAAGTTTGGTATGGTAAAGTAGAAATGAATACCAAAATTAAGTAAGAACGTACTTTGAAGCCATTTGTTAATTTTCATTTATGGTTCAACAAAACTCTTCACTTCATCCTTCATCCTAAGTGACCAGCATATGCAGAGGGCAGTAGTGAAATATTTAACAAAGAGTCTTGGGGGGCTGAACTAGATTTAGACTTTTGGTCATTATTTTACACCTGTTGTGCAGAGGCATCGGAGGTTTTTTTTCTATAATGAGATTGGTTGAGGAAGAAAATATAGGTCATATATGCAGTGGCATGCCTAAAAAACTCCATCATGTAGGTCCATACATTCATGTTCATGTAAATGTGAGATTCTTCTCTTAAAGATACTTCCATGTGTTTTTATTGTTGTTACTGAGTTAATATACATAAAATATAATTTGGTTCCAGTACTGACTTCTTATGAGAAAGAAAAATCCTGGATTGCTTTTGTTAAAAATACCTAAAGCCTCACTGAATAGTTGCTGTTACAAAACTCCTTTGATTTTACACTTTTCCTTTCACAGTGTGTGGCTCTGTACTCTATTTCACAGGGCAATGCTCTGTTGAAAGCTGTCATTCTAAGAAGCAGTGTGATAGTTGTCAGTGATAAGAAGACTGAATTATATATACATATCTTTTTTTTATTTAACGTGTCCTCAACACATTGACTTTCCTGGCTGTGGGAGCTCAGTAAAAAGAGAATGAGCATAAGGTGAAGCATATCTCCTGCTGGGTGGCCAAACTGCATGAAATCTCATGCTTCATTAATGGTGCTTCTCATACCAGCTGGTCAATGGATCATGAAAATGAATCAGAAGTATAACTGGGATTTTTTTTTCCAGTTGTAGCAGTCCTAAACAACTATGAACTGCTGGCTTTTACTTTTTCAATGCATAATGATTTCATTGCTTTTGCCTTAGCTATTAAAGAAACATGATATAATATTTAGAGTTGAGGGAGTGAGGAAGGCACTAGCAATCTATTTAATCAACAGATTCCTTATTTTGGTTAGATACTTGCCCTGCCTGTGCTTCATTTTCTAATGTAGACATGACATTCTACATAATAATAAAGAAATAAAATTCTTCCAGTCATACCCCACCACAAAGCTTTCACCTCACCCCAAAGTTAAGACAATGATTTATGGTGTTTCTCTTTCTGGTTTTCTCATTTAAAGGAAAGGAAAAAGAGGGCTTAGAGGAGCCGGAGTTTCAAAGGTGAATATTTATCACGTTCTGAAAATCTGATTCTTCAATTATTTTCAAGTGTATGGAAATCAGGACATAAAATCTTAAGAAAAAGGCAAGATATTAATACAAACACAGAAGAATATAGTACTTCCTTACATATCTGAAACTTCTATCTTTCCTGCAGTCCTTTGCTTGATATTCTTCTCAAGCAAGAGAACTATGCCTCTGTCAGTATCTGTCCAGATTTAAGTAAATTGTCTTCCAATATTGTCCTTTTCCTAACAGCCCAAAATTTCTGATCAGTTTGGCTCCACCAGAAAAGAATCATTGGAGAAAGGATGCAGCTTTTCTTTGTGGCATCAGCTTCTTCTTTTCTATAACTAGTCTACACAGCTGTAAATATATATACCCTTCTCTTTCTGTTGCCTCAGTTGTTCAACTGAAGGAATTACACTGTGTTTACTTTCTGATGGCACAGCCTGGGCTTTCAGAGAGCAGGAAATTATACAAAACTAAGATTTTCACCATAGCAGTGGGTGTGTGTTCAGTCCAACACAGTGTGTGAAGCACTGCCTGGGCAAGAGCTGAAAGCTGGACAGCACATCACCATGTGTACTGGCCTATGAGTGGTTCGCTCTCTGATTAACTACCATTTAAGTTTGGTGTGCTGTGCAAATCAGTGGGAAAGAAAAGCAGTTCTAACATTCAAGGAATTGAGACATTAAGAAAAATTTTGCAACGTTTGGACACAGCAGAGGTTGTTTCTATTTTCTGGAAAAAAGGAGAGAGGAATCAACTAATTATGTTTTAAACATCAAGCAATTGAGGTTGTCTTTTTTTTTTCTTTTTCTTAAATCTTTCCTCAGAGCTTCTTTCTGGTGATCACCCTTCAGTCCTACTTAATCCTCTACGCTCTGGTGAATTCAATTTCTGGAGTAGGATTTGCAGTTTCAGATATTACAAGGTTCCCTTGTCTGAAATCAGCAAAGGAAATGTCTGCCACAAAAGAAGGAATAGCTTTTATGCACTTTTCCTTTTCTTAACTTCAGCTATGTATATCTAAAGATTATAAACACCACATAATCTACGCTATTGTTCTTTTCTTCCCTCCTCTGCATCCTTAGCTCTAAAAGAAAGGTTATGTCTTGTTTATTGAGATTATATGTTTATCAGTCTACATTGTATTTGGATTAACATAGTTGTGGGTTTTTTCCCTTTGGTTAGAAAAGATGTGCAGCCTGCTGTTTGTTTTGATTCATCTTTTTCCTCTGTTCACTGCAAAGGTCTGAATCTTATCATTTACCTTCCATAGTAATGTAACAGCTTTTCAGCCTAGTAATCAAATACTTGACTGAACACGGCATATTCTTGCCTGTGTCTTACATGAAATATAAAAGGCTGCATAACTACAGGCCAAGCATATCTTTCACACTGTTAATTCTTATCAGCAACTACAGATCTTTATAAGATGGAGTTCTGCACTCGGAATCACATACTGAAAATGAAAGCACCGGTTAATGTACTTTTCTGTTTTTACTGTGAATGAAGAAAATAATAGCCAATATACTTCAAAGATTCACATTGTCAAAGATCAGCAGAAATTTTTATGTCCAGCTGATAACGAACAGAAAATCTACCTTTTAACTTTGAAATTAACTTGGAGACCTACATCTTCTCTCTGCTCTTTTGTTACTACATTATAAAAAGGAGCAGTTAAGGAAGAAATCTTTGTAATGAAACAGCTCCAGTAATTTCTTTAGCCAGAAGTAACATTTTCAAACACATATAAATGGTTTAGAAATTATAGCAACTTTCCCTTACAACTTAAGGCTAAGGGAAGTTTTAAAATATGATTTAGATACCTAAGAGGTTATGCAATTCCCACAGGGTCAAGGGACCAAAGCTTATGGGTCTTAATATTCAAATCACTCATTAGAATGTTTATAAAGAATTTACGTTTTTATTTTCTTCTAGTATACTCTAGTTGTATTTAAAATACTGTTTTACACTGTTCATTATTTCTGAGAATTGTGGGGTTTTATTTTTTCTTTTGTTTCCTATCAAATGAAAAATACATTTTTAGTTTGTTTTCATGAGTCTGCCATCTCATGAAAAAAAGCATTAGTAGAAAAATTTTACAGTACTTTATAATTTAAATAGCTGCAATTTTTAGAATACTGGCAGCATGAGCAAGTAAATTCTGACTGTTATGACACCTCACTGTCAATGTCTTGTAGTTCTGTATGACCAATGCTTAATTTAACAATTATTTTAAAACTGATTTTGAATACTGAATCAATTATGCTGTGATAGTCATCTAAGGAATGGTTATTTCCAAATGTAGCACTCCCAGACTACAATGTTCTGATTACATGTCTGACAGTGTTACTGTTATTTACATAAAAAGTTTACTATTTTCATAGTATTAATATTTTCTGCTGTGCTACTCTCCTATCACTACCGCCATTCAGTGTGAAGGACACTCCACGTGACTCATTATTGCCATGTTCATTTAACAATGACATTAACTAACAATAGACTTTAAATATTGATTCTTTATTGCATCTCAGAAAAGGAATTTTTATTACAAGAGTTGCTCTTGCTGTTTTGTTGCAGCAGTTGGTCCTTGTTGAGTTGTTTTAAAGCAAAATGCTGATTTCAAATTTTCAAAAATTTTTCACCCTTTCTTGTCAAAATGTATTCTTCTAATTTTAATCACTCTGCAAAATCAAGTGGTTATGATAATAACTTAGTGAATGAAACCATAAGTATTTTTGACTTATTCTGAACTGGTGAAAATTAGCCTAGCTCCACTCACTTCCACAGGGCTAGACCAGTTAAAAACTAATTTAAATTTCACACTATCTTCAATTTGGAAAAGTCTAAAAGAATATAGTTTAATATTCGTTGAATTGGAACAAACTATTAAATCATGACTTCCATAGAAAGTATGTAAAATAACCCCTTTCAGGACTTCTCAATTTTTCAAACAGGACACGTAGAAGATGTTGAAATAGGTACATTCATAAATAACAAGGTGACCATTCTACACAGCCCATCTGTGGATAGAGCATTTAATGAAGCTTTGTGATCTGTGCATAATTATGAAATATAGTTGCATCCCTCATAAAAGAACGGTACATTCCCAGACTGGAATAATGAGTCTATATTTGAAAGTATAGCTCAAACTTTCAGATTTACCCGACAGCTGGAGAAGTACTATGGACAATGAAAAGTACACTATAATGTTATAGTTCCTCCAGAGATACAAACAATAAATCCAAAATAATGCTACCCCAAAAAAAAAAAAAGATTGTGAAAAAAATGTTAAGAATAGCAAAAATAATGGTAGTTAATAGTAAATAACAATAATAATTGTAGGTATGTGATATACAGCCTAAGAAAACCCAGTTTTCCTGAAACTGGTTCAGACAGATTTTTTTTCAACCCAAAGTTTCTGTAAACACTGCAGAAATAGAAAATAATCCTACATATATTTGAAACATTTTAGTCAAAGATGGCCCATGCAGCGTAACATGCTCTAAAGTGCTAGACCACAGGGGAAATTCAACATAATGTTCAACAGAGAGCATGACACAATATAATGGTTATCTTGCCTGATAGTCTTCTTTACAAGCATCCCTCACTTTTTATGTTATGAACTGCACTTGTCTAAGTAAGAAAAATTAACACCACATATTTGGTCTTACTTCATTGGTGACATTTACACTTGCCCTGTTAAGAAGTGCTTTTCTGGTCTTTTTATGTTATATTTTTGCTGTCTTTATTGGTTTTTTTATCATTCACATTTTAGGCAAGATAGACACTAATAAAACAATTCTATTATTTATCTCTGTCATTGGCACAATAGCGACTTTAATGAAAACAGGAATAAAAATTTGGACACTGGTAATTACTCCAATCACATTTTCCACATAATGCAATATAATTCAGTGCATCTTTATACTGTGTGCTTCATGTATTCACATCACAGTGAGAACTACACAAAGCTGTCACTAAGCATAAGTCAAGCTGAACGAATGGGGTTTTAATTTTGACTGGAAAATGCAGCAAACCCACTGTTCATGATCTCATATGGAAGGGCATTGCAACAAAGGCATGCAATAGTTGAAATAGTGGAATCAAGCTGGTTAGGAGGAAGAAATTTGAAGATGAAGAAACATTATGATGAGAATAGGCTTTATAAATCTGCAGCACAGTGAATATAAATTTATATGACCAAAAATAGGACAAAAAAGTCTCCAAGGCCAAGTTAGTGAAACAGCTTAAATGCCCAAGAAAAAATTTTGGGATGTTTAGGAAGACCCGGGGAGCAGCTGATTTCCTTAATTAACATCTGGAAGCTGAACAAGGACATGTGGATCAATATGTCAGAGGGGCTTGTGGCTTTACGACAAATGATAAAAAAAAATTACTGATGTAAGAAAATTTAAAAAACCCCTTCTATTTATAATTTATTACTTGGTGCATCCAGATCCTAGTTTTATTTATACCTGCTACTGACATCATTTAAGTTTAAGAAAATTTCTTTGCAGTTGTCATATATACATGTTTTATACAACTTCCCCCACATGTAAGGTAACAGAGAATTCGAAAATTTTTCACTGATGTGTTGCTTTTATGCACTTTATTTAATGGCAGGTTTGCAGAATTCTAGCACAGGCAACAGTCTGTAGCTTCATTTTCAATCCCCTGCTTTATAAAGTGCTTTTGTACAATGGATTAAATTCTGGCCCCATTGAAATTAATGACAAAATGGACCCTGACTTCTGAGTGGTGCAGGTTTTACCAATAATATTATCAACAGTATACACACACAAGCTTAAATTTAATTCTCTCATTAGCAATGGATGAACCAAAACAGGCTCAGTGATATGCTTCAGATAAACATCTACAAAAATTTGGCTGTCTCTCCAACTATCCATACTAATTGCCAAATATGTAGGAAATCTCAGGAGAATTGACTCTCTCAGGAAATTTCTAGCAATTACTACATCTGTTTAAGTGAGAGAAGCTATCAGGATTTTGGCAGTTGCATGACAGTATTTTTCAGAATCTGAAAGAATGGATGCCATACAAATATTTAATTTAGAAAGAAAATATTGAGAATACATTTTAAAAGAAAAAATAATCTTTGTATCATTTAGATAGTCAGATATCCAAAATGAGTTCTCATTTCTCTGAACTACTTTCTATCTTAAAAAATGCTGCGAGAAGGATTTATTTAAAAGTCATAAACGTTACATTTTTCCATGTACTCAACATTTTCTTTTGCTTTTCCCCCAAGATTATTCAAAAATTATATATTCAAGTCCACAGATTGAAAATTGAATTCTATAAGAAATAAATTATCCTTTTTGTCAAAGACAATTTCCTATTTTACTGCAGGAAATGACCCACAAGATGGTGAATATCTACAGACTAAAACTCATAATGCAACCTTTTTTGGATTGTTTGCAGGATGCTAATCTAGAACCACATTCTGCAAAGAAATATGCATAACTTCCAATGTTACAGCCAGCTACAGACTATGTGTACATCTACCCCCCCAAAAAACAATGAATTTCAATGTGAACTTTCTTCATATGGGTAAAGATGGTCAACACTAGAATAGATTGTCCAGAATATTTTGTGATCCCTGTCAGTGGTAGACTAAGCTCTGGCTCGACAAGCTTCTGTCAAGAAGTCACATAATCCACAGCAATCCTATTTGGTGTCAGTGAGATGACCAGATCAGTTCTAGATCATTTTTAAGTTATCCTATTAAAAAATTAGTGATTATGTTGTATGAAATCTCTGACTATAGGAAACTAGGTTGTTGTCACTGCACTTCAAGTAGAGGGCACTCAGTATTTCACAGAAATTATGGTTCTGCCTTAAAATTTCCCTTCCCATATGATTAAGGAACATCAATATTAACTTTTAACAGTGTTCAGATACTGACATAGCAAAGATAAGTATCTGATTATAATAGCTTCTTTAGAAATTTAGATTTACACACTGCACAGTTCATTTCACTATATCAGCTTCCACTTACTGCGACAAAGTACCATATCTACTGCTTTAAACATCCATCCAAAAACATAACTACTGTCAATAAAAATGTCTGAAAAAAGACATCTTTGCATGTTAAACCAACCGTATAAAATCTTACAGGCAAGTCAGAAAAACGCAACAAATAGTATTGCTACAACAAAGACAAGTAATACTGACCTCTGACTCCCTGGCATGAACACCAATGCCCATAGAGTGGGCAACAAATAGGAGGAGTTGGAAGACGTTGCACAGCAAGAAAACCATTACACAGCTGTCATCACGGAGATATGGTGGGATGTCTCTCACAGCTGGAGGGCTGCAATGGATGGCTCTAAACTCTTCAGAAGGGATAGACAAGGAAGGGGAGGCAATGGGATAGCCCTGTATGCTAGAGAGGGTTTAGACTGCCTAGAGTTTAATGATGGTGATGAAAGTCAAGTGTTTAAGAGTAAGAATCAGGGGAAGGCCAACAAGGCAGACATCCTGGTGGGAGTGTGCTATAGACCACCCAACCAAGGTGAAGAGACAGACGAAATATTCTATAAGCAGCTGCGAGAAGTCTCATGATTGCCAGTCCTTGTTCTCATGCGGGACTTCAACTTATCAGATGTCTGCTGGAAATACAACAGAGCAGAGAGGAAACAGTCTAGGAGGTTCCTAGACTAGGAATCTAAGGGTGTGTAGAAAACGACTTCCTGACTCAGCTGGTGAGCTAGCAAACTAGGGAAGGTGTTCCACTAGGCCTGTTGTTTGTGAACAGAGGACTGATAGGTGATGTGATGGTAGGAGGCCATTTTGATAGTTTTTGATTCCTGGAGATGTAAGGAGGGAAGTCAGCAGAACTGCTACCCTGGACTTCCAGAGTGACAAAGAAAGAAAAAGATTGAGGTACTGAATGACTTTCTCAGGCTTTAATAGCAATACCAATTGTTCTTGGGGTACCCTGCCCCCTGGGCTGGAAGACAGGAACAGGGAGCAGAACAAAGCCCCCATAATCCAAGGGGAAATGGTCAATGACTTGCTATGCCACTTAAACATGCACGAGTCTATGGTGCCAGATGCAAAATAAAAGTGAACTTGTAAGTACTTTTTCCTTAAAATAATAAAAAGTTGAAATCTGTCTAATTTAAGGTTGCTGATAAACAGAGGCTTTGCTATCATCTCTTCAAAAGCTATGTTAAGATATATTTGAATTAATAAATTGTACCAGTTTGTAAAACAGTTTTCAGATTACCTCTGAAATTCATGAGATACTGATGGGTTTTCTGAGTGATATTATTTAAACTACTGACAGCAGTAAGGCTCCCACCTCTAATACTGTGCAATTAGCTGCTGTCTGTGGTTTGTGGAGTTTTCTTCCTGACAACAGATTTCTGATTAATATGTCTGTTGTCTAAAAAATTGTATGGGAAGAAGTTTGGGTACTGAGAGATTTAGCTGGGGAAAAACTGTATTGACAAGCAATGTGTTCAGAGTTCAGAGGCGATTAATCATCCATTGATATAAATAAAAATATCACCTATTTTCTTTTATTTGATGAAATATAGGTTTGGTCAAATAGTCATCAGGCACTGGATCCTGTACAAGTTCTTACGCCCCTTCTCTCAAGATTAAGTTGTGTAATTTTACAGTCAGTGCACAAATTTGCTTTATGTTCTAGTGGTTTTATACTTTCTTTGTCCTGTGATGGTATGATAACAAGACTTCAAGGAAAAGCTGTCTCTAATGCCATTTTTCAATGTGTAGATCAATAGAATCATGAGAACTGGCCTGCTAACACTGATTTTAATGGTTCACCCTTTCAAATGCATTGCTGATGTTTTAAATCTGTTTATCTTGATCTTTCAGTAATTGTTCAGTCACTGCATTTATGAAACTGGAATTAGGAACAGGAGCTTTGGCAACAGACCTTAGAATGGGGAACAACATATCTTTGGAAGAGCCAAAATTTGTTCTGGATGAGATGTTCTATCTTCCTGCTTCATGTGCCTGGGTGTATTCATATTCTGTCCAGCTCATAGGTCAAATCCTTACATCCTGATATTATTCTAAAGATTCTGTTCACCTCTCTGATAGCTTTTTTGAGTCTCCCTGACTTAGGCCTGGAAGCCCTACAGCAATGAGGTACCAGAAAAACAAGCATTTGAACATAGACACCCTGCCCCTCTGCTTTTTGTAGTGTTGTTGAGGAACAACAAAAGAATTCTGGCAGCTGACACTTCTACTGAAAGCCTCCCAAGTGAACTGACCTCTTTTATCTGAGATGAATACATTGCTATTAAAAGAAAAAACTTTCTAAGGGGTGAACGCAAGTACCATAATAGGTGCTGTTTAGTTTAAAAACACAAGTACATCCTTGTGATAATTCAACTCCTGGTTGCTACCCCCCAGCTTATTGAACATTCCTGACTGTTCCCATTTGGAACAGAAGAATGGGAAGCCAGAACCCAGTAGATACAGGCCTTTGACATGGCTATGGACATGGCTATATGGACAATTGAATTATAGTCCATTAAACTGTCATAGCCAACTTGTTCCTCCACTACCCATGATGCCAAAGAGATTTTTGCTTTTGTGCTTTTTATATATTAGTAGTCCCATAGCCCTGTAGTCCTGTAGCTCTGTAGTCCTGTGGCCCTGTAGTCTTTACTCTATAAGCCTGTAAATTCCTAGCTAGCAGTTTCCCTATCCCATAGTCAAAATAAGCACCTTATCACCACTAGTGTTCTGGGGACCAGGGACGTTTCTCTGTCCCATGTCTCTTAAGAGCCAGAACAACAGTAGAGCTAGCAGTTTTAGGGAGGCTTCAGTAGGAGGTTGAACCAAGAGGGGAATTACCTCATTAACTGTATTTCTAATTGGGTGATTTTTGTCAACTCTGTTAATTTGCTAAACCTATAAAATTTGTGGGTACAGTGTGGTACGTGCTGCGGCTGCTGGGATCTATCAATCATTGTACTTTGTACCCTTGGAGGACCTCCAAATAAAGGTATCCACTTTCCGTATCCTCTTAACATCGTCCAGCTTCTAATTTTAGGTAGAAAAAGGCAACACCTACACTGGCGAAATTTGCCTTAGGAGGTGTGTTCTAGCTGAACATTACTTCCAGTGGTTATTAGCCATTCAGAAATCCCTGCTAAACTCACTGCAGTTAGTTACTAGTTAAAAGCAGACAGTTTCTCACAGATTTAAGGGCAAAAGCTGCTCTTGAATCCTTCCTTCCTAGTCCAAATCCAGCTAGTTCTAAATCAAACAAAATCTGGGCAGTCCTGAGCAGGTGTCTCTATTTTCAGTTTTAAAAAATATATATGTTCTATGAAACTTTACAAAGCTCAATTTTTTTTTTTCCAGTATCTATAACTTCTTGTTTCTCATTTCCCCTGCAGATGCCTGGTTTAGATAACATTCATATTTATGTGAATTGTGCAAGCTTAAGAAAATCATTTAGCACCAAATACTCCACTGGTATGAATTAATAATTTACAGATGTTGGAGTTACATTTATTGACATGCATTGTGAATCCAGAGAGATATTTGGAAGAGAACGTTCCCCTTGTGCTTATTATCTCAACAAGTTGAGCAAATTTTTCCTTTGACACCACATGAGCATTATTTAAAAGAGAAAATTCAGTGGAAATTCTATATGCTGTGCTGTGGTCTAAAGCTTAAGGTTATGATATTCAACGTTGAGACTTTGCTTTGCCTTCCTGCTTCAGCAGGAAGAATACTACAGACAGCAAGCCTATTCCCATTGGTCATCTGCCTCTCCAGCTCTGGGAGAATAAGCTGAAAAATGGATGAATTGATTTGGCAGTGACAGCATATGGCATCTGCCATAGGACCATAGCTTCGAGTCTATTATGTGATGGAGACAAGTAAGGAGCTGGTTGCTACCACTACAGCTCTACATCTGTGTCTGCACTGGAGGAGTCCTCAAGAAAATTTCTGCTGGGCTGGCTAGTGAGAAAAGTTGGATATCAGTAAATGAAACATGTTGTTGATAAGCTCTATGGCTACACACAAGTCAGTGAGTATTTTCCTTGTTTGCCTTACCTACTGTGTCTAATGAGACTGGAAATGGTTTTGTTGTAGGACCTGGTGCTCTTTCTAAATTGTAACATTTTGTAAATTATAGTTTTTTTAAGATGCTTATATTCTCAATAATGATAGTAACAAAAAAGACATCTCAATGTATTTTGATGGAAATAACAGGACACATATACCTCCGAGCACAAAAATGGGAGCTGAAAAGAATGTGTATTCTAATTAAAGTATTGTCAGTTAACTGGTGGTTGTCTTTTTGGTAGCACGACCTACCTTTCTTTGAATTGCAGGTAATAATGTAATATGTATAACTGAAATATCTATACTCAGACAGAAAGAGTTGCTCCATTAATTCTGAATGGCTTTGTTTCAAAAGGTACTAAAATCCTCCCCTATTAGTGTAGGGTCTTTGAGTGTGTACTTCAGAAGGAAGTCAGGTTTAACAAGATCTTGAAAAATATTAGACTTTCACAATTCTGGCCAACTTTCTAGAGCAGTTCTACTAGCAAAGTAGCCAGTGTTTCTTAATTTGTCTTACTATTTTTATCACAGCTGTTCAAAGTGAAGAAACGGAGTCATGAGCCCGATGAAAGAGAGTCATAATTAGCTGTATCTGCTACATATTATTGCATGACATCAAATCTTCCTGCGGTTAGATGATAATAAATGCAGAACAGTTGGGAGGAAGACAAGAAATAACTAAAAATTCTGAAAATCAGTACTGGTAACTCCAAGTGTGCATACATGATAACTAGGAAATTTTATAAGTATCAATAATAATTCTGCACTTTGAAGGACAGTTTGAAATATACATATCTTAAAAAACATTAGCTTTTGACTTTTTTTAGAAGGCTTATTTTGCTCAAAATATTTAGAAAGGAACAAGATATTACACCAAGGTTTTCAGCTTTTTGTGTTTGTTTTTCTTGATAAACAGACACATAGATTATTAGCAGTAATGAGAAACAGTGTATTGTGGATCTTGAGGAAGATACTGTATTGAGGAGTTCCTGACCTCGGAACATTCCACATCCACTCTACTGACTCGTACTGTGGACTGGAGCAGGCCCTATGCAGCACAAGCATCTGCTGCAGGGGAATTTGCTGGAAGCCCCAGAGCAGCCTGTGCTGCACTGGTGGGTGATATAAGATCCCAGCCTGTCAGGAGAAGATACATAGTTTTCTTACACAGGATAAAAGACACGATGGTATGGAAAGGAAGTTGAATCTTTTCATAAGCAGGATCCGAGCACTGCACAATGGGAAGAGCCATCCAGGCTCTGTCTGATGTCTGATGCTGCATGAAATCAGGGTGCCCAACATCTGAAGAGAAGTAAGATTTACTCACTATTTATATCCCTGGCATTATTCTGTCCTTCTAAATGAGCTAGTTTATCACACTATTCTGTGTCTTTCTTATTGAGATCCAGGTAGAACTCTGCAACACTCCCCCCATCCCCAATACTGAACACACAGCCAGCCCCAAGGCAGCATCAGTGAACACTGTTGATTTTTTGACTGCGACCCTCTCCATCAGAGGCTAGCTAGTTCTTCATATTAAAAATATAAAATAGAAAAAAAAGAAGTCAAGAATACATTTGTCGACAGAAGGATAAAAATGACCTCTATAGTGTATTTTAACTTATTTCTTAAAAAATGAAATCTGTTATTGAATACAACAAAAGAACACTCACTCAAGGCTGACCAAAATAGTCATTTATTGGGGTTTTTTTGGACAAAATTTTACACAAATTGACTGGTTTAGACTAAGTATTTGTTTTTAAATAAAAGAAGGAAAAATCTTTCTCTTTTCCTATTCAAATTAAACAGTTCAGAAGTTACTAGATTTGCAATTGATTAAAATAGCTCCTTTTCATGTCACCACCATATGTAACTATAATTTTTTGCTTCTGTTTTACTCTTCATCAGTACTACTAGAAAGTTTTAGTTTATACAAATCCAAATATTCTGTTGCTGAATAAAAGACAGCCCTGGGCCTAAGGCCAAGTGGCACAGACAAGTTAAAATCCACCTGACTCCTTCTAGAATAGACAGTCACTTCCTCAACAGATAACTTTAGCTGTGAATCCTCAATGGATCTTATAGGGCATTCTTGTAGCATTAACACATACATCGTATGTTTTTGTGGCTTTCTTTTCTTTATATTTTTCATTTCAACTTGTCTGAAATAATTTAAGGACTATGTTTAGTCCATCAGAATGGAGTTTTATAGAATGAACCTGAAAAGACCTTTATAGGATGTTCCTATAAAGGATATTGTATAAGGGAGGGGGAGAGGGATGGTGCAGAGGGATGGTGACAGAAAGGTGACAGAAGACTATAACATGAAGGAACACAAAACTAATGCTCATACTGACCTTTTGGAGCAAGACTTTACAAAGTACACTATGCTCCAAACTCCGCTCATATTTAATCTTATGGGACACTAATTCACAGCTGGCCCAGAGAGAAAACTGAAAAGGTAGATGACTGGGGGCCAGTGTTCAAATTTCATTCCTGACTTTCTATATTTTCATACTGTAGATGTGCTTTTTAGGACTTTGGATTTATGAGATAGGGGTTTCAGGTAGGGCCTAGGTGCTTTTGTATAACAATCATCAGAAGTCATACCTGGATATCAGATTCTAAAATAGATATAATACATAATAAATTATATATAATAAATAGTATATATATATTATACACACACACACACACACATATATGTAATATATAATACATTTCCAGATCTGAAACAGCTGTTCCAGGAAACTTGAGGTCCTGTGTGTGCCTACTCTTATTTAGTTGTGTGGATGCCTAGTCAAGGTCCCCATTATAGAAAGATATCATAAAATTTACTTTACCTGAAAGATTTTCCAAGAGACGTGCTTCTTTATTTTAATAGAAGCATTCTTCATGTTTATTGCAAAATACTTCAGCTGTTCCAGTCACAGATAAATAATAATTTACAATAATTCTACACTTTTGATACTTACTGTAATAACAACATCTAATTGTATAAATTATCTTGTATAGTTCTAAATTACAGGATTTTTACTGGCTGTCCTCTAATCTTTAATTATATATCTATATATATTAACATGTAAGCCCTTTGATTTTCCCCAGTACTCCCAAAAAATGTGTTACAATACTATTAGAACCAGCACCACGCAAGATTAGACAAAGAGCACAGAGAAAGAATGTGCCTTCATTCTGCAGCTTGAAAGTACAGAGGACCTTTGATGCTTGAAACAGGAAAAATTTTAAAAAAGTTTTAAAAAAGAAAAATGTGCTTGATGGAATCCAAGAATCAAAGCAAGTGTAATTACCTTGGGTAGCATTTGAGCATACATTTTATAAAATATCACCTTCTTTTCAACTAAACATGCATTACCATGCTCCAGTCAAAATCTCACACCGTGGATGTTTCAGTAGTTCTTTAAGATAAACAATTCATAGGTGTGTAAAACTTAAAAACTCTGCAAGAAATTCAGTTTGTCTCTAAAAGTCTGGACTTTCATGTCTTAATTGTGACTGATGAAGCTCCTAAAGGTCTGTATGATTTAACATTAACATATTAGTAATACAGTAAAATTTATCTTATGCTCAAGATTTCCTTTAACTGGAATCATGAAGGGAAATTATTATATAGAAAGCAATAGGCATAAACACTATGGGTTGCAGGGGAATCTGGACTGTCTAAAAACCTCTTTCTTGTTAACAACCCAACAATTTTCACTTTTAGACAAGATTGTAGAATTTAATAATTGTTGTTAAGAACATTAGCAACAAATTTGTTTGTTTGTTTGTTTGAAAACTAACAAATTTCATCTTACTTTTAGAATATAAGTTTTTTTGTTCCTACATTGTGAGTTAGGGAGAGATGTCTGGGACAGACATTGCCTAGATGCATTTGGGTCACTATGTGTACTGATACTTCACACCAAATGAGACTGATCAAAATTTTTTTACAGAATTCTTGACTATTAGTTAAAAGAAAAAGAGAGTTCTGGGAATGAGTGATACATTTCTGGTTTTCACATTCTGAAAAGTAAAAACAAATTAAAATGAGTTGTATCTGCTTATTATTTTAAATTAAAGAAAAAACAAAATCAAAAACATTTTCATTCAGAATATGTTTCATCGAATAAAGTAAATATAATGTTCATAAAGACCATATGGAACCATTTTAATGACAGAAATGTTGACTGATGTGAATTAAAAAAAAGCCAGTTGCAGAAATCTAGTTGCAGATGATTTGTACTGTGAAAGACATTTTTTTTCATATAAAGAGAACAGTGATGACACTTAACTCAGCGTAGAACCTCTTACTAATATTATCCAAATCACAAGGGAAATTGCAGAGCACATTGTCATTTGCACACATCTTCATTTCAGATGTTGGATCCTTGATGAATTGATAAAGCCTTCCTCCGAATAGCACACATTTCTGTAGAAGACTGGATTGCAAGAAAAATTCTACTCTTCATGTCATGAAAGTGATCATTTTGTTGCCGAGAAATATGTATGTTTGCATGATTTTTACATTAATTAATTTGCTGTTCCTCGAAATTAAGCACAATCCTGGAAATGGGCAACCATCTAATTTCTTACAGAGTAGGAGAAAAGTGCAGGGATCTTTTCAAGGCTACAATGTGGAGTTTTGTATGTCAGCCTCCTATATTCTAGGTATTAGCTATATTCAGTATATAGGCTATATCTAGCCTCCTATATTCAGTATTAGCTGGGGAAAGACCTTTTCAAAACTTGCTTTGCTGTCAAATAAGGATTTAGTTTTCCATAACTGTACTGGTAAAATACAGAAACCAGGCAAACTGCAGGATTATGCTATGAATGTGTTCTATTTTAATGGCAAATCCAGGTCTTCAGTTACCATATACATCTTCCACTAAAGTCAAAAGAGTTCAAGTTTCCATATTAACTGAAGACTTATCACACCTCTCACCACCACCATTCAGATAAGAAGGCTTATCTTATAAGGTTCCATTGCTATCATGTAATAATGCTAGACAATGCTGATACTATCCGTCAAAGAAAACCAAATTATGTTATATATCAATTGAGGAATGCTGCAACTCACCAATCAGGCCATCTGATAGCAGGAATAATTTTGTTCCGCTCACTACGTAGTTGTCAAAGGAAGAGGACACGAGAATCCACAGAGTGAAGCCAAATAACCCTTTTGACTTACCATAACACTTCAAAGCATAAATAAGAGTCAAAGACTGTATCATCAGTCACCTAAAGGGTAACTTCATTATCAAGAGCTGCAGGGTATACTAACTCAATTTCTACTGTGAATAGCCAAAACAAAGGCAAAGGGAGCTTTCATAAGTTTTAAGCAATGTTGTGGGGAATTTTAGCTTCTTTTGGAGCTTTTGGGACTCTGGAGGTCTTGATTATTGTTACGTTATTCATTGAAGGTATTAGGGCAAGACCTTGTACTCAGTAGTTTTCTTCCCTATGATTCCCTACCCCAGCAGTGTTAATAAGCAGTTTCCTAAATATTATTCTGAAATAATTATTTCCATTCAGCTGAGGTATTTTATGTCTACCACATCACATTCCCTCCTGCTCATCATGTTCTTCAAATTGTCTGGACTTATTTCTACATTAAGACAAATGCATTGATCATCTCCTCATATCTTCATTTAAAAACTTAACTGACCAGTTGGCTTTGGGGTCTCCAGTACTTAAAAAGAGTTTCTCCCACTGATTACTGAAGCAGCTTCTTAGTTTGCCATGGCCAACAAAAAAGTTTTAAGGAATCTCTGCATGCAGGGTGAAGTACAAATTCTCAAGTCAAGACTTACAGGACAGTATAGTCAATTAGAAATAATGGTAATGGTGAAAACACTTCTGTGATAACATGTTTAGCAAGGAAAAAAAACCTGCTGCACAACAGTAACTGGCAGAGAGGAGTGAGAAGATGTGAGAGAAATAACTTATGCAAACACCAAGGTCAGTGAAGAAAGAGGGGCAGGAAGAGCTCTAGGTGTCTCGTGTAGACTGTGGTGAACACCATGCTGAGGCAGTTGTGCCCCTGCAGCCCATAGAGCACTGTGGTGGATATTCACACTGCAGCCTATGGAGCTGGGGCTCCATGTTGAAGCAAGTGGATATGCCTGAAGGAAGCTTTAACCCCATGGAGAACCTGTGCTGGAGCATGCTCCTGGGCAGGACATATGACTCCATGGGCAACCCACACTGGAGCAGTCCATTCCTGGAGGACCGCACCATGTGGAAGACACCTATGCTGGAGCAGTTTATGAAGAACTACAGCCTGTCAGAAGGACCTACGTTGGAGAAGGTCATGGAGGATTGTCTCTCATGGGAGGAACTCCACACTGGAGCATGGGATAAGAGTGACGAGGCAGAGTGGCAGAAACTGCCTGTCTGAGTCCTCATTGCCAATCCCCTTGTGCTGCTCAGGGAGAGTAGGTAAGGAAATAAAGAATAAGTTGAGCCCGGAAAGAAGCAAGAGACGGGGGAGAAGTGTTTTAAGATTTCTCTTTGTTTCTCATTATCTTACTCTGATTTGATTGGTAATAAATTAAACTAATTTTCCCAAACTTAAGTCTGTTTTCCCATGATAATAATTGATGAATTATCTCCCCGTCCTTGTGTCAACCCATAAGCCTTTTGTCAATTTTTTTCTCCCTCACCTCTGTTGGGGAGGAGTGACAGAGTGGCTTAGTGGGTACCTGGCCCCCAGCAAAGGTCAATCCACCACAATGATCCCATTTACTGGGTCAAGTCTGTGACTCAAGAACTCCAGGTTTGGGGCCAGTGGAAAAGGCAGATGTTGGAGAAAAGAACAATGAAGAAAAATAGCCTAAGGCTGAAGATGTGAATATCCCAATTGGTATGCAAATAAATTCTATGTTAAAAAGCAAGGAACAAAAAAAAAATGCACACAGTTGGAGACTGAATGCTTAATTCAACATACTAGTTTTAGACTGATATAATGTCTTTTATATGAACGGTTCCCTGCTGACATGAAAGTGTAATAATGAGGGTTAAACCTCAAGCATGAAATTTGACCATGATGAAAATGTCATAGAAATTCTATGAAAATGTTTGCAAGGAGTCTCATTTTCAAAAGTGCCCAAGCCATTCAGGAGCCCAATCCCATTTGCTCTCAAAGAATTTCAGATTGTTTGGTAAGTGACACTTAGTCTAAAGCTCTTTGGACATTTTGAAACCTGTGTGGCCTATGAGGCATTGCAATTAATGATTGGTGTATTCTGATTATTTTTTTCACTGGCAGAAGTACATTTTTCTGTGGGCTGAGCTCAGCTGTGCAGTTGAATATTACTTAATTTGAGGAAAAATTTAAATCAACCTGACTGCCTATTTAAGTTAGTCTGAAAATGATTGAAAATTGATCTGTCATATAAATCAGTTTGATTGGAAGTTGAATTAGTGTCTATCTTCTACATTTACATACTTGTTAAGTTACAATGAAAGAGTAAATAATCTTTGATTTCTAAACATCTATTCATTATTTTTGTGTGTCAAGAAGCAATATTTATACACTATCTTCATACATAAAGACATAAATGTCCATTTGTCTATCTGTCTTTCCATCCATTCCGTTGTCTGTATCACTTATTCTCACAGTTCTCAGCATTCATGCTAACTCAGAACAGTTCTGATAGCTGAAATTTCAGCTGAGATCTCAAGAATCATTAAAAAATCATGATTCATGCAACACAAAATTTGACTAGAGCCTAATGGTGTTACCTTTACTCACCAAGTTCAAGACAATTTAATTCTAGAATTTCTGGAAAGATAAATCTGTTATTTTTGTATCATAAATATATGTGTGTCTTTGTTTCACATTTGCTAATAAATATATATATGTTTCTACATTTATAAATATACAATTGAAAACACTCCAGAATGTACTGTGATTATATTGTGTCACTAATAGAAAGGTACGATAGTTTTGAAGCTCTTGTATATGATCATTCTTTAGCTGGATTTCAATTTTGGTAACTCAGACTGCCTACAGTGGACTTTCACTTCAATATGATATGTCTATTCCCTGGCAAATATGTACACAGAGATGACAGGTACACTGATAAAATCTGTATATTAAATGCACAGGTGAAGAGATGGATGAAATAATCAGATAGGATCACTGGAAGCTGTTGTGATTAAGAAAAGTCCAGATGTGATAATAGGAACTATGTTTTACAAGCTTTCAGGTTTGCTTTCCTTGTTTTTCATTTAGCTGCAGCTGTGAAACAATGATCCAGGATTTTTGTTTCTCAAAAAGTTCATCCTTTTCTACCGAATATTTTGCAAGTGCAGACAAAGGTCACAATCCAGTGTTATACCTCTTAGCTCATAGGTATCATCCCTTGCACCACTATAAGAATTAACAGGCAGAGTGATAAAGTTAAAAGCTTATGATCTTGTGCTTATTATTTGAGTGCTATTACTTCAGATATTTGAACTGAATTCTCTAAATGTTCCTCTTATGCTCAGTTACTTTAGTACTGCTAAAAAGACATTCTGAAACAAATGAGTGGAGTATTGTCATTAATTTTATTTAGAAGAATTAACAAAATTGAATAATTTCAATTAGCAGATTTCTAGTTGTGTAAGAAAAGTCTGGAAATCTAAATTAAATAAGAAAGAAATAACTAAATATCCATTATTATTATTATTATTATTATTATTATTATTATTATTATCATCAATGTATAGCTGTATCACAAGTGATGATTAATAAGATATAAGTGAGAATTATGTATGCTATCTTGCATTTATGCAACATGCTTGTTAGGGAATCTGAGTAAAAATTAAATTGCAAGCTGCTAAAAAAGACATGAATGAATAGTTTACACTAGTTTGGTCCTAACTTAAATTAAAATTTCCCTTACTCCTTGATGTGCAAATTGCATCAACTTCTTCCCCTAGGTAGAGATCTAAGAAAATACGTAAGTATCTAAGTTTCTGATTTGTGCTTCCTAAAACCTCACTGCTAAGCTGATCTCTAAAAATATTAAGAAATTATAAATACCATGGGAGAGTTTGTAAAAGGCACAGTAAATTCAGTAGAAAACTCTCTGAATATCAGCAAACAAGACACATGTGAGCATCTGGTGCTTGTTTTCACCTTTGTATTATCATTAAAAAAATTCAAGGTAGTTTACATCAAGGAAAGGAGGGAACTGTTGAACTGGAAAAGTTGCCAGTGGAATTCTTGCACATTGATAGTTACCATTAAACTAACTTGTCAAGAAAAAGGACACGATAAACTGACATGATTAACATTTGGTTTTAATTAATACCTCTGTTGCTATTAAGGAAAATGAAGGCATGGGGAGAGTTCAGGAAGAGATGAGCTATCCCACTGTAATTACCACAACTCCCAGCAGGATCCTTCTCATCTGATTAACACCACAGCAGGACAGCTGTCCTACCATGCATCTATCTGCTAAAGTCATGGGGTTAAAGCAAAGGTGCTGACTGATAAGCACAAAGGTGTCTTTAATGTTAAAGTATCCAAAATTTACAGCCATACTTCATAATTTATATATATCCTAACTAAAGAGGTACGTTTGAAGTAAAGGATTAAAGGAGAGGAAGAAAGACTGTACATTAAATTTATACAATATAATTACAAAAGAATTTTCTGGAGAAGGATTTTATTCCACCTAAAAAGCAGGGGATATGAGCAGGAATATAATTACAATTTCTTTTGCACTAGAGTAGTTTACTGGCTTCAACTGCACTAGTGTTAATTCTTTTTATAGTACCTTGCATAGTAGATATATGTCAGGAGTATCAAGAAGGATTGCAGAACCCTGGGAATGGTGGTAAGGGTCTCTGGAGTGGTGGTAGATTTTCATCAATCCTCCTGATCAAAAGAAAGAGGCTTGTAAGGGATAGCTGAGTCTGGTGAATCAACAGATGGCTGCAGGACTGATGCCACAAGGCCGGGAGGTTTGGCTGCATAGACCATGGAACTCATTTTGAGAAACTTGGTCTACTGGGGACTGATGAGGTCCATCTGTAAGAGAAGGGAAAGAGCATCTTCAGTCTTAGTCCTGTCAAGCTGATGAAGACAGCTTTAAACTAAAGTTATTGGGGGAGTGGAACGTCAATCCATCCGACTGCTACCAATTTGATGTCAGGGCCAGGAAGAGATGCCCAGAGCCTAGAAAGGATCTACAGGTTAGCAGGAGAGCCCCTGAAGAGCAGCACAAAGGAATTCCAGCCACCCAGCCAGTAAATCATCTTCATCAGGGACGCAACTTTAATGCCTCTATGCAAATACATGTAGCAGAGGAATAAGCAAGAGGAGTTCACGTGCACACATCTGCAGGGCTGTGATTTTATTGTCATCGTGAATGGTGGGATGGCTCCTGTGACTGGTGTTGGGACGGAAGGATACAGGCTCTTTAGGAAGGACAGGCAGGGGGTATGAGCAGGGGTTATAAACCTCTTTGTCAGTGAACAGATGGGGTCCATGGATATCCACCCGGGAATTGACCAGGAGCTGACTGAGAGTTTATGGGTCAGGATTAAAGGGAAGGCAGAACAACTAATATTATCGTGGGAGTCTGATACAGGCTGCCTGACCAGAAAGACTGGGCTGATGAGGCCCTCTATAGACAAAGAGAAGCAACCTCACATTTACAAGCCCTGGCCCTCATGGGTGACTTCAACTACTCCAATTATCTGTTGGAGGGGCAACACAGCAGGGCATAAGCAATTCATGTGTTTCCTGGAATGCTTGATGATAAATTTTTCTCCAAGTGATAGAACCAATTAGGAGAGGTGCTAAGATAGACCCTGCTCTTGCCAACAAGAAAGGACTGATGGCGAATGTGAAGCTCAAAAACAGCCTTGACTGCAGTGAGGCTGTGAGAAGGGTGCACAGAAAGCTTGCTAACCTGGACTTCAGGAGAGCAGACTTTGGTCTCATCAAGGATCTGCTTTCTAGTCAAAGCAATAAAGCCCTGTAGGACAGAGGGCCCCAAGAGAGCTGGGTGATATTCAAGGATCATCAGGAGTGATGCATCCCTCAAAGAGGTCAGACAAAAATGTCAGGAAGCCTATGTGGATGACCAAGGAGTTCCTGGACAAACTCTAACATTACAAGGAAATCTATAGAGGGTGGAAGCAAGGACAGGTAGCTTAGGTGGAATACAGAGAAATTGTTCAAGCACCCAGGAATGAGGTTAGGAAAGCTAAAGTCCTGATAGAATTAAATCTGGACAGGGATGTCAAGGGTGAAAAGAAAACCTTCTATAGGTGCACTGGGGATAAAAGGAAGTCTAGGGAAGAAATGAGTCCTTTCTGGAAGGAGAGAAGAGACATGGTTATCCAGGATATAAAGAAAGCTGAGGTACTTAATGTTTTTTTTTTTGCCTAACACTTCAAGTGCTCCAGAGATACCATGTGAGCTGCAAAAAGCAAAGGCAGGAACTGGGAGAATGAAGAACTGCCTGCTGTAGGAGAAGATCCATCTAAGAAATCTGAAGGTCCATGGGACCTGATAAGATGTACCCATGGGTCCCGATGGAACTGGCAGAGGAAGTTAAGTCACTATCATGTTTGAGAAGCTGTGTCAGTCCAGTGAAGTTCCCATTCACTGAAAAAGAGGAAACATAACAAGACCGGTGCTTTGTTGGTGACATGAACAGTGGGATTAAATGCACCCTCAGCAAGTTCACTGACAATGCAAAGCTGTGTGGTGATGTCAATATGCCGGAGGGAAGGGATGCCATCCGGCGGGACCTTGACAGGCTTGAGAAGTGGAGCTGTGTGAGCCTCATGAAGTTCAACAAGGCCAAGTACAAGGTCTTGCACATGAGTCATGGCAATCTGTGAGGAACCAGTTCCATTTTGATCTGCGTCAACATTGGATTGTGAAAGGTATGTGGGGGAGGGGCTGTGCTTCATGCAGGAGACAAGCAGGAGAAGATGGAGGCAGGCCCCACCTCTGGGGAGACTTTGCCCAGCAGCTATTTCATGTCCCCCACGGACTGGGCAGTCAGTAGGAGACCAGCAAGGGCACGGTGCCCTCCAGAAGGGTCCTCCAATCGGGTGGCGAAAGGTCTCCACCAATGGACTGCCATGGAATGTTGGACTGGGACAATGGCCGCCTGCCAGCGAGCAGCCCCCGGGAGGAGCCAGGGGTCATAAAAGGAATTGTGGCACAAGCTAAGGGGCTTTTTGCCTTTGCCTCTTTACTCCGGCTTTTTACTTTTGTGTCCTCACCGTGGCTTTTTTCTTTTGCACCTTGCTCCTTTTTGCCTTGACTCTGGTTTGCTGTCTGCTGCCCTCGCTGGAGGTCCTCTCCCTTCTTTGTCCTTTTTGCCTTTTGAGTCTTTTGCCGTCCTGCTGGACGCTGCTGGACGCTTGGCCGGACACCTGCTGACTCCTGAGCCTCATGTTTAGCCTGCGTCCTGCCCTGCCACCTCCCTCGCCTGCTCCAGCCTTCGCCTGCTCTGCCTCTCTGCGTTCCTGCCTGACCCCCCGCCCGCCTCGCCTCTGCCTGCCTCGCCTCTGCCTGCTTTGCCCCTGCCTGCCTCGTCTGTGGCTGTCACCTGTTTCCAACGCTGCTTCGCTGGTCCAGCCTGCTACCGTGATCCCGCCGCGACCCTGTCCAGGGTGCTGCACCTCCTGCCCGAGCGTCCACTCCCTCGTGTCCGGCCGCCCGTCGCCGCGGGAGCTGCGCCTTGGCAGCCGCGCCTCTCCGGAGCTGCGCAGGCTCCCCCGGCGAGGAGAGCACACAGCACCTGCCGGCGGGACGGCAACAGCACACCCCGGAGGATCTGGGGGTAACGCCCACTTTTCCTCCTCGTCTCCCCTCCCTTCCTCACCCATTCTTTTCACTTTTCCTTCCTCATTTTCTGTCTTTTCTGTTCCTCTTTAGTACGCGCTTTTCTTTCCAATAAATGGTTCTCAGTTATAATATTTGTCTCTCTTGACTTAATTTTGTCCCTGACCATCCGTCTTAAAAGAACTCCCTGCAGTTTCCCATAGTGGAATGTGACAGCAATCCCAACCACAAATACAGGCTGGACAGAAAATGGATTGAGAGCAGCCTTGAAGGGACAGACTTAGGGTGTTGGTGAGCTAGAAGCTGAATATGAGCCAGAAATGTGCACTTGCAGAAAGCCCAGAAGGCCAACAGTATCCTGGGCTACATCAAAAGCATAGCCAGCAGGTCGAGGGCGGTGATTCTGTCCCTTTAATCTGCTCTCAGATCCCATCTGGAGTACTGCATCCATCTCTAGGGTCTCCATCACAGGAAAGAAATGGACCTGTTGGAGTGACTCCAGAGGAGGGCTGATCAGAGGGCTGAAGAACCTTTCCTACGAGGAAAGGCTGGGAGAGATGGGGTTGCTAAGCCTGGAGAAGGGTCTGGGGTCATCTTTAGCACCTTCCAGTACCTGAAGGGGGCCTACAAGAAAGCTGGAGAAGGACTTTTTACAAGGGATTGTAGTGGACAAGGGGGAATGGCTTTAAACTGAAAGAAAGTTGGTTTAGATTAGATATTGGAAAGAAAATCTTCACTCTGAGGGTGGTGAGACAGTGGCACAGGTTAGCCAGAGAAGCTGCAGGTACCCCATCCCTGAAAGTGTTAAAGGCCGGGTTAGATGGTGCTTTGAGCGACTTGGTCTTGTGGAAGGTGTTCCTGCCCATGGCAGGGGGATTGACACTAGATAATAGTCAAAAGTCCCATCCAAACCAAAACATTATATGATTACATAGTCTCCAAAACAAACTCTTAGTATAACTACAACGGACCCTCTATCCTGAGTGCTAATAAATTCCTTGCATGACCTGATGTCATCACAATTTTATTTACATGATTTCAAAATGTGTCTGATAGCTTTAATATTTCAGAATTCTTCAAGAGGCTATTGATTCCTCTATAAAGAATTAATTATAATCCTAATTATAAAAAATCATAAACAAGCAAATATATTTGTTATTTTGTCAATACCTTGATTTAATTTTGAAATTGCAATTAACTTTCTATAATTGGCTCATACTGTAAGTTTCAGTCCAACATAATCTGATAGAACATTATTTCATTAGATTTTTAATTAAAATGCGCTGGTGTAACCTCAAGGAGACTCTTTACCAAATATCTCTCTTCTGGGACAGGATTTGATTGAGCTGAGTGATCAAAAGAGTTTGATATGTTTTCAGCATTGTGGTTTTGATAGTTACGTCAAAGCAATTGTGTTTGTACTTGGGCTGGACTGATGGATTTTTAATTTTTTTCTATAAAGGAAAAAGGGATCCTTTGTTTGCCAAAACTGGATGGCTAGGATCTTTCCTAAGCAAAAGAAAACTGAAAAAAAAAGTCATGCTGAATAACCTATTGAACTTTGCTAGATTGCTAAGGAAAGTAATCTGCAGATTGGTCTGTTGAGAGTACCTGCCAAATGGAAGTGGCAGGCTGAGGTACTGTATATTCCTACACAGAAAAGACACTAATCATCTATTCTATTTTCCTTCAATTTTTAAAAATGGATTTTTGTAGAATGCCTGTCACCACAATATCTTAACAATGGAAAATCAGGCTGATTTCTTGCTGCAGCTCAGTCAGTCTCTGCTCTGCATAGTTCTGAACTGGGTCTTGATAAGGAAAGAAACCTCCTCTGCAAAATTCATACAGGGAACTAAGAAAATGTGTGAACAGTTATCTTCTCTCTAAGTGTGTTTCTGGCCCGCGACTGGTGTGTCTTCCTAATTCCAGAGATCTGTTCATGGGGTTATTTTCTCCCTGAATGTAGAAATAGTGTTAAAATGGTGGAAATAGGTGCTGCAGCTGTTTCTGTGGAACATTTTGGTAAATTCTTACTCAAGATTTTCATTCATTCATTATGAGGAAAGAGAGAAATAAGGGGACAAACTTGGTTCTCTGGGAGGCAATAGGAAATCTTCATGGGGTCTGGAAAACCGAGAATATTCTTATATTTCTATGGGCACCAGACAACAGTGCAGAAGTTGAAATGCATGCATTTCACTGTCCATCAGACTCCAGCCTAAAATTCACTATCAAGAATTAGAACCCTGTGTCCCTGCACAGTTTGAGACAATTAGTGTATGTTTACACAGATGTGCTTGGTATGATCTCAAGTACCTTAGCCCAAACGCAGGAGTTACGGGCTTCATCTTGTGGGTTTTTATCTTATTTTTTTTAACTATCTAAGACTTTTTATTTCAAATGAAAGAGAAATACCTCATGCTTAGATAATTACAAACTTCTAGAAACTGAATATATACCCTGAAAACAGAAAACATGCTTTCAGGATCAGAAATTAACTACTGATTTTTTTCACTTCACCAAAATACACCACCTACACTATAAATGTTCTTGCTACAGGTGTGCACCAGATAAAAACAAGCTGATTGTAGAGTGTGGCACTTCTGTTTCTCTAATTCATCCAGCCAGTGCTGCTCATCTTGCATATTTATTGGAAAATTATGCAGGTTTCTACTGACAAATTAGCTACAGAAGCATTTAGGGGCAAAATATACCTCCAATTACCCTTCTGCAGTCTCCTGAATTTTCTGGTTTAACTTTATTGATGAAACAGTGAGCAGAATCTGGTCTAGTCTCATTATATTTGGCATAAGTGAGGCAAAATTATGAAAAATTTACACAAAGTTTTTTCACATGGAGCTTCTGTTTCAACAGTTTGTGTCTAAAGTTTTTAGCTGAGAAGTTAAAGCAGAGAGGCAAAATTCTCACTTCACTGAAGAAAATGGCAAACAGCACATTGAATAAAACTGGGCAGAGGTTACATCTCAACATTCAACTGTGTTGCTGAACTAATAGTTTTACTTTATTAAGAGAAACAAGAAACAAGTTTCGTAAGCTGGTTCTCTGATCAAAAAGTTTGCAATATTGGCTTTCATAAGTCAGAGCATAAATTGGGATGTTTGGACACCTAAAATTGTTTACCATGTGAAAGGTCAGTACATCTTAAATGATTTGCTAAATGCTTTATTTTATTTCTCAGAACAATATCATTAAGCCTTAGAAGTCCTTTTATTTCTGTAGATTCTAACTGGGACTGCACTAATCAACCTAAGATAACCAGATCAAAAATAAAATAGAAATAAATAAGAAAAACAGGATTAAGAAGGGTCTGAGACCATTTTCTCTGCCCCTTAAGGGTTTTGTCAGAGAATGGGATAATTTGCCTATCTTTCTGCGTTTCAAATCAGTCATGATGGAATGAACTGTAGATTGATGATCATGTTCTTTGAGCAGAACACTTTATATTTAATTCTTTCATCAATTTGTTCTAGCTAATTATGTGTGAGGAGTTTTAGTTTTTGCTTTCAAAGGCTTGTCAATGTGTGGGATGACAGTACTGAGGAATAGAAAAGTTCTTTTTAATTGCTCCTGGCATTGAACACTCCTTTGGGCATAGCTGGGATCCATGATAATCTGATTCTCATTGCGCATGACTATGCACTCACAGGGACCTGAAAGATCCCAGTCAACCCTAAAGGCTGGTTTGCATGTTTGCACAAGCTTTCAAGATAATGGTTCTGTTTTAAAAACAAAGGTAATAATAAATTTCTGGCAATTTCAATGCTTTTGTCATCTGTGATTTTGCATATGACAATTGGTAGGGAGCAAAGTAGTAAAGTATTTTCTGGTGTATTCTCTGCAGTGATTTTTTATTCTTTTCCTAATTTACTATGTTTGCAAATTTTCCTTTCTGTGAGGTGCCTTTGGGAATAGGCAGTAAAGGTAGAGAGTAAGTGAATCACACTACTAACAAAGCCTAACGATTGGTCTTCTGTTTTCTGGTAATACACTTTAATACAGGTGCCTTGCCTTTAGAAGCAAGCATGAAGTATACTACTGCTATTACTACTACTGATAATAACTATTAATAATAATAGCTATTATTACTATGATTGTTGTTGTTATTATTATTATTATTATCACATGCAATTTAAAGTTGTTTTGTACTGGTGTTGCATGCAGTTCGTTTAACATATGCTATGAAAAAGATTGGTAACTCAGCCCATTATGATCTTCAAGGCATCAGATTAGCACCAGAGTTCTCCTGATGTGTTATATGTACAGCAGGTGTTTGTTTCAACATGATGAATGCAGGAGAAGGCTAAAGCTCCCATACAGTTAAACTGCATGGAGAAGACTCCACTCAATACAGTTCTAAGAAACTTCAAAATTGTCAGAACATGTGCAAGTGTCCATTCGTCTGCAAAGACATTCCTACTATATAAACATCCTTTCTCTCTCTAAAGAATATTTAATTCTACTGTGACAAAGTAAATGGATAAATCAAGTGAGACAACAAAAATTGAAAGAACCGAGAGTCTGGTAGGTAAGGCAGTCTCCTGAAAAACAGTAAATGCAGATTTCAGCTCCTTTGAACACAAAAAAGGTTTGTTCTTACCAGGAGCCACAGGATAAAAAATGTCCAAGGGCACAGCATCACTGTCTATGTTTCATCTTGTTTAGAGCCCTACTGGTAGCTTCAAAGGGAGTGGAAAAATTAGTGATCAGACAATTTCCCATGGGGGTAGCTTTTGGAAATTTGTTTATGAAGAACACAGAATGTCTGAATTATCTAGTCAGCAGGAGAGACCAAGAAAGGGCTTTAGATGGATTACAGATACTGAAAAGACCCTATTAATGGTTTTGACAATGTACACAATGTACAGAAGAAGAAGAAGAAGAAATAATCAGACCGTAAGGATATCTCATATAAACTCTCTTCAACATCTTCCTCCAAGTCAGCATTTCTGATAAAAGCCTTTCAACTGTTGATGGGAACTTCTAACTTATTCTAACCTGGAGCATCTTGTTGATGACATGCCCCTGCAAACTGCTATTCTGTTATGCTGCAAACAGTTAGCTGTGTGCTGAACAGACAGAGATATTCTTATCTAAATCTATACCATTGCTTCTTTCTGAATCTTACCAAAGCTAAAAGAAAATGTGATTGTTCCATAAAAAACAATTTGCTGAAAATTTAATTCTTAAAGTTCATTATACAGACTACTTTGTGTAAATACAATATTTGCAGCAAGACAGTTTCAGGGAAGGAAGGAAACTAAACACGGTAGTTGAGAAATAAATTATCAAATATCAAAAAGTTCTTTCAAGAAGAGATTTTTTCACTTGAATCTGAGGCTAAAAAGACTCTCTGACTCCCTCTTGTATGTTTGTTAGGTTCTCATAGCAGTTTGGAGAGCTGAGATGTAAAACAAATTGAAATGCTCTTTGCCCAAGAGCTGGTATGCCAGGTTATTTAAGCTTGCTTTCATTTGCTCCCCTGAGACTTTGCTTTTTGTTTCCTTAGTCAGTATTTGTGTCATTTTAATTGAAGGCAAGCACTGCTATTGTAGTACATGTAACTCAATGGAGAACTCTGTAATCTGAAAACACAATTCTGTGTTTTATTGACAGTGGTGTCTCCAGGCACTGCAGGGTCCAGAGGCTCCCTGGCGCTGGACAGTAGCAGTGCTGGGGGCTCCTCTTGGTAGGTGATGGCAGGGCCTGGCAGCATGGGCCCATCTCTCCGCCCTAGCCAGGAGCAGGGCAGCCCAGGGTCCCCAGGGCAGACCCAGCCTAACTTAGACCGTGGGAAAGCCTCTGTGGCAGAGCCGTGGCTGGGAACAGCTGCTGGGGCCATGGGCCAGGGCTGCCCTGTCTCTGAGCCCTGGCGGCCAAACCCCTGAAGGGGAGTGCCCTTTGCAAGACATGAGGTGTCCTTGTGGGCTGACATGAGGTGATGCTTTAAGTCACCTCTGTAGACTTGATTATTGGAGAAACAAAAAAAAAATTATATTCTGAAAATGAAGTATTCAATATAACAGCATTGTCTTACCTTGTTTTTTGTTTGTTTGGGGTTTTTTTTTTTGTTTTGTTCAAATGAAATTTATACCTTCAAGATACAGATGCAATCCCCTGGTGTTTTCCACTTCATTCAGTGTGATTAAATTATGGATTGATTTGCAGCATAGTCCTTTGGTCAGTGTATTCTTCTTACATTAATTTCACAGTAAAACCTCCACTTACAGTGCTTTTGTTGTTTTACTAATACATTAGTCACTTTCCTAGATTTCCTTTGGTGCAGTGGAGCTTTCATCACTGCCAGTTTTTATCCTATTAGATAAAAACGGCTTGGAAATTTGTAATTATCACAGCTCTTGTCTTGACAGGAGGGTGGAGTAAATGAAGAGGTAGGAAGACCTAGCAAGTCTCCTGATCTTCCACTTTGACAGAATGCTCTGCTTCTGAAGGCAAAGAAAGGGGATACACACAGTTATAGATACTCCCTGACACTTTGTGTCCGTATAGTGATAGAGAAGGAGAACAAATATATAGGTTTGGTGAATTCCTCAGCTTGCTATTCCTATATTTATAGGAATATACATATATTTGTGTTTCTTTATTCTGATTTACATCCTATGTAAGAAAAAGCAGGTTAGCCACATTTTGAATTGGGAAAACTATCAGTTGAAGTCAGTGAAGTGGATAGAGTTTACACCAGCTGGGAAAGTGCCTCAGCATGTTTCAACATTTGACAGAAAGAGCAGCAGTTAGAACTGCAAGTGTTTTTATATGCTGATATACTTACCCTCTCAGATATTTACATTTTGGGCAAGTAAATTAATTGCCTGGAAAAGACCACTCTCAAAACACACACAGCAGGTGCTTCTTCAACTTGGTTTACATTAATTGTTTTCTTTGCTGCTTCAAGAGTCAGCAACACACAATATTTTACAATTAACCTGTCTTGTCACAATGGGTACTGAGGGAATCTTATTTATCCAGGGTGCCAGTGACTGCTGATGTGTGTGGGTTTGGAGCTGAGAAAAAGGTCAAGGACAGACCTGAGTGTCTGACTCAGATCCCATGCTAAAAAACACATTGACTGGGCAGACAAAGCTGGAGGTTTGTGGATCGGTGTTTCTTCACAATTAAGAAAATGAAAAGGACCAGGTTCAGGGGAAAAGATGAGAGAGCTGTTGATTCAACTGCAGTCAGTCCATTTACATGTAGTTATAAAGTTAGCACACAGATGCAATTAAACTAGCTATAATGTAGTTTACCAACAGAATGGGGCTTACAGATACCTATTTGAGAGGATAGTTGCAAATTGATTGCTAATTTTTAATTTACATAATGCCAAGAAATGTGTTTAGTTTCTTTGTCTTTGACTTTCTGGTTTGTTTCTGTTTTTCCCTGGTGGTGATGAGGTGCTGCAAATTTGAATCCTGCTATACTCACTGGCTAAACATTATGATGCAGCATGACTCAATATGTGGGTATCCACACCTATGACTGGGTTTTACATGTTCATCCTGTTTCTACAGCCCCCTTCACCAAAAATAAAAAGCAAACAACAAAGATAAATGACAACTAAAGCAGCAGAGGCAAACTAATTACATGAAGTGACTTTTTATTTCTAAAAATGTAAAAATGAATAAGGCATTTGTTATTATAGATACTTGAGAGATCATCCAATATAGAAATCCATTTCAAGAAGGTATTTAACCATGTGCCTTCCTTATATGTCTGTTCCTCTTTACTGGCCTCACTGAGATACAGCCATGCATTTGAAATGCAGATAGATGTGATTGCTTTACTGGAGACAGATATGCTCTTTAATGGAGGTCTTGGTCTTAAATTAATGTTCATTATTTTTTATTTCTCAAAACAGTGCCTGATAGAGTTCCTGTTTAAGAGTATCCAAAGGTGTATGTAGTGAGGTTTATGATTGTTTTTAACTGAGCACTTCAATTATGACTACTCTATTATATCCTATAGTGGGAAAGTAACCATTTATAAGTTCTTAAGGAGAAACACTCTACCGAATCTTCCCTGTTAACCTAAAGGTTTTACTGGGGTTGTAGGAGGTATAGAGAGCAGTGGAGAGTCAGTTGGTGGCCTAAGAATTGGTGGCCTTTTTTTTCCCTAGAAAAAAACCCAAACTTGGCACTTTACATTCTTTGTGGTGGTGTTTCCAATTTTCCAATACACATAGAATTCCTCAAAGAATATAAGTTAAAGAAATATCCCACTATTGAAGAAACCTCATTTTAGCATAAAGTTTACAAACCAGTTCTGATCTCCTCTTCTGCAGTTTTTTAACTATTTTTAAAATATCTTTAAAGAATTTTTTTTAATACAACAAAGCTTTGGATAACCAATCAAACGATTTGCACAGTATAAAACATTAAACAAAAAGTGATCTTACCTAAAAGCTGTCAATACTGTGCCTAGCTCTTTTCCATACTAATTTTGTGCTGAAAAGCATTTGTTCATTTAGTGGAAGTGGTAGTAGACCAATGTCACACACTCTTGAAAATGCTATTTCAGAGGTTTCATCAAAATTTCACCTTAGGTTTCATCAGCATTCTTAAGTTTTTCTTAAGTTCTCAGCTGTCAGAGATTAGACTCAAATATACAACTAAATGAAATGCTTTAGTCAATACTTGTGTTCAAGGTCTTTGTTTGTACAACAGTTTGTATTTGAGCCTTCCAGATGTATCAATTACAAGAGAATGAAGTGATCCATGAGAACTGTGTCATAACAAATTAAAAAGACATTTGTATGGTTGAGAATCAGAGCCAGTTCTGAGAGGGTATTTGTTTCCATAGCGTGTCTGTTCATGATTGTTTATGCCCAGTTGATGCTGAAAATGTAAGACACAAACTGGTCTACCAAAGGAACAGTAGACTAATGATATGTTTCGATAGCTCTTACTCAATGTAGGAAAAGTGGGAGAGAATCAAAGACAAAAAATACTGAAAATCACTTCGTGTTTTTAGAAGACAGTGTTCAAGATGGCTTTAATCATATGGAAAGAGAAAGAATAAAAATGTCTCTACTCTTTTTGTTCTCTCTTACTTATCTCTTAGGTAGATGTCCAAAAGTTTGCAGCAACAGATGCTTTTTAAAGTTTTTGGGGAGAGACATGGGGAGACATAAATGGATTATTGATTTGGTAGTAAGAAGCCAAAAAAAGCAGGTTACCTACTTGATGATTATGGATGATTGTGTTTTGAAACAGCATAAAGAAAATAAGTAAAAAAAGGAATTTCTCTCCTTTTGTTTTTCCATTGCCCTGACAGCAAGCCTCATATGAAGAGAAGTTTGTTCCTGTACTCTCAACAAGACATAAACAAACAATTAATGCATAGTTACAAGGTAGGAAGGAAGACAGGAAGGCAGAAGAAAGGAAAAAAATGCAAGTGGACCACTGGTACTCTGCCAGAACCGGAGGGATATTGACAAACACAGAAAGAGTCAAAGGGTAGCACTAAAGTGGGTAAGGGCCTGGAAAATATGATACATGAGGAGAGAGTGAGAGATGTGGCCTTTTTTTAGCCTGGAGATGAGAAGGATGTGGGCAATCTAGTTGCTGGTTTAAACTTCATAATGGTGAGTTACAGAAAAGCCTCTTCACAGAGTCAAAAGCCATAGTCAAGAGGTTATAGTCATAAGTTGTGTAAAAGGAAAATCCATCTGGATATGCTGAAATAATGTTCATGATGAAGTGATAAACACTTCACCAAGCTGGTAAAAGAGACTCTGAAAACTCTTATCTGTGGAGGTTTTCAAAATTCACCTGGATAAAGCCTAAAGGAACCTGATCTAACTTAGAGCTGACTCTGCTTTGAGGAAAGGGTTAAACCAGACAATCTCCACAGAGATATTTTCAAACAAAATTATACTCTGATTCTATCACTTTCTGTGTTCTTGGGCCTGTTGGAACTTGGTCAACTTTTCAATGCTAAGTGATTTTTTTATAGTTTTACTGAGTTTGTGTAGCATGGGATTACTTTTCTTGACAGAAGTTCAGAGGGTGCTGTTTGGGATTTGTGACCAAAACAGTGATGATAAAACAGGAATGTTTTCATTATTGCTGAACAGTCCTTACACAGCATCAAGAACTTTTCTGCCTCTCATATTGTCCTGCCAGTGAATAGGCTGATGAATGCACAATAATTTTGGAGGGGGCACAGCTGGGACAGCTGACCCTAGCTGACCCAAGGGACATTCTAGACCATATAGCATCATGCACAGCAATAAAACCTGGGGAAAAGAAGTAGGAAGGGGGAACATTTGAGTTAGGGCATCCGGCTTCCCAAGTGACCATTACACCTGCTGAAGCCCTGTTTCCCTGAGATGGCTGAAGACCAGCCTGATGCTGGGAAGTGGTGAATTACTTCCTTGTTTTGCTTTGCTTGCATGCAAAGCATTTGCTTTCTCTATGAAACTGTCTTTATCTCAACCCACAAGTTTTCTCACTTTTACCCTTCTGATTCTCTCCCCCTTTCCATTGGGGGTGGGGGGAGTGAGCAAGTTGCTGTGTGGGGCTCAGCTGCCTACTGGGTTAGCCCACAATAATGATATATTTTTACATTCCAGAAAAAAAGCTACAAAACACATACCATCCTTTAGTTTCTCCTGTAAAGGAGATCCATGCCTAACACTGACTTTTTATGGAGCTGTCATTCTGAAAAGACTAGAACATTCATGAGTGCCACTGTTTCCCATATGATAGCTTTTATAATAGCAAAATCATCTTCCTGCAACAGTAAAGCACTTACTAACCACTACAGTTAATTAGAATAAAATGTAAGTGTATTAATGTGTTTCAGTTCCAGAAGTACTGTCCTTTTAGGAAAGAGCTATTTCAATTATGGAATATATAGCCACCAGGAGTCCACAATATTTTAACAACTATTTTGCCTATTTTTATTTTAATAAGCAGGTTGAGCAACTTTGATTCAAAATAGTTTAATTATTCTGAAGCACTTCTGAAAACAGAACAAGTGGTAGTTTAAGTTCTTTGCAGGTTGAACTGGCACTGCTGGAAGCTATCGTAATTAGTAAATTTGCAAAAGCATTGTCAAAGTTATTTTCCTCAGCTTCAATATACTACAGTTTATTAGTAAGCCTATTATTTATGCGCTCCTGTGGGCCATTTAACATTTGCTTTAGTTAATGAGAATCTTCATCTTAATTAACAATTCTAAAAGACCTTCTTCCTTCCTTCCCCCACAAAATGAATAAAGTCTTAGAAATATATCCCAGAATAATATAATTTTGGGGTTATTAAAAGCAAACACTTTCCATTGCTCATTTTGTATTATCATCAAAGCTTCTTGAAAGACAGTGAAATTTCGTATATCATGCATATCTTAATTAAAACCACAAGTTAATATTAAAAGACACTGAATGATTCAAAGTCCATGTGAAGGTCTTGTATGAATGATAATGCATTTTTGAGATTTATAGAAATTCAAAATGCTATTGCACAATATTAAGGTCAAAGTTGCAAAAGAAACAGTTTCAGATCACCTCTGTTACTATCAGGAACTGTGCCTGTATTATGCATGATCATAACCCTTTAGTTCAGTTCAATTGAACCATGTCCTCTGAACGAGATTCTAGTGAAGTGAAAACAAGAGTTTAGCTTGCCAGCCAGAAGCACATGGTAACCTTTTGCCCCAAATCAGATCAACCAGAAATCTATTAAATGTATAGAGTCACTTTTATTTAGAGAGAACAAAATTACTTTGGCTGTGTTGTGGTACAGAAGAGACAAGCCTTACAAAATGCATCAGGTCCTCTGCTTTATCTGATGGAAAAACAAGGAAAAGCTCTCTCCAGTAAATTTTTCTAGTTTTTACCTACTGAATGAATAATGTCAGCTCATGTCCTTCAAACTATGAGCATGATGTTGCAAGTATGAAGAGTAAAAATGTTGAACTTGAGATACTGATATTTAAGTCAGAATATCAGCTTTGAGTTATTTTGCAAAGTCATAAATAAATGATGTCATTTCCCTCCCTGCCCTCCTCTCTTCATAGAATTATAAAATCATTAAGGTTGGAAAAAAACTCCAAGACCATTGAGTCCACCCTTTGACCCAACACCACCATGTCACTTTACCATACCACTAAGTGGTCATACCACTAAGTCCAGTCATTTCTTGAACACCTCCAGGGATGGTGACTTCACCACTTCCCTAGGCAGCCCATTCCAAAGCATAACCCCCCTTTCAGTGGAGAAATTCTTCCCAATGTTCAATCTGAAACTTCACTGGTGCAGCTTGAGGTCATTTCCTTTTGTCCTCTTGGACAAGATTCAAAATAATTTTCTGGCTAGTTTTGTTTTAAACCTTACAGTGAGAGAAAGCAAAATGCAGGGTCTGCATAGTGATTTACACTGAGATTTTTTTATGTACACTCCAGTACAGGTGTCTTTATAAAGCACTTCCAAATCTTTTAAGCTTAAGGAATGACTGGTTTCTTGCTTTTTGCACTATTTTCAGATAAACTGTACTGGTTAGCATACTGGTGCAAGAATGATTCAAGCCTCTGGTGGCTCTGTGGGCTGTTTATCTGGAGAAAGGTCATGACAGCACGCTAGGGCAGCTGAGAAATTCTGTGACCCCAAACAAGAAACTACAATAATGCAGTCTAAAATCATGTCCTGTATTTTCTTGTACAATGAATTTTGCCTTCTCTGCAATAATCATCAAAATCCCAATGAAGACATGAGTCTAAAACACTGGAAATATTGTACAGCTGGTGATAGTGAATTCTGTCGGTATGCTATTAAATGTTTGAGTCATTTTCTACCATCCAGTACTTCTATTTGGCATTATTTTTAATCATTTGATTGTCTGTTGGGGCTGGAGGGGACAGTTTGTTTGCATGACTCCTTGTTGTGTATTTCCTTGGTAGCTAAACTGAAATAGAGAGCTAGTGTGTGGGACGGATCACATATTAGAGAAATGGGATGACAATAAACATTTGAAGAGATGAAGGGGAGACACGAGTCTTCTTAAACTTCTATTACTTTTACCCAGCTGTCCTGTGGCACACATCCAGTTCTGAGATGTGTTTAGGGTTACACACATGGTAAGCCTACCCCAGGGACTGCATAACAGAGACATGTCTAGAGATGAATCATGAGGGGATAAAGGTGTAAGATAAAGGTAAGTTCAGTGTTTCCTGTTTGGTCGTGTCAGATTTAACAGATCTGCTTTATGAGTTGTGACCTTTTGTCCTGTAAAAATACTCCAAATAATTACATTTTGCATGACAGCTGACATATTGTAGCATCGTAGGAAGCAATTTTACTACTGCATTTGTTCAGGATTTGGTGGGGGAGGTACTATCAGTTTCTAACTTAGGGAATTATTGTATGTAGCAGAAAATCTGCATAGCTTTATTGTACAACCTAAAAGGCAAGTAAGGATAAATGTAAGCGGTTATTTGTGTTTTTCATAGGATACATGTTTTTAAAAGGTAAATAAGAGATATGCGGGCGGGGCGAAACAAGAATCTGTTAAACAGTTCCTTCCTGTAAACTACAGCCATAAATGCTGTAACATAGTAAAATGAATCAAACTGTTTAATCTGGCTGTAATTTTGAAGATTAAGTCATTTACAAGCAGTGATATGAGAACATTAAATTATATCACAATTTTTTCTGTGTACTTTTTAATAGCACAGTATTAACTAGTCTTATCACAGAATGATGTCAAGGCTGTCTGTTACTTACTTCATACAATAATACTAACAAGGGTTTATGTTGGATTTAAATGTGTGATATAATGTGATATTATGGAAAAAAAAGGTAATGAAAAATGGAATCTCTGTCCTGTATGACCATGAGAAAGTAATGTAGAATTATAAAAATCACTGCAAATTTTTCAAGTGTGAAAGTTTTTTCTCAGAATTATTTTGAAGAGATAAAACCCAAGTAATTCATTGCAATGGAAACTAAAAATAGTGATATATGATGATGATGGTAATAACTATAACACAACAGGTACTATTTTGTGATATGACCCATCAATAGCAAACAGCAATATTTTCTAATTTCTTTAAAGGTACTTTGAGAGGAATGAAGTTTTTGGTGATAAGGTGTATGAGATACTGGGTAAGTTGGTGAATTCATGAACATTTGTAGTGATAACTTTTAGAATGAAGATCCATAGAAATCCATCTCTTTGCTTTTGCAGACCAAGTTCTTTTCAATGCCTTTTGCCATCTTGTTGTGGTGACTTTTAGGTAGTCTGGCAATTTCCATAACAGACTGTTTGGATCGACTTTTCATTTTTATTTTATGGTGTCTGAACTGCATTACGTTTTCTTTTCCTTGAGGCACATGTAGAAGGGCTGGAGAGAAAAAAGACCGATTCATTATCATAGCCCTATTACTCATTCCCTGTCTTCTTAATGATGGCTGCCTGTATCAAAACATTAAGGCACATCAGTTGTAACGCTGACTTTTGTAGGAAGTTTTTTAGCTTCTTTTCTGTTTTGCTGGGGTTTGTAGGTGTTGTTTTTAGGGGTTTTTGCTTGTTTGTTTGTTGTTGTTTGCGTTTGTGGGTTTTTTTTCTCATGACAGTGTTCATTGACAGTGTTCATGGACAATGTTGATGCTTCTTCTCTTTCTCCTCCCAGAAAGATGGTCCCATACTCTAAGTTGTCTGCCTGGAAGCCAGAAGGTTGTATTAGCGCTGTGTCTGGCTTCCTGAAAATGTTCATAGACAAAATACCTCGGTAATCAAGTTAAACAGACCCCAGGCTACAAGTGATTTATTTTCTCACCTTTTTAGAATCTGCACAGAAGAGTTTAAATCAATCTCCATCTTCTCAGGTAAACATGTTGGTAAGGAAGTGAGAGGACTATTTGGTTGACTGTTACTTTGTCTAAACTGGTAATACAAGATTTGTCTTGTATTTTTTGAGTACAAAGTATGCTATTGGGCCTCAGGATTATTATTGTGAATTTCTATCAAAAAACGATGAAGTAGAGAATGTCATAACTGTAATGCAAAGCAGAAAAACTGATGATAGCTGTGCATACCAAAAAAACCATCACAGAAACACAAAAAATCCAAATTCATAGTTCATGGTGTTGACAGCTCACTTGTAAAAAATATGTATTTAAAAAAAACCCCAAATAATTATCTCGTTGGTTTTGCTTGTGTGACAAGAAATTGTCACATCAATATATGTATTTTTATGGTCTTGAGCTTGGAGCTTTTTGGTACATCAATAATTTTGTTTCTTTCAAAGTCATTTCATAAACACATGAATGGAAATATTTACGGGGCCAAAACTTGTTTTAGGTTTTACAGTGTAACACTGTTGAGTGTGGGGAAGCTCATTCCCATGATCAGTTGTCTCTTAAAGAAACAGGTCTTTAAAGAACAGTGGATAAGGTAGGGAATGGAGGAATTCAGGACGCTAACTCATGAACAAGGTAAAACTCATCTGCTGACTGGCACCAGGAGAAAGAGGAGATGTTGCGGAGCAAAGCTGAAACAGTACAGGTAGGCTGGACAAGCTGAACAAAAAGCCCCAACCCCCAAAAAAACAACAACAGCAAAACCCCCCCAAAAAAACCAAAAAAGGGAGTATGTACAAATTGAAAGCCTAGGTGTATGCAAGTTATGAGCACAAATTCTCTTAATGCTCACATCTCAGCAAGAACTCTTTACAAGGTTAAATTTGTGTGCCTAACCTTTACAGGTCAGGAAATGATGCATTTGTTTAAAAAGTTGCTCATTCAAAAGGAAAAGAAAGATGTTCTTTGCATTTGAGATTATTTGATTTCAAGTTCCAGAATTTAATTATTTTTACTACTTTCTCTGGTAGTAGTAGAACTACATAGCACTCTGTTCTTTTGTTCTTGTAAAAAATATTTATGTACAGACATCAAACTGAATCTTCTCTTTGATAAAATAAACAAATCAAGATCTTGGAGTACTCCTTACCAGGGATCTTTTTCTCCATTGATTAGTTACAATTCATGGCTCTTTTTTTTTCTGCAATCCCTCTTTTTTTTTTTTACCCCACTAAAATTTTCAAAAGCTAAAAATGATGAAACTGTTCAGACTATCTAAATGTTATTTCAGTAGTGAGATTAAAATCTATAAAATCCCATGTCTTTGCATTCTTCTACTACTCCTTGCTATTTCTTTATATGTAACCATATATTTTTTGCATTTCCTGTTACTGAAGTCTTATGTAGAGCTCTTCAACAACTCAGACCTCGTATACTTCAAAGGACAATTGTTTTGTCTTTTGGGACCGTTACCTTGCCTTTTTTTCCCATAAATAACCCAGAGTTTGCTAAGTACATCCTACAAGTCTTACTCAAGGGGGTGGTCTTTGGCATTTAGCTGTGCTGAAAAGCAACATCAACAAAGCATGTAGACGAAGAAAGTAGCCTTAAATGCCATGTGAATTATATGATATTTCTGCCTTGCATGACTTTGAAAGTGTATTCTAACTACATAACATTAAAAAAAAAAATTGTGATTAGTTAATCAGTTTATCAGTAATCCTACTTTTGGATTTATTTTTTTAAATATCAATATTAATAAGAAAAATAGTTTTTCATATTTTCAGAATTATTAAGATTCTTGTTTCTCTTCCACTGAACTATTTGGATTGTGCCATTAAATTTCAAGGTTTTGTACATGGAAACCAGTGTTGATACACACATGCAGATTCCTATGCATTTTTGCATTCTCTCTGCAATTTCCAAAATTGTATATGGAATGCTTTCTATTATAAACAAGTTCGTTATTCTCTAGACCTAAAAATTTTTGTCCTAATTTATGCTCTACAACTAACCTCCCACTATCAAACTCTAATATGCTGTCTATATTTATAAATATTTCATTATAAATAATATATTTCTAATAATCAGCAGCCTGGGAAAGTAATTTGAGTGGTTTTATCCTCCAGAAGGGAAATCACTAGATCAATTTCAGTTTCACCCACATATTACCACCCAACTGCCACCCTGTAATCATACATTGAAATCCTTGCAGTTATCTACATGGCAAAAAATGGGCACCTAAGCTTTTGCTCAGGTGACAGGGCAAAGATAAAACTGCCTCATACTCTGAGTTACTAGTTGAACCCCATGTGTATATTACAATCTATGGCCCTTAAACTGACTCTGAACATTACTTATAATTCTCTGTTCTTTGGAAACATCAGATCTATTTTTTATCTGGTGTTTTATATAATTTTGATCTGTATTTTAATCTTCCACAGTTACAGAGCTTTTTTTATTTTATTATGAGGTCTATATTGTTGTGTAGTATTTAACACAAATGTTTATTTATTTACTCTTTGCATACAATTATTCTAGTTAATGTTGTTTTCCATAGTGAATATTCTTTTTATAAGTCACCTGCTTCAAATTAGGATATAAAAATGCTTTATTTATACTGTATGTGATTAAAATAATCCCTAATTAGGAAATTCTATTCATACAGTTTCTAAAAAAGGACATATAAACACTCAGAAGGCAAAATGATGTGGATTTACACACATTAAAATAAAAGGAGGGTTCTCACAGGTAAAAGAGAGATCTAAAAGAATGAGAGAATTGCCAGTCATTAAAACTTAAGTTAAACTACTGTCTTCACAAGTAAGCAGCACTTCGATTTATCTCAGGCTGTTTTAGTATCAGCTATTTGTGGAAGAAGTAGTGCAAAAATTATATAATTCTAGATTGTAAAGGCAGGAAAGTCTCTCTGTTTTAGAATTATTTATGAAAATATGTCCACATTTTTCTAAATTTAATAGATCAAGCTTCTTTAGAATTACATTAGGCAGAAAATATTTTGACATTGAAAACTTTTCTTAGATATAGAATAAATGGGCTCTACTGTATTATACTTCTAAAAATATGGATTGATAATGATTGATCATTTTTTTTATACAGTAACATCGATTCATATTTACAGATTGCAAATATATAGTGATGAATGAACACATCCCAAGATGGAATAATTTTAAAATACTTCTTTATGAATTGTACAGAACTTCTTTGAAGCTGACTGAGAAAAATATGGCAGGAATTCTGAAAAGGGTTTGCAACAAATCCCTTTACTTGTATTCAGTCTTCACACCTTTTTTAAATGATTGTAACCTAAAATATACCAGTAACTATTTGAAAACTTGGATAATGAGAATATATATATATGTTGGGGGGGGGTGTTGGTGTGTGTGGCATTGTTTGATTGTTTGTTTGGTTTGTTTTGTTGTTTTTCCCTTTGGGCATAAATTCCAGATGAATTGAAGTTTATAGGAGAAGTCATTGGTAAATATAGGGAATTTCATAATCATCTTTAATTTTACAATGTTGCAAATCTAAACTGCTAATCTGACTGCTAAGGCAAGCCTAAATTACATAGATGAGACTCCATCTCTTTAAATGTATATTTCAACTAAATTTGAATATGAAACCTTTGATAGACTAATGTGAGAAAATAAAATTCTAACATTGCGGGTCTGGCCCTGAAATTGCTGAGAAAAGAGAATCAATTTCATTAACTTCTAATGAGAGTAGAATTTGTTCAATATTTCTTGTAGACACTCATCATCTTGCAAGATCAACAATATATAAATAAAGCATGATTAAACCTTTATATTGATACTAGATATCCAGATCTTATAAAATCTGAAATGTGATGCAAACTTTTGGTGCTTTGTTACAAAGTAAAAGATAAGATTTGAGATCTGAGTTCATTTTAAAAGAGCAAATTAATTGTCCTTAATCAGGACAATCTCTAAGAAGCATTTCTCAAAGGAGGTGTCACTTTCCTTGGAGAGTTTTTACATCTGATCTCAGTTCTGCTAAAGAGATTCTAAATTTAATAATAATGTTAAACTAAATGAAATATGGATTCTTTTAAATAATTTAAGCTTGCTGCAATTATACAAATTTAATAAGTCCAGTATATAATACCACTGGATAACATAAGAGGATAGAATTATAGATTAAATGCCTTTTTAGTTAAGAAAATTGGCAAGGACTGTTTTCTACTCATATGGTGTAACTTTTCTTTTCGGCTCTGCTAACATTCTATTCTTCTAAGAGACTACACATTAATAAAGATCTAATGTATTTCTAAGGTTAATTAATTATTTTTGTTTCTGTATTTATAATTTGAAATACTTATTTTTAAATATATTTCTAAATTAACTAGCTTACTGAACTTTGAAAAATATCATGTTCTCAGTTCCATTTTATTTATTCCTTCATTTTCAGTATGATTTAATGAACCAAATGTTTTATATAACATGATTCCCTTTGATTTTCAATATGGAAAGACAAAGCAGACCAAAATAATTAGGATTCATTCTTGTACATAAGAATGTAAAGAGTGGGTGCCCTGAAATTCACATAATGTGCATTGGATGGACAAAAAGAACATAATAAACTATTCCTATTTCCTACAGCCATTACTATTTTCTTTATCAGATATACTATAATCACATTTTCTTCATGTGTATTGAATCTTATGTGTCTACCTCATATTGATAACAACAACAACTTCACGTCCAAGAAATTAAGAAGAAATTATCATAGTGAGGAGAAAAATTGTGTCGTTAAGATAGGGAAGGCAAGTAATCTAGATATTCCTATATGTTCTCTCCTGGCTGCTGCCTCGTACTTGACCCTACAGAGTCTCCTATCTTTGTGGCTCTTGGTCCCATATTAGCTAGATTCTCAAAGAAGTTACTTCAATATCCTGGTTTTCTTATTTCATATATATATTTTTCTATCTGGCCATCATTGCTCTATCTGGGTCCCTTATTAAAAAGTTTTTTTAAGTAAAACTACAAAGGAAGCAATATGTAGCAGAATTAGCAATTGAACCCCACTGTCCTGAAGACTCACTGAGGACTGTATCCAGGTGCAAATTAATCTTTCCTTCAGGATATTTTTGTATATAATATTATTTAATATCTGACACAACTAATTTACATTGTTTTTCTCACTGATGTTGCTGGGCCAAAAAGAGGGGAAAGTTTGCTCCTTTCAGATGCGTTTCCTCTATTAATATTGTAGCCTATAGCAAACCCAAGCTTTCTGAAGTCTACATGTCACCATTTTTTTAACAGAAGTAAGTTTTACTATTGGTCAGGTTGCTGGTTTAAAATCTAATGACAACACATTTCCTAGTGTAATTGTATAATCTCATTTTTTACAGACTTCTCATTCTGTACCAAAGTTAAAAAAAAGCAAAGATATATCTTTCAACAGACATGTAGTCTAGAAATTAAATGTACAGGAACTACATTAAGATATAGATTGTCTTAGTTTAATCATATGTCTCCCAATGAAATTTAACAGAAGAGACAAGCCAAAGGTAAAATTACGTCCGTATCTATTTTCTCATATGAAAGCACTGTTTCAATTCTATTTATCATAAAGAAGATAAAAATTGCATTGAGGAAGATGAAGAAGAAGAAGAAGAAGAAGAAGAAAAAGAAGAAAAAGGAGAAGAAAAAGGAGAAGAAAAAGGAGGAGAAGGAGAAGGAGAAGGAGAAGGAGAAGGAGAAGGAGAAGGAGAAGGAGAAGGAGAAGGAGAAGGAGACGAAGAAGAAGAAGGAGGAGAAGAAGCAGCAGAAGCAGCAGCAATACAGACTGTTTAAACAGTGAGTTCATTTTCTAATCTAGTTCTATGAGCTTCTATAGGGCGACATTTATTACCTTATGCAACACCATATGTTGCATGTAAAGGAAGCTACTTTCTATCATCTCACACACTGAAAGTGAAGAAAAGTTCTGTCGAATCAACAGATCTCAGAGCTGTGACAAACCTCCCTGTCTATGTGGGAATGTGTTGGCTGCCCAAATGAATAATTGGAGTAGAATTTTAAGAGCATTTTGTAAAGTTTTAAGATAATAAAGTTAGAATAACACACAGGGAAAGGAGTTGTTCCTTTTCCAAGCGGATCTGTATTTGACATCTTTGTCTGGAAGATGTATTACTCATCCATCATAGAGTATTGTCACACTGATGATATATTAGTGTAATACATTACCAGAATATCATCATTCCTATGATGTATTGCCAGCTAGCACAGAGCTAGCTGGTGAGAGTTGGTTATAAAGACTTAGCACTTTTTATGATATTAAAAAAAAAATAAACACTTTATTTTAAGACTTGTATAATAAAGGGAATCTGTGAAAGGTGATGGTTATTTTAAAATTTGATTTGTGGTAATGCACATCCTATATTATCGGGGTATGAATTCTAGAAGTAAAATCAAGCAAATATTTGCGGTCAGGCAGAAAAGGTACTTCCTGAAGATATTGCTTCGTGGGTTGTCAGTGGTAGTGCTCATAAATTGTATCATTAAAACTTAATATTTTATAAACCTACAGAATATAACACAGAAGTAACTATTTGCCATTTATTATGGAGTCCACTTCTAGCATGCCAACAACATGAAATTTACTCTTGCATACAAAAAAACAAGAACAGTTGTGGATATTTTTTTAGCAGATGTGATTTTTCACAGTCTAAATGTAAAGTTAGTCCTTGCACAAGCCATTGGTCAGGTCTTTCACAATCAGGAGAATTTCATTCCTCTAGGAGTACAGCCTTTATGAAAACCCATATCTAGCAGTTACTACATTTCTCTGCCATAAAAGTTGTAAGATGTTCCTTTTGTTATTATTGTTACTATTCCTTCTAAAGAAAGAAAAACAAAACAAAACAAAAAAGAAGAGTGAGTGAATAGATGAAATAGAGGAAGAAAAAACCCACCAAAGTGGGCTAAGGAAAAATGTAGAATTTAACCTGAAAAAATTATAGCTGGGCATAAACTGCATTACTGGGACCAAATATACACACCAAAGCTGATAAGGCTGTTCTTAAGGTTATTTTTTACTTACTTATCAGTGAAAGTTTTGAGAATTTTTTCCTTCCCATTTCATCGAAGAATTTTATTAATAAGTATCAGGAAAATCAATGAAATAAAGATAATAATGTCCTTCCCAATAAGGTTGCTAATCTACATATTTTACTGTAGAGTCTTATGAAAGCTTTCCTGTTGAAAGTACAGAGAGAGAAAAAAAAGAAGGTAAATTAAGGGTATCATTACTACTGGAAAGTCTTCGAGCATTCCCATATTAAAGCATCATTTTGAACAGTGCTCCATCTGTATAAAAATGGCTAAGAAGGGGATGGTAAATTAGAATATCTGAATTGTTTAAGTTGCTGGAAAGAGATATGGGAAAGAAAAAAAATGGAAAAGTAAAAAAAGAACAAAATAAACTTGAAAAAAATATTTTTTCCACCTTTTTTCATAAATACTGTCTATCAAAAGCCACCGTGGAGAGCAGAACTGTAAAATATCAATGATTAGTTCCTTCAAAAAAACCCAGTTTATGTTCCGAATGTCAGAAATCTTGTTCTCTGCTGACATTTTGTATCCATCTCATAAATTTATAGAGTTCATACCCATGGGGTCTGTTAGCACTTCTGTATAATATAAAGCATATAATTTCACCAAAATATTCCCTGATCTAGCCGTTAAATTCAGTTCTTTTGCTTTTGTTTGTCTTTCTGCTGTCCTTTAGGTGGTATATTCTAACAACATGGGATGTTTATCTATGCAATGCTTACAGCACTGCAGCATGATCTTTCACTGCTGCTTGAAGGAACTCTTGCAGCAGAAAGCATGAAGTGTTAGCTTGGATAAACTGAAAAATACATGGCATGAAATTACCATTTTATTATTACCTTGAGGGCCCAGATCAAAAAAAAAAAAAAAAAAGGCTAAAGTGCAAGGAATAGAGATATACACAATGTGGCTTTTTGCTGGGAATTTGTATTCTATATAGAAAAGCATATTTTTCAGCGTGCACTTCACCGTACATGCATATTGCGATGTATGCAGAACAGTAAAATCAATGCAAATATATGCAGTTGAGTAGAGAGCACATTTTGAAGCTGGCACTGCACTCTTTGTCAATGTCAGTTTTGTGACAACCTTTGATAGTGCATAGGGATTTCTTTAGTCACTTAGAGGTCAAGATAAACTGTTCCTCTCTTTCAAAACTTACCCTCTGATTGATTGCACTTCAGTGAAGACTGAGCAGTAAAAAGACTGTCTCATTTTCCATTCCTTAGAGGACCAGAGGTTCCATAAGAACTTGATAAACTAAGTGCAATAGTATTAAAATTAATCTAGATATTATTGAGAAAATGCAATGTCTGGTGTCTCAGTACCTGTCTTATTATCTCATTGGTTGGCTAATAACCCTGTCAGTCATTTGTTTGAAAGAATTTTGAAATATTTTCATAATAAAACCAGGAATATCAGAAGATTCATTCTTACTTAATAGCATTCCCTGTCAGCTCCTTTAGGAAATAAATTGTATCTATAAATACAATAAAAATATTTTTCTCTTCAAGGAGACTGCAATTTACTTCATTTCTTGATAGCTAACCCCAGTATAAATAGCCAAGAGTCTGTGCTCATTGAAATGAAGTAGAAACATAACAAGAATATATGTATAACAACATATTTTGGATCACATTTGCCATGAGTTCTCAACATGAGCCAGAAACAAGTAGGCCATGTTATGGAAAACACCCTTTATCAGGGAAGTTCTGTAAGTACATCAAAAAAGTTTTTAAAAGTCATGTTCATATAGCAACTCAGATGTGTAATTAAGATTTTGGGTAGTATAAATGTGTTGGGTATTCTGAGTATTCCAAGTGTAGGTATGCACAACAGCCCAAACCCCAAACTACACTAAAGAGTTACCTATGCAACTCTCCCAAATATGCCAGCTTGAGATGCAGTTGTAGCTTTGAATTCTTAGGAATGCATGACTACAAAGTGATGATTGTTATTTCCAAAATTTCAGGAGTGTCCCAAATTTTTAGGTGTCTGAAGAGTCAGATAGAAAACTGGTAGTTTTTCAAAACAGAAATGAGCAATTGATATTAAATTCAAAAATGCTAGGGACTGCTTGGTGTTTTATAAAGCATTTATTTGCATTCCTACGTACCTAAGATATTTGAAAAAAACCTCACCCTAAGCTAGTCTACGGATTGGTAGGGTAACCTTGAAAATGCATTTCTTTTTACCCATCACCACTATGATCTCTTCTTATTTGGTAGGATTGTTCTCCATATATTTGAACATCAGAAAAAACTAGAGCATTAAAACATAATTAATTTCTCTATTGCATTATAATTTAAAGGCACTCATGTAAATTAAGAAGGGATTCAAATATTACTGAGGGGATAGAAATAAAAGTCATGCAGGTAAGCTAAAGTTGTGAGGAAATAGGAAGTTTGTTACAGTCATTTGAAAGAGCACTGTTAAAGTCACTACTTTCAGAATGGAATGAATAATCACAAATGCTTGAGAGCAGAGCATGCATCAACACTCAACTCTTTGAATCATATTTCTACTTTTTAAAGCAAAAGTGTCCTGGATGTTCTCCTTCTGGTTAGTAATTTTTTTACTTTTTTTTACATCATGACTTTTTTTTTCCCGGGACAAGGTATAGAGTGAGACAGCATGAATAAAAGATATGACATGTTTTTTTCCATTCCTGTCTGAATTTAAATGAACTTCCAGGCCTGGAAATTGAAGAGCTTTTCTGTAACTCATAGGCTGTAGTTACAAGGGAAACAGTAACGAGCAATAAATATGGAATTTCTTTCTGCCACCATTTAGTTACTCTTGAAAAGTCCATCTTAATAACAATAGAGAAGCCACTGCCACAGAATAAGAAACTGAAGTATTGGTCCAAATAAAGGTTTGTATTTGATGTTTCTAAGTTTGAAATTCCTTTCCTCTGCAACCACATCTGAGCAAGGACTAAGACATACTGAGCACAACATTGGAAAGTCGGAATGTCACATTATTTCTTCATAGTGAGCTGTCATAAATTATGTTATCTTTAAGAAAATTCTGGAAGAATAATCCACTGCTGAAGTATTCAGTTGACTGAAAATTTTAAAATTCATTGAAAATAGCTATTAACTATGTTGTCACTGTGCTAGTTCACCCACATGGGACAAGGTTCTTCATTCCAGAGAGATCAAAGTGAAGGATGTAGAGGAACAGTTCTTTTTTATGACTGGACACTGATAAGGAGTCAAAAATTATACCTGTGTAATACTGCTGGACTCAAGCCATGAGAAATTGCAAATTTTAAGTTAGAAGTTTAAATATGACATACAGGAATCTATCTAATTACTTACTTGATTGCTCCCTTTCTCAGTTCTTTTCTTCCACAACCCATCATCCCCATCCACTCTTCCTCTGAAAGAAAATAAGTTTTTCATCTGTTTTTTTTTTTTCTTCTTGGTGAATTCCAAGCCTTTGAGGAGCAACATAAAACAGTGGTGTGACTTTTAGATAGATGTTGTCTTCAGAAGCTCAGTATTGATTCTTGGTGATTCTTGGTATTGATTGTTTGGTACAATTATCTAAAAATGGATGTTTTGCTACATTAAACACAACTCAAAAAAACCCCAAGGTTTGATGTGTTGGAATGATCTTGATTATGCAGTTTGTCATTTAATATAAACTATTTTAGAGCAACAGGTGCCTAACAATAACACAAGAATGTCCAGGAACGCTGTTTGGTACTATGGGGAATGCAGAGCTGAGAGAAGTTATACTCACATATGAGATGTGCCAAAGGAAATTTCTTGCTAAAGGAAGGAGTTAACTGAATTATTCCCTTTTTTGAGATATTTTAGGCAGCATACTAATTTTGGAGTTTTGATTACTTTTCTTTGCATTGCTAGCATGAATATATGTATATTTAGTAACAGCACTTGTCTTTTCATGTTCAATTCTCTAAAGAATCTCACTCATGAAAATACAGATTTTTCATAAAAAGTAACAAAACTGTAAGTACTTTTTGGCCATACTATACAATTATACTAAGAAAAGTAAGACTGGCTTATTTCTTTTCTTTTCTTGCTCTTTTAAAATAGCTTGGAGCTTTGCTGTAAGATAAATGGCAACACTGCTGCAACATAAAGTATGCAAACTTCCAGGCAGACCTCTTTGATGCCAGTATGAGTTTTACTCATTGCCTTTGCTAGGATCAGGAATGCTACTCATGAGAGCTGCAGAGGGATGTTCTTTGGAAGGAGAGGATTTATATATAAATTCTTTACCCATCAAGATTAAATTTGCCCCATAATTCAGCTGCACCTCTTGCTGGTATTCAGGTGACATGAGATTAACTTTTCTTAACTTTTCTATAAAATATGTATTAGACCTTTCTTATTACATACTTTCACAAGTTTCCGTATGTCTTTGAATTCAGATATATCTCTTTGATCTTTGTATTTTAAACAAGACCATTTCAGTGGAGACAAGGAGATTCACTTGATGGAAGGTGTAAGATGTTTTAATCATTATTATGACATTTATTGTTATAATAGAAGATCCAGACACCTTAATGGTAAAACCTGCAATCGGTGAAAGTGGTAGCAGAAGGTAGGGGAAAAAGCAAGAGATAGTGTAAGACTTCAGATCAGATTCTAGAGACATCCAGAGAAGATTGCTCCAGTAAAAGCAAGCATAAGAGAGAAAACAAAGGTTGGTGTCTGGATTATAGAAATATGTACATAGTTGAAAATTTCCATTTGCACAAGTGAATAAATCTATCTCTTAAAGGACAAATTGCTGAGAGTCCCTTCCTGTTTCTGAAAAAGAAACTAAAACTTATATTTAATTTTATCAAGGAAAATGGGACAGAATTACAGACTTTCTTTTATCTTATTTTATTTGGTATGCAGCATTTTCATTTAACATGTAAAATATTCCATGCAGTCCTACCATTCGGATAGGTTGAACAGAAGTAGTGTCTCATCATAGGCCAGCTGGTGTAGTGGAAAACTCCATCAGCAGTGTGGAATCAAAAAATCTTTACATTACCTGCAAATGTAGCTTCTCTAACTGGATCAATTCACAATCAGCTGTCTCTTGTTTAGTGTACCCTCAACATCACTAATCTGAGTTCAAACTTTATCTCCCAAGATTTCAAGCATATAAGTGTGTTATGTAAGACAGTCAATGGAAATTTTAGCACATAACACATCAGTGCACATACCCACAGAAAATCTGAAGGAACCAAAAATCACTTATTTCCTCAAGAGTGACAGAGCTGCCCATATCTATTATCATCAATGACAGTTCTGGCAAGCTCAGCATTAACCTCCCCTTATATTTCATTATGGATTGTCACTCTAGGGAAATTCTAATTGGACAGTTGTATGAAACATATTCTAGGTTCTTTCTGCCAATATAGGAACAAAAAATATCTAAAATCTAGAAAACACTGCTCTGGACTTGTTTCTTCAATGGCAGAGGCATGTCCTAATGCAATATTTTTATTGCATAGTTGTGATAGATAGTTTTAAGTAGTTTAATGGTGTAATTATTTTGATGCATAAAATGGACAGCACGTACAGGAATATGAACCTGTAGTTACTTTTCCATTCTGCAAAGTATAAATGGCTGAAATGCATTCATTCTTTTTACTCACTAAAATATAGGAGTGAGAGATGGAAAGAGTTTGTCCCAATGTGTTTCAGTGATATGGAGAAAGTCACTACAAACAAACACAGGAAAAACCCTATTACAGAAATATTCTCTGGTAAATTTAAATGAGGTAGATTCAACCATGTTCACAGAAAGGTTGCTTGGCCATTGGAATGGGCTCCCCAGGGAGGTGGTGAAATCACTGTCCCTGGAGGTGTAAGAAAAGGCTGTATGTGGCACTTAGTGCCATGGTCTAGTTGATAAGGTGATGTTAGGTCATAGGTTGGACTTGATGATCTCAGAGGTCTTTTCCAACCTAGCTGATTCTGTGATTCTATGAGTCCTTTATGGATTTATTTTCCACCCAGTTTTGAAGGTGAAAATATCCTCTATACAGAAACCCAAACAAGATTTATATCTTATTTAAGATTTGCTTAATCTCATATTGAAGGCTTAATTGGAGTTTGTGCTGACCTTCTTCATGGAGAATGAGTTTATCTTTCACAAGCAGTATTAACATCATGAATACTTACTTTGAATCTGCATTACTCATACATCAGCTAAAAATCTGATGCTGAACTGCTTAGCTGACTTACAATGACTGCTCAATTTGAATTTTATACTTCCATTGAATTTGAATTGCAACTCTTTTTTGTTGCAGAAGTTATTAAATCCAAAGAGCCCATATTACACTACTCACCAACCTACATCAGCCCACATCTTGAATGTTCTTACTGAACTGTTTGCAATGCTTGAAGGGGGAATGTGACAATTTGAAATAACAATTACTTTTAAGATTGTTTCAATCTTTGGGTGGAATTTAATGTTGAATATATGCTTTCTTCATATATGCACCCAAGTTGAGCAGTAAAAGCACATTAAATATTTTGCCAAAAAACTATGGCTAATAAGTTTATGTATAAGGTTATTGATTAACATATCGAAAGAAAGTAGTATGTCAGCATTTTCATGGTAACTACAATATGACCCTGAGGATTTTGCAAGCAATAGTATATGAAGAAATCTTGAAATTTCCTCTGCCAATTATTTGTTTTCTTCTTTAGCTTTGTAATTGTTTTCTTCTTTGGCTGAAGCTAAATCATAAAAACTAAGACATAGGTTCACCTAATGGGTTTCTCTAAGGACAATCTTCATATCACCTAATTGTAGTCAGCTAAAGAGTAGGTCTTTATTCTAAAGTACCGGTTGGGGTCCTTATACAGACAAAGAGTGAGCAAGCTATGTTTGTGTCCTGAGAATAAGTCATCTTCTTTAAAGGGACAGCCCAAAACAGATAGTGTGAACTACCTTCTAGGATGCCTGTATTCATTTCTCTAACTGTAGAGGTATTTTAGATAATCACATGGATTAGAAGCCAAATTGTAAGAAAGTAAAGATGAGATCTGTTCAGGCATAACTGTCTACTAGTTAGTTTTGGAATTATTTTAAATAGAAGGAGTTTTTTTAAGTATTTAATAATAGTAGCCAAAGTAATGAGTAAAATGGGTCTGTCGGACAAAAGTATTTTCCTCATGTGTTCCTTGACCCTTGATCTACCAAAAAATGTGATTTCCATCCAATAAAAATCAGAGAATCAGAATTAATTAACATACTATGCTATTACAGTACATTAAATCAAAGAGAACACAGCAAAAAAAGATCTTGAAAAACAAAAGCATTTAGTGAATTCAATTTTTCAACGTTTTCATATCTGTAGGATTCATTAAATTATAATTTACTCTTTTTCATCTTTTTTTTTTACAGGCAACATGAAAATAGATCATACTAGTTCTAATGGAGACATTATGGTCTGTTGTGTAGATACTCAATTACAGAGTTTTAAATATACACATTATGTAAATGCCTGTTAAGGGAGTATTTACAAAATACATTATTGACCCAGTAAGCTGTAACAGCTCCAGTCTGTCAGAGAAATACCTATTTAGACCCTGCTTAAAATGCAAATTATTGGCCCAATAGGGCATAACGGCTTCTTCAGAAATGTTACATTCTATCATTGAAATCCATGGTTGGGGACTTGCTGGCTAATGACTTTTGTGTGAAAGCTACCTTGGAAACTGTCCTTAAGTACACAAATTTCCCACATGATAGAACATAATGGCTATTTTTCAACAGCTGCTGACTACAGAATAGTATTGGGTTCTATTAGGTAGACAGTTAGTTCTCAGATCTCAAACAGAAATGTGCAGATGCTATACAAAGATATCCATTGGCTTTAGATTCCCCCCTAATTTTGTTTGAAACAATAGCTGCTAATGCACAGCATTTAAACTATTCATTCCTCATGTGTATTTACAACAATGAAACAACTTTGGTGATAAGGAATGTTCTGTTGAAAACTAAAACATGGACCAGTAGTCCAAAAGGGTTATTATAAATCCTCATTAAGGAAAGCACTTTGCACAGCCTTCAAGAGGAAGCATGCACATGCATTACTGAAGTGATTGAAAATACATACATTTACTTTACATTTAAATGTTGTTCATTAAATATTAGTAAAACTGGGCCAGGCTACAGGGGACTTCTTCTATGTATCAGCCAATTTACCAAAGAGTTTCAATGAAATCAAGAAGTTTCAGAGAAAGCAACAAAACCTGACTGAGGAGATTGTTAGGAGTTTTTATTCCTAGGGAAAAAAAAAAAAAAAAAGCCGGTTGTACACCATGGCTCAGTTTTGAGGGTGTACATTTAAAGGAACATCCCCAACCTGAACAGGGATCTATTATTAAATGAACTTTCTGAACTACTGAAGGAGCTGAAATACCTTTGCAACTCTTAGTTTAGGGACTTGGAAATGCTCATTAAGAGATGTTGAACAGGAATTTATATTTGTAGGGCTCAGTTCCAGTGTGTTACAGTTCTTACGTGTACAAACTGTATTCTTTTCAACATTGGGAGAATTCTTTTGTGAGTTCATCCATTGTATTTATCATATCTTTTATACTGTTAAGCTTTGTTTCCTGTGTCTTAAGCGTAACAGTGAACAAGTTTAAACACAGTTGCAGAAAGAGGACAAGAGATTGAGTAAGGAATATACTTTTTGACACAACTTCTTGAAAACTTATTTCTGAGGGGTTTTCTCACTACAATTTAAGACCATTAATCTCACAAAACAAAGACCTACAAAATCTTAGAGAACTTGGTGATAATATAGTTATCAAACAGTTTTAGGCTTTCTAATATTATTTTTCTTCTCACTGCCTTATTTCTAGTTCCCTTATTCTAAAAGAGGTAAGGAGAATTTTCACTGTGTACACATTGTATGCCCACATGCTAAATAATTTTATTAACATATTACTACTTGTATTTATAGTGCTTGTCATTGCATATGTCCAGCTTAAATAGCATCAACAAACAATTTTGGTTTTCTTCTGGGAATGCATGAGGCATATAAACAGACATTCACAGATTTTAAATTACCAGAGATTGTTGCTCTTGTGTTAATAAAGAAGTGCATAGTTGATAGGAGAAAAAATAGCAATACTTTACAATATGATAAAAACAGAGGATATTTTTCAATTCTCCTTATTTCAAACTGAGGTACTATAAGTTAGATAATGCAAAAGCAACATGGTTTTGTTTCAACCTTTGAAGAACAAATTAGCCTTTTCTTTGCAGAAAAGTGCTTTTCCACAGTTTTAAGTGAAAATAGATCTTAAAATGCGTGCACAGGTAAGAGTTGAGGACATTTTATCTATTTTCACTCTGAGCACAACAAAGGGGAAGTGATGAAAAGAGATCCTATTATAATTAGAAAGCAGGTTTTTATTGCAAAAGTAAGTCCTAACCATGCAAATTTTATGCTAACTGAATAGATAACTGGCCTTTTAAATATATTTTGGGCTTGGTCAGTGACATAAGATGGAGTTTGCTGCTAAAAGTATATTCCTAGATTTTTGCCTTACTTCTTCAAGATCTTCTGATTTTTGTGTACATATCTCATATCTGCAAACCTCCTTAGAAAGGCAGTTGATTATGTAACTACTGGCCAAGTAGCTGAATTGGCAACTTTACCTCCAAGTGTGTCAAAACGACAAAAGAGCTAAAGAAAGCTAATGTACAAGTTCAAACATGGGAGTGGAAATGCCACTGTTATAGAACACTATGCTGAGAAGAAAAGCATTCATCTGAACTTCCAAGTGAGTAGATGCAGACCACTAACCACTGCTCTTTAATATGTTGTTTCCACAGCATCTGACTAGGTTAGAATCCTAACTCTGAATTCCCTGTCTATTCGGATGGTGGCAAAAGCAAATAATTCAAAGCATAGAACCAGTGGTGGTGTCATGGCACCTTGCCATTAAACAGACTGCAGAGAAGGACAGACTCGGAAAGATGTGTGAAAAGAACACATAATATTTCTCTATGGAATTTATTTATTCAAGTACACAGTGAGAAAACAACAAACAGTAGTCATACATTAAAAAAAAGATGTGTTCAATTACGATGTAACGAGAAGGCTTTCACCCTAAAGACAGCCAGGCAATGGAAGCAGATTGCTCAGAGAAGAATGTGCAGTCTCCATCGCTGGACATGGAGCCCCTGTTGAGGTAAATTACCTGTCTGACATTCAGGAGTCACGCTGGCAGTCACGCTCCCAGCACCAGAGGCTTTTACTGAGACTGAAGCCCCTACACAGCTGGTGGGTCCAGTGGGTGACAGGTGTCCCACTTGACTCCCTGCACACCCCACTCTCACACAGTCAGACCTTCTTTCCCGACTGGCTGGACCCGGGTTTCCCACAGCAGAGTCTCAGTCAACTTGATCCTTGTCACGGTTTGGACAAACTTAGGAGGGAGACTCGAAGAATCTCCTCCGCAAAAGATAGGGTTCTAAAACTCCCTTCCCCCCACCTTAAGAATTTCTCGGAGGAAAGTGAAAAAAACCCCAAACCTGTTTATTTAACAAAAACAGCTGCTGAGGGGGTGCAGGCACCAGGGGAAGGGAAGGAAAAATTAAAAAATGAATGATGTTAGATAATAAACCTCTTGTGGTGGAGGAACCTGGATGAATTCAGAGTCCTTTTCTGGATGTGGTCTTCTGCTCTGTCTCTATCTAGCTGCTAGAGTACGGAGTAGGCCCCTCTCCAGGCCCAGGATGGTGTAGGCCTCCAATGCTGATGGTATGTGGAATGGAGTTCAGTTCTCTGTTGCAAAGTTCCAAAGGAAGAAGGAAAAAACCATGGTCCTCGAAGAAAGCTATCTTCTTTCCTTGCCTCAGGTAGAGGCTAGGTCAAAAGCCAAAAGCAAGTTTTAACTCTCTCTGATATCCCTCTCCTGAGTAAAAACAGGGCCAAGAGAGCTATGAAAAAGAAAGTAAAGTCCTCTCTCTCTCTCTCCTGAGAACGACAAAAGCCGAGAGAAAAACTGACTAGAGGAGAGAAAAAAAAAGTAAAAGTATTCCCTTCACCTCTCCTGCAGAACCTCGGCAGCCTCAGCACATAAGCCAGAAATGTAAATATCCTTGAAGAAAATCGAAACACAGCGCCTGGCTTCTCGAGCCAGCTTAAAGACACAGACTTAATATTTTGCATTTAAGCAGGCGATTGGGATATATAGCATCATAAAGTCACCCCAAGACAATCCTTAAAGCAATTTATTCACAGTGCAGTAAGACAGAAACTGTCTGAAGTGTTGCCTCTGAGGAGGACCCCAAAAAAAAGGAACCTCTGGGCTTTTATGCACCACAGCCTTGGGTCCTCCAGCTGAGTCCTCAACTCCTGACGTGTCTCTGAGTGTCCGGTTTCCTGTCCGGGCCACAGGTCCCCGGGCCCTTTGTTATGCAAAGGATTGCCACTCCACTCTCGCCTGGGGCTCCCATCCAGAGCTCAACCTGCAGCTGCACCCCGAGCTGCCTGCACTGAAGGTGTTCCTCAACAGACTCAGCTGGATAAAAACCCTATGCAACATTGTCTGACTCAACGACTGACCCTCCAGAGAGCAGGAAATTGGACCAGAGAAGCAATAAGGTCCCTTCCAACCTGAACTACCCAGTGATAGTGTGCATGCACATAATTGAATGAACTTGTGTCATTTTTCCATTGGAGACTTGGATAGGATAAACAATTAAATACATATCTCTAAGCAGTATTTCAGTTCCAAATTTGTATACTTTGGCAAGTAATGGGCAGGAATTTTCATAAAGCTTGAAATAATCCTTTTTAATAGGGAATGAAGGAGAAAAGATTTCATACAGTTATTCTTCAGCCTAAATTGAAATTGATAACTTGATACAGAAAGTAGAATGGTTGTTTAATGAAAGAATCCTTGTCAGGACTCTGTGTCTCGCTAGTAGATCATTAGCAAGTGTCTATTCTAGAACCATGATGTGTATACATACGATAGTAGCTGTGCTAAGCTAGTCTGTGTTTTAGAACACGATGTAGAACCGGACTCTACCCACTGCAATATCCTGTGCTAGCTGTGGAGTGGGGAATCTGATTCACAAAGAGCCCAGGTTCTTACAAATACTGCATTCTTTCAGTATTTGTACTGACCCAAGCTTACACCAAACTATACTTTTTTTATTCTTATTTTGTGCATTACTTTTTCATGCTTCATTTAGTTTTTCTCTGAATTTTTTCTGAAGCATCAAATCAAATGGTGTTATTTCTCACCATTAATTCCCTTCATGCCATTACTCTCATCACTCCAGGTTGTTTCTGTTCCCTTTCTGTTTCCTTTTTCATGCCAGCATGATTGCCTTGTCACCAGCTTAAGCAGAAAAAAATAACTTCTGAGCTTTAGTTAAATAAGTTTTATCCACCCTGTTGCTCAGTGGGTGTAAGATTAACCTCTGTGTTAATAGCCTACATAAGATCCTCTCTCCATCAAAGCTGTAGGGTGTGGTTATGCGAGTTCCCACTTTTCCTCAAGGGAAAACAAGGAACTTTGATCAGGACTTTTATATCACCCTCCTAAGTTTTAGATTGCAAGCAGTCTAAGAGAAAGCAAACAGGTTACAAAGCCTTGCACAAGCAGTCCAAAGGCTTCTTATGTTTATTCTGTTGAAAGAGCACTCTAACACATTAAGATTTTGTGTTAGGATGAGAAAAGCCAGTTTTCAACTCATACTTCTGTTCTATCTGACATGAAGCAGAGACAGCTGACATCTACTATGTATGACATTTAAAGAAATTTCATCAGACCTTGTAGTCAGATAATATATACTTGAATGACTATATCAACTATTTCCTGCAAGGTGAAGGGTGAGGTTGAATTTTATCTACAAATCCTTGCAAAACTCGCTTAACATTTGGGAAGCAAATGGTACATAAAAGTTATATTGTATGTAGATTCTTTAGTCATCACAGAACACTCAATGGTGACAAAACATAAAATATTAAAAAGTCCTTATTTTATTCTAAACAAAGAGAGATGTACAAACATTAAAAAAAAAAAAAAATCAAGGCTGGAATTCGAAGTATAGTTATTATTCCTTAGTAGCTTCTCATCTGAAAGCCCCTTCTTCCTAAGGAGTAAGTAAAAAGGTCAAGGCAGAACCTGTTCTAGGGGAACAAAAATACTTCAAACTTATAGATGATGAGAAATAACTCCATTTATAGCTGTTTGCCTTTTTAGTGTGATCACAAAGTTTTATAAATATATTTTATGACCAAGGAAATTCTGCTCTTTTTTAAGAAACAAAACAAAGAAAGAATCAAACGACCAAAAAATCCTGGAAAAAAATGTACCTGCCCCAAGGAGAGAGAGAAAAAGAAACAAGCAGAAAATGTATCCTTTGTGATGATTGCAATCACATTGCCACATACTTTTCACAACAGCAGGTACTTAATTGCACTTTCTTTGCATGAAAAAAGGGAATTCAAGTGCAGATGCAAGTACAGTTTGTCTCTTAAGAATCTAGTTTTCATACTTATTTTATATTCAATGAGCATAATATTTACATTTGAAAATTATGGTCTTGGATGCACTGAGAACCATAGTAATGAAGGGATATTTTTAAAGTGACATCCACAAATATAGGTAACAGTGTGAGCTTTCATAATAGAAAATATCATACACAGATAGTCTTTTTTTCCCTTTAGATGTAACATTTCCTAAGAAATACTATTACTGTGCTGTCATTATTAATAACTTCCAATCGCAGGAGCTGGTGAGATTGGATGTTTCTCAAGATACAGGAGTTTAGGGCCTTATATACTATTTTTATTAATATTAGTAGAATCTTCTTGTTTTCAAAGGAACTTGATCAGATCCTGTGACTCAAAAAAAAAAAAAGGCATATCCTAATATTAAGAAGTTGCAAAGACCTATCCAGCCACAGATCCCCCAGCTTCTGAAGAGGTGTCTGACAAAACCTGTATTTTTCGGAGTTCTCCTATGCAAGAAATTCTCTTCTGTGTAATTGCAACCAGACTGCAGCCTGACAAACATCAACAAGCCAGAAAGTCACTTAGGAATTTATATCTCTTCTTAAATATACTTATGTGTGAACAACAAGAATTCAGCCTTGAAGCACAAGATACTACAAACCACTCAAAGATTTTAAGGATCAGGCTCAAACTCAAAAGCCAAGTTTGTGGAAGGATGTAGCTCACAAGATACAGTGGACAAATGATATTTCTTAATCTATTTAATATAGCTACTTATTTTGGTTGGACTTCCTAATCATATTTTATAAATTTTAGTATTAACTAGAAAGTTGTAAAGCCATAAAAATAATTTTAGAAATAGTGAACAAAGTCTGGGAAAAGCCCCAGGATTTTTTTATTTCAATGTGATTCATCCATGTATTTTTATAAAGCCTGAGGGAAAAAAAAAAATCCTTTTGGATATCAAAGGCAAGTATTTATACACACTGTCTAAAAGACTCAATTGAATGGGTCATGTCTAGGCTAAAGTTATAAGATTAAAGGAATATAGTCAACTAGAATTTTATAATGGACTATTTTCTTTATAATCTTGTTTCTGATAGACAGTAGTCTGCTCTTTTAAGTAGTCTGACCTATTGGTATTTTAAATCCTTAAATATGTTATAAAGGGTCTCCTACTTAACAGCTGATATTTACAGGACCTTTTCAGTGACCATAAAATGGATAGACTAGGGGTTTCAACTGTGGTCTTTGGAAAGATCTCAAAAAACTTTAAGTCATACTCTAGGAAGTGATACAATGAAAAGTGTTATATTCAAATGCTTTCAAATATACAGAGAAAAAAACGGAAACATTCTTAAAAAACCCCAAACATTTCCCCCTGTTTTAAAATATTTGACTACTGTAGGTAAAAAAAAATCAGAAAATGTAAAAATTGCAGCCTAAAACTCGTTCTTATTTAAAAGTAAAGTATTTTAATTTCTTTAAGAGCTATTCCTAATGGGCACATTGAAATGATAAAATTTCAAATGCAAATTGTTTCCTCTTTTAAAGAAATTCTCCTTCCTAGATTAATCACATTTGCACTTTTTTTATCTGAAAGAAAGATCAGAAAGTGATATCAGCAATCACAGAACACAGAAGTCCACCTGAGTGACACTGACTTTTATTTTTGCTGGCATCCCTCCTTTTCAAAAATTCCCAGTGGTCCCATGGGACCCAAGGAGATGAGTCCTGAGGGAAGTGACCAGTATAGTTCTCAATCAAATCTCCATCTTATTTGAAAAGTTGTGGCAATTGGGTAGTGTCCCCAGGGACTGGAAAGAAAAGGAAATATCACACCCATTTTTAAAAAGCCAGAACGGACTCTGAGAACTGCTGACCAATCTATTCCAAGTACGATCATGCAACAATCTTCTTGAAAGACATATCAAAACTTATGGAAGGAAGGGTGGTGATTAGAGACAGTCAAGATACCTTCACAAAGGCAAGTCTTCTTCATTTTCTTCTTAGAATCAGTTGTATTTTTGTGGCTCCTTTTCTTTTCAGGTCCTCAGTTTTCTAACCAAAATCTGGATGAAGACAAACAATGCCTGATTCATCTCCCATTTAGTGCTTCGGTCTCATGTCTGTTTAAGTAGGTACTACTTTTGTTTAAACCAGTCACTGTACCAATTTACAACAAACCCTTTCTGGTTGCAGCCAGCAAGCAGCAGGCTTCTGCTTGAGAGCTCAAATGCTTGCGTTCAGACATCTGCCTTTCCCTACAGCAGACACACACAGAGAATTATCTGCTACTTGTTCTCATTCACAACTCAAGCCACATTCTTACCTACGACAGCAATCTAAGGATTTTACACAATATCTAAACATACACATAAGGCTTTATATTATATTTAGCCTGATGGAAAAAACTATTCGTCAAAATTAATAGTCCAAGCTGATTAATTTTGTTTCATCAGATTATAAGGGGAATTAGTTTAGCAGTAATAAAAGTCCTTTTGGACGATAGAAAAAGTGTTTACCCTGAAAACATATAAAAGAGGTGTGAGGAAAGACCCAGTAAAATTCTGCAATAGAGCTATCGATCAATAAAAACTCAGTGGCCCAGAAAACAACAAGGAAATAGAAAATCTAAGAATTTCTCAATTCTCATCTGAATCAACAGTAGATATAAAAATCTGTATTCAACTCTTTGATGTACTGCAGTGCACACTGGGATGGCTTCCAGAACAAAAACATTCTTAGCCCAGTGTGTATGAGGCTGGTATTCTATTTAGTTTGAACAAAGAAATCAAACCAGATGCAACAAGTTGCTGACTAAATGGAGTCATCTTCAAAATCAGCTCAGCTTGTCATGGCCAGGCATTGGTTAAAGTGACAGACCTATAAAATTTTAGCTATGACATCTATTGCTCAAAAAATACAGCAAAAGGAGATATTGGTTAATATAGCACAAGAGCAGGGTGTGCAGGAACACAACGAGGAAGGGAATGAACTGGTCTTCAGGAATATGGATGCAACAATTGATATTTTGTACTTTATTAGAAGCCTAGGACTATTTGCACAGATTTTTTCAAAAGCCTCTGGGACAACACCAATGACCTGTTGTCTGCCACAGCTTTAATACTGGTCCAGATTTTCTCTTGTCCTAGTTTACAGTCATTCACCAGCTGTATTAAACATGACCCCTCAATAAGCTAGGCACAATCTACTCTTTTAAAAGTTGTTTTGAAAAATGTTATTTCCCTAGACAATAAAATTCTGAAATATTAAAAGAAAGCTATCTGGACCTGTTTTGTAACAGTAAGTTTTCAAAAACGTTAAGACATTTTCATAGAATCAATCAGGTTGGAAAAGACCTTTAAGTCCAATTATAAACCTAACACTGCTAAGTCCACCATTAAACCATGTCCCTTAGCACCACATCTTTTCAATCACCTTCGACTACACTGTTGATACCAACACATGCACATAATCAGAAAATATAACTCAGAAATATTTTCTAGTTTTTCGTTGTTTACCACACCTGGATTTCTACTGACAACTTAGAAAAACAAAAATCTCCTTGATAGATAAAAAGGATGTGTTTCATTTTACAAAATGTAGGTGTTTTGGTCAACTTTAAAATTATTAAATTTATATCTGTCCAAATGCAGAAGGTTATCATTGCTCTTTGATTGAGTTGGAAAACTACAGAGACTGTTAGGGTAAATAGGTAAGTAAGTATAAGTCACTGTAGAAAGCTATTAATGTGCATTATATTAAAGCTGTATTGAAAGAGTGTTTGGCAGGATATTACAGTAAGACCTCAGCAATTCTGAGACCTATTATTCTATATCTATTTTTACATGATTTTTGTTCAGTCATTTTACCTCTCTCTGTTGTTTGTTTTTTTTTTTAACTCCCCTACTGTGTCTATTTAGACATCTAACAAAACATTGAATTCTATCTAACTAGGTTACATTAATGACTTTTATGTTAGTTACATATGAAAAATCATATGTAAGAACATTTATAATATAAAAATTACACTCAGAATTATCCCCGAGAACACAAAATATTTAAAGCCTTCTTCTATGTCTCTCTAAAACTTTTCTACTTACTATGCAGATAAGACTTTATCATCCAAATCATAGCTTCAATGTCAGTCTCTCTACTCTGCCACTTGCAATGGCTGCAAAGGGGAAAAGGGCTCCTCCCAGCCATGCTGCAGAATGCCTGTAAAATATGTTCTTACGGGTAAATATAAGGCCCTAAGAAAGGAGATCAAAAGTTTTTGTGGACAAAAAGAATCTCAAAGTAAAAACTAAGCATGAAAAAGAATCTCAAAGTAAAAATTAAGCATGAGCCTAGAAAAGCTGCCAATTTGATGCTCTTCCACTTGTTTTAAGAACAAAACACATAAGTTGATTCCATAGAGACATAAAGAAGTAAGTTTCAGTAGAAACTTGGCAGGCCTCAAAATTTTTTCCACAAAACTTAGCCTGATTTATTTCTGTTGTGAAAATAATTGAGGTGAATGCAGCATGCGGTTTCATTAAGTTCGTGCAAATAGACAGCCCACTCAGTTTTTCTCTTAATATAACGACCCCAACCATCTGGGGTGTTACTCTAGGTCACTTTGGTAAATTCCTGCTTTTTTTAAGTGTCTGCAAATAGCACAGAGAGGAGAAAATGCTGTTTTCTGGTGTATGTGTGTGTGATGAGTTAGGTGGGAGCTTTGAAATACTGATGTTTCTGAAAGGATCAGTCCTTCCTGAGCCATATCAGTGTCAGCCTGCCTCCCTCACACAGGCAGTGCAGCTTGCTTGTGCAGATGTCAGAGCTGCTTGAGTCCTGTAGGTGTATCTTTTTTAAAAGTGTATGTTAAGTAAGTTAAATCAAATACTTGGCAAAATTTCAGACAGCTTTCAGGTAAACATTTCACACCTACAAGAGGAGATGGTTGTTTTCTTGTAAATTAATGGTCTGTAAACACCTTGTGCTCAATTCTGATTTTGCAGCAATTTTATGCCAAAGTAACTTCATCGATTACTGGTGATTTACACTGATATTACCCTACAAAGTCCTCTAAAATTTAGCTCAAATGAAAAAAATACGTTTTCCTTAGTGTTGTATGCGCTCATCTCAGAGCTTTATTCTTTGTGACACAATATACTGTGGACAAACAGAAAGCTTCCTCTTCTTTTCTGCTCCCCCATGTTTTCCTTTTGTTTCATAGATATCCGATGCCGTTTTACTATATCAACATGGTTTATCTTTAAACCCACTAACAATGATTTCAATTGTTTTAATCACCATTGTGCAAGCTAGATGCCATTTTGAAGGTATAAGAGTATATTCAATTTCAAGTAGTGTGTATAGCAGCAGTGGGGAATCCCACAAAATAAATCCAGTGGAGAAGTGAGTGAGAAAACAGAGAAGCCTTCTTCCTACTCACAACTTACATACCACAGCCCTGGTCTCTTTGGTGTAAATGCTGAATATTATGTAATCTCCACATAGGTGTTAAACACTTCTAAAAAGAGGTACTATTCTAGCAAGTGTACTATAGATGTCTCACCTTTGCCTTGTCTTTCATATGGAATGGCTGGAATGGTTATGAGAGAGGGATAAAATTGTAGGTTTAAAAAAGGAGAGAAGGAGACATTTCTATGGAAGCTTCTCCAAATATTTTAAATATTTGTGGGGTTTTCTGCCTCTTTCTGTTATCTTGAGTTCATTGCTACTAGCAATAGTACCTATGCAACTGAGTCTAAATGTCCACATGGACTTATATTTATGAATTTCTATTTTATTCTACCCACTGTTCAAGCTGACCAAGTCTCACAACAGTATTGCTCTGAGCTAACACCCCAGGTTCTCAGTGCTTTGCCAGCTGCTGTGCTGTGTTGTCTGGTCTGCCAGACAAAGAAAATTCAGGTCAGAACACAGAAGATCTCTATGCAATCACTATGCTATATCATTGCAAGTTTATTTCTGATATACTTTAGTTTAATTTTGGTTTTGTTCTGTTTATTTTCTTTCCTAAACTGTGCTTCATGAAGGGCTTTTCTACATTAGGATATTCACTAAAGTAATTGCTTGAGCTATAGCCTAAACAATGACTCCAGCTGTATCCAATGAGTACTATTGACTTTGCAATACAATTCCCAATGTGGACATACTTTCTCAAGGAGAAGTATCTTTATTTACAGTTTAGCTTAATCTGCTTCTACAGTGGATTATGTGCAGTTCAAATTATACTCCTATGTCAATATTTTCTTGTGTAGTTAAACCTCTGTAGACAAAAAGGTTTAAATTCATAAAGCAAAAGTACCATGCCAGGTTCTTTCTAGTCCTGCAGTGATTCCTTTGTTCTTCGTGCTCAGTTCAACCCCCATTTATGATACATATTCACAGACAATTCTATCACAATCCACAGGCTCTGATTTTCAGTGATGGTACACTTATAATGAAGAACTGGAAATCATAAACTTCTATTCACAACTATCTCATCTTCTCACACTCAGAGTAAGTGTCCAGGTAAAAATAAAGAAAGGAAGAACAGAGGAACTTAGACGTAACTGCAATTGCTCTGCGCCATCTGTCAGTAGTTGATCTGTCTGTATGACTTCTTCATAGCAAATGCTGCCTAGTGTTGGAATAGCGATGGCAAACTTCCTCCACCCTGGAGTGGTTAGGTGGAAACTCATATAAACCACATTTTAAATAGAAGAAGAGGTGAGCCCATCACTTTGAGGATGATTGTCGAGGCTCTAGGAGTGACAGCTTACTGTCCCTGTCCAGCAACCTCTGGGACCTCCTCTGATCCCATCACGAGGAGCCCCATTTCAGCTCAGGCTGGTCCCTTGCTCCAATGATGCAATAGGAGTGCCTGGGCTAAGTGCCGTCTGTCAGTTTCACCTGGATAGGTCTTGGACCCTGGCTGCAGCCATGTTTCCAGCCCTGTCCTTGTCACCTGCTGTTTAATGGACCCTCGTAGGTCGCTTGCCATGCCTGGGGCTGTCAATAAGACCCCATTATAGCTACGGCTCTCTCCACTGTGGTCAGACCTGAAGGACAGTGTCTGCCAGTGACGGCACTGGATTCCCTAGGATCACCCTGGGCTCCCGGCTCCCTGTCCTCTAGGGGCAGCCAGTCCTTGATGCGTCTTGATGATGATTAAGATGCACCATGATTGTGAAGTTCACCATCTCAAACAAAAGCCAGAGTGTGTAAAGTAAGAACAAGAAGTCAGAAATAAATAGCACTTACCAGCAAGAAATTAATCTTCTTCCTCAGTGTTAATGTCCTTAACTTCAGCTTCCGCATTGTTTCAATGACGCTAATGGTCTTAAACTTTAATTGCTGCACATGTGCAAATCTGTGGAATGAATCCTGTTTTTCCCCACTTAAAAATTAAAAGCAAACCCAGGAAGACTCAATAATCTTCCTAGAAATCTCTGATGTATAACTAACAAAAGTTTTTGATAATATGACAACTCTAGTACCTGGTTGAACTCTCATAGATATCAGCAGAAAGATTTCTACCAGGGTGGCTGTTTGCTGCTAACAGCAATTTATTAAACTTGTATTTACTTCTCCGGGAATTAAATTTAACTCTTATTACTTACTGTGCTTTATAGCTATTGCATGCTGACTCCTGCAAAGAGAGAATTTTCATGTGTTTTCAGCACACAGCTAATTTGGCAACAATTGCAAACACTACTGAGTTTGCGTACACAAACCGATATTGAAATGAGCAGAATGTGACCAACTCAAAATGTGTTTTCATCTGAATGTTTGAGACACTGCTCTACCTAAAGGCCCATCCTTCCTGAAATTTCCTTTTTTTATATCCTTCTGCTTTTGAAGAGTGAAAGATATTATAAACTTTTGATTTAGCAATAGCTATTTATTATTTGCCTCTATTGCTCTTTTTTTTTTTGTCACTAAAACTATGTCACTTCTATTTTGGAAAATAAGAAACACATTAGTTTAGAGAATAGTAGTCTCTTAGAGAATGGTGTGATACTCTAAAAAAATTGTTACTTTTTTTTTCTACAGGTTTTAAAGCAGCTGACACCAGTGAAAAAATAAAAATTTGGAGCTTTTCCCCTGAGAGGTTGTACTGCTGCTGCCATCCCAGTGTAGGAAAAGTTCTTATTTATGTAGTGCTTTAAAACAGAAAATCCTCGGCAATATTATCTGTATTCAGGATGAGAGACCAGAGAAGCCAAATACATGGTCTTTTTCAAGCTAACACAGATACCACAAAAGAAGTTATTAAAGAAAAGTACATAAATATTTAAACTATTTTTCAATTTATATATTTTTATATGCATGGAACTTTCTTAAACAAATTATAAATATATGTTTATGTATATAATGTGGTAACAGACATGCAAACTAGAAGCAAGGAAATCATATATATTTAGATGTGCATATTAATACTCTTAGTATTAGCATAGTTTGCTGTCTACTAAGTTTTTGGTTTTTAAGGCATCCAGTAAGTGCGAAACTTCAAAGTTCCCTCAGTTTCCTGTTCTCTGGCCTCTCCCTGCAAATTACATATGCCTTATATGGGACATAGGGACCTCTCTGTGGTGCCTTTGCTCCTTCTAGTTTGCATCTTTGTTACATATAAATCTCACCTTCTCATCACTTCTTACTTTGCAGAGCTTTAGCATTTCAGAGACTCAGCAAGCTGCCTTCTTTGGTTTTTTTACCAGCCCTATCCTACCATTTCTTCTATAAAAGAAAATAGATATTTCACTGGCTACATTTTAAAGTAGCTGATATTTTTTAAGCTATGAAAAGAATGCTGCAAAAATACAGAGACCTATCTGACTCTCAGAGATAGTAATATGTCTCTCATTGACCAGAGCTATGTTCTCAGCTATAAACTAAATGTATACAATGGGGAAAAAGGCGAAATCTGAGCCATTTTTCTCACTGGAATTTCACACAGTGTTTTTAAATAATTTTTCACACTTTCAAAATGATTTTCAGTTGTCAAAAAGAATGCATTTTCTCTTTCCAATTATATAACTCATTACTATCATTCCTTATCATAGATCAATCCTATCTCGCAAGAAAATATAAGGTTTTTCTTTGCAGCTATCCATAGCAAGTAAGCAAATTTCTCGCTGCTGACTCACCTAGCTACAAAGTTTGACTCTAATCAATATAACACAAGATTTTATTTAAATATATTATAAACTCAAAGCCCTAGCTAAATACATTTCCTTTTAAATTTTCTTCTTTGACTTTTAATGGCCAAAAGTAAATTCTTTTGTACAAAATAAGAACTTAAAAAAAATCCATTGAAAAATTAATTGCTGATTAGTTGTTCACATGTTACATCTTTGTCTGAAATTCTAACGATTATTTTAATTTGTTTCCTCTGGTTGAAATATGCAATACCTATCACTCTATAACGACTCATAAAGTATGTAACAGACACTGACATACAAAGCCTTAGAGGCATTTAGTTCATTTTATAGTCAGCGTAAATCTCTGGAAACTAAATGAAATCATAACAATAAGGTTGCCCACAGAGAATGTATTGCAAGAAAAGGAACAAATTCGTCACTGCAGTTTGGGAGATCTTTTCAGTGTTCCAGCATTACTGATGGGTGTCACAGCGATACCATGGCAGTGTGGGGGTGTAAATCACACCAAACAACGCACACTGATATCTCCATGATATTCCTGGGCTTGTATACATGCTGACCTGGATGGTACAACTTGCTACCACTGTGTTGCAATCCATTGTGCTGCCTTCCTTCTCATAGCCATTTACCAGAGCTGGACAAGCACCAAAATGTTTTCCTTTGAGTAATGCTTACAGAAGTATTTTGTAATCAATCCGTAATTCTGGTTTAGTGTTCTCTTTCTTTGTGTTGCCCATGTTATTTTACAACAGAATAAAAGCTTTGGTGTTAACTGGACTTCTCCCCATGTTCAAGGAATTCTGCAGAGCAGAAAAAAGTGAGAGAAAAGAGAAACAAAGAAAGAAGAGAATTTTAATAAATGAGTAGTTTCCAAAAATGTTAGATGACTTCAAAATTTTTGAATATTAATTCAAATTACTCCACTAATTAAATTTGTGTCCAGTAAATTGTTCTTTTCCCTCTTTTTCTGTGGCTCTCTTTTCCTCAGGTGTGACATTTTTTACGTATCTTTTCAGGAGTTTCTCTCTCAAAATCTTTAGACATCTCTTTTCACTTAGTCACTGATTTTGAAACAGTGACTAGAGAAGTCTGTATCATAACTACTCCTCAATTCTTCTTCTTTCCAGTATGCTTTTCTCAAATTAGATTGATAGGCATACTTTCTTGTTTAGGTGTTTCAACAGACCATATTTTTCACCATATTTTGATATTTCAAAGATGGCGAACAAAGTTTTCTAGGGTTTATATTATTTTCTCCTTAGAAAATAAGAATGTTTTTATTACCCTTCACCAATAGACATTTCACCATTTGAAAAACTTAACATATTTGCCATGTTGACTCAATCTCTGGCATTCTCTGATGATAATTTACCTAGCACCACTGTATGATAGGTTTCCAGTGACTGATTCACCTGGAACTATCCATCGTGGGGATGATTCTTTAGTTTGAAAATTTTACGTTTGTTGGTTATAACCTTCTCAAATTCAAAGGTTATAATCACATATCAGCAGAAATATTTGCACTATTAACTATTTCTTGCTGCAATTATTTTGAAAAATCTGAATCGAAATATACTGTTTCATTTTTATTCTATGTTGTTGCCTTTTTATCCTGTTTTGTTTCCTTTTTATGCTATGTTGGCATAGAATGTCTCAGAAATGAATAAGAAGATGGCAAATAAACCCCAATTTGTAAATGACCATTTGTTCATTTAATATTTCCAAGTCATACTATTTATTCCAATCCTTTCCAAAACAAGAAAGAGTAAATTTTCTTACCCAAATTGAAACAAAATCTGCAGAATCAATTAAAACTGACCATCCAATTTTGAAGTGATCAGGCTGAGAAGCTTGCTTTGAAATGCTTCTCGGATGCTGGCTGTGCCACACATGTTCTTCTGAGGTGTGGCTTTACCTGAAAATGGAATACAATGAGACTTCTGTATTTCATTAGCTTTTAGACACCACATATCTGCTTGGGGGGAGAATCAAAACCAATGCCTATCAGACGTTTTATTTTCTAATGCTTCAGTTCTTTTGTCAGAGACACTGTACAGAATTTTCCCTGTATCTTTCTGTTGGGAAAGGCTGTGGAATCTATAAAATAAAGACTGAATCTATACAGATTGAAAAAGAAACAATGAGGTATTTATTGAAAACACGCAACTATTGCAGACTGTTGAAGAGGGGATGTCATTAAACGGACTTTTGATAGAACAGTGTGGAAATTCTTACAATACACAAAGATACACATCCCTTCAAAGAGATCAAAACCTTGTGTGTTAGCCTGCTTAGTGTACTTCTAGATATTATTTTGCTAGGATATTTTTATATATTTTTTTAAATTCTTAGTTATCTTTCATGGTTTTCCGTATTTATGGCAGTGGACAATATTATCTGCTATAACCAGCAAATTAAAAGTTTGTTTGTTATGATGGTGATGGGACAAACCAGGGCTATAAACTATCACGTGTGTGTATATATATATATATATGTATATATATATATAAAAGTTCACCAGAGAAAATATAAGCAATTTTGTATATTATTTCTCACATATACAATAGTCTGTGTCTCACAAATATTTAATTTATGCTAGTAAACTGGATGTGTCTCCATGCACAAGAATAAAACGAGATCTATCTCTTTCACGCAGGGAATTCAGCTGCCTATTATTGCAAGGAATATGGTTTTGCCATTAGACCACAGTATTTTTCCTAAACCTATACTATAGAGTTTCAGGATTTGTCTTGCCCTGTCTTGGACTGCAGAGATTTCCCCTTGTTATGGCTGTGATAACAACTGTCTAATGACCAACTCTGTGACTACCATATGTATCTCAAGGGTCTGACCAGCCTCGGTAGTTATTGTATGACACGTACCACCCCTTTATGCTGAGTCTGGAAAACCTAGTGTCCTACTTTCAAACTGAAAGCTAGCAACCAAGGAAGGAGAAAGTATCAGGAAAATGCGTACACACAACGAGAAGAAGACCGCTATACAAAGAAGGAAGGGACCGCCAGCACCAGCATGGGGCTGTTCAAGGAGAGTTCAGGACATGAACAACCCACACAGTTCCCTGAGAGAAGGAGCACTCCTCCAAGGAAAACGGGCAGAGACTAGAAAGGGTTTCTATGTATCAGGGTCTAAATGTATTACTAATTATATATTTCCTTATTAATTTAGACTGTGATAGCAGTGTTGTAGCTGGATTAATAATATCTTTTCAGTGTTTTTTGACTGTAAAGACTTTATCTGTACAAAGTATTAGGTCTGTATACATTGTGCATCTGCTTTAGACCATAGTGAGATTTTTGAGTGTAATACAAATAACTCCCTCATACAACTCTTTTTCACAGAGTGTTATCTTAAAACTGGTTAGATTTCCTTATCCTATTGCACTTACAGAGCGGCTGTTCTGAAACTTCTCTTCTAATTTCCAGCCTACTTTCCAGCCTCCTATGTCTTATGGTACTGATCTCATTCCAGTATTGGTCTGTCAGATTCTGGATGTATAGGCAGACACCAAGCACTGCTGTTCTCCCAGAGTGCATAGTCCTTTTCCTAGATGCAAATTATTCAACTTCATCCTTAACCCACAGCCCAATTTGCTCAAACTCTTCTTTTCCTGTAACCTCTTGATTGTTATTCCCTTGTGTACTTATAAAAATTGCTTTATCCTCTCTCAAGCCCCAGTCTGTTAGAGTATAGAAGTGAAGATTTATCACACACAAACACACTCACCATCATTTAGGCTCATTTTGCTTCTTAACATCCTACTGGCCTTTCTATACAGGTGGCTCCCATTGGAAATTATTCCCCTTCAACCTAAATAACTGGAATTGCACATGATATTTTAAACATACAATTGTAACTGAATTATAAAATTGCCCAAGAAAGCGTTGCTATGTCCTTATTGCAGTTGTAAATGGTTATTTTATTACACTTTCAGAAAGCATCTTCCATTTTTAATGGCAGTTTTGTCACGTAACATTATAATTCTCACAGAAAAAATAAGGAAAAGTATTCTTTTAACTCCATCTGTCTTTAGATCTGTTTTTTTTAATGTCAATTTTCCATTCATCACATTACTAATATTAGCCCTCTATTCATGAAATTCTCATTGTGAAATTTTACAAGGTATACAGGAAGCAACCTCTCTACTGACTCTAATGAACAGAATAAATTTTAACATTCCATTAAATTTCATGGAACACTACAAGAGCAAAAAGTGTACCCCCAATTTTGTTTTAGAGATTACCAGTAGAAGAAGACACAGTGCATAAAGGAAGCACTAATTATACTGCGCTGACTCTGGTCTGATAATAGTTTGGATTTCACAGCAATTAAATGGCTAATTGCTGTTTACATGGCAGCCTTCGACTTCTCCAATGAAACAAATTTTGTGGAGAGCAAAAGCACTATTTGTGACTTCTTATACACTGTAAGAAATAAATGGTGCAGCTTTACTCCCAACTGGGATACAATTACTCACACGAGTAGTCCCATTGATCTCAAAGTGCGAGTTATTTCTTTGTAAAAGTAGTAAAAAGACCCCCCCATAAATGGTGATTAATACCAAGAAAGACCTTCCAATTTAGACATAAAATAGAATCAATAAATACTGATAAAACTAGTCATTGTTGTTTTATCAACAATTTAGAAAATATAGGAAAGTGGCAAGTGACCTGGCTATTTCATGAGCAAAAAATTATAGGTGAACAACTGGATTTCTTATTCTTAGAGGTTTAAAAACCCCCAAAACATAATGACACAGAAGTGCTCTTAAAAGGACTTTAAATTTGTAATACAGAAGCTGAATTTGGGGAAAATGCTGTAAAAGTAATGTACCAATAGCAAATCATGGCACAAGAACAGTATTATTACTTGAAATCAGTGTCAGCTCTTTATGAAGACCAACAAATCAACACAAGGGGCTACAAAAAGATTCATTGAATCACATATGGACTACTTCGGCCTTCAAGTCTAATTGNCCCTTCAAAGAGATCAAAACCTTGTGTGTTAGCCTGCTTAGTGTACTTCTAGATATTATTTTGCTAGGATATTTTTATATATTTTTTTAAATTCTTAGTTATCTTTCATGGTTTTCCGTATTTATGGCAGTGGACAATATTATCTGCTATAACCAGCAAATTAAAAGTTTGTTTGTTATGATGGTGATGGGACAAACCAGGGCTATAAACTATCACGTGTGTGTATATATATATATATATATGTATATATATATATAAAAGTTCACCAGAGAAAATATAAGCAATTTTGTATATTATTTCTCACATATACAATAGTCTGTGTCTCACAAATATTTAATTTATGCTAGTAAACTGGATGTGTCTCCATGCACAAGAATAAAACGAGATCTATCTCTTTCACGCAGGGAATTCAGCTGCCTATTATTGCAAGGAATATGGTTTTGCCATTAGACCACAGTATTTTTCCTAAACCTATACTATAGAGTTTCAGGATTTGTCTTGCCCTGTCTTGGACTGCAGAGATTTCCCCTTGTTATGGCTGTGATAACAACTGTCTAATGACCAACTCTGTGACTACCATATGTATCTCAAGGGTCTGACCAGCCTCGGTAGTTATTGTATGACACGTACCACCCCTTTATGCTGAGTCTGGAAAACCTAGTGTCCTACTTTCAAACTGAAAGCTAGCAACCAAGGAAGGAGAAAGTATCAGGAAAATGCGTACACACAACGAGAAGAAGACCGCTATACAAAGAAGGAAGGGACCGCCAGCACCAGCATGGGGCTGTTCAAGGAGAGTTCAGGACATGAACAACCCACACAGTTCCCTGAGAGAAGGAGCACTCCTCCAAGGAAAACGGGCAGAGACTAGAAAGGGTTTCTATGTATCAGGGTCTAAATGTATTACTAATTATATATTTCCTTATTAATTTAGACTGTGATAGCAGTGTTGTAGCTGGATTAATAATATCTTTTCAGTGTTTTTTGACTGTAAAGACTTTATCTGTACAAAGTATTAGGTCTGTATACATTGTGCATCTGCTTTAGACCATAGTGAGATTTTTGAGTGTAATACAAATAACTCCCTCATACAACTCTTTTTCACAGAGTGTTATCTTAAAACTGGTTAGATTTCCTTATCCTATTGCACTTACAGAGCGGCTGTTCTGAAACTTCTCTTCTAATTTCCAGCCTACTTTCCAGCCTCCTATGTCTTATGGTACTGATCTCATTCCAGTATTGGTCTGTCAGATTCTGGATGTATAGGCAGACACCAAGCACTGCTGTTCTCCCAGAGTGCATAGTCCTTTTCCTAGATGCAAATTATTCAACTTCATCCTTAACCCACAGCCCAATTTGCTCAAACTCTTCTTTTCCTGTAACCTCTTGATTGTTATTCCCTTGTGTACTTATAAAAATTGCTTTATCCTCTCTCAAGCCCCAGTCTGTTAGAGTATAGAAGTGAAGATTTATCACACACAAACACACTCACCATCATTTAGGCTCATTTTGCTTCTTAACATCCTACTGGCCTTTCTATACAGGTGGCTCCCATTGGAAATTATTCCCCTTCAACCTAAATAACTGGAATTGCACATGATATTTTAAACATACAATTGTAACTGAATTATAAAATTGCCCAAGAAAGCGTTGCTATGTCCTTATTGCAGTTGTAAATGGTTATTTTATTACACTTTCAGAAAGCATCTTCCATTTTTAATGGCAGTTTTGTCACGTAACATTATAATTCTCACAGAAAAAATAAGGAAAAGTATTCTTTTAACTCCATCTGTCTTTAGATCTATTTTTTTTAATGTCAATTTTCCATTCATCACATTACTAATATTAGCCCTCTATTCATGAAATTCTCATTGTGAAATTTTACAAGGTATACAGGAAGCAACCTCTCTACTGACTCTAATGAACAGAATAAATTTTAACATTCCATTAAATTTCATGGAACACTACAAGAGCAAAAAGTGTACCCCCAATTTTGTTTTAGAGATTACCAGTAGAAGAAGACACAGTGCATAAAGGAAGCACTAATTATACTGCTCTGACTCTGGTCTGATAATAGTTTGGATTTCACAGCAATTAAATGGCTAATTGCTGTTTACATGGCAGCCTTCGACTTCTCCAATGAAACAAATTTTGTGGAGAGCAAAAGCACTATTTGTGACTTCTTATACACTGTAAGAAATAAATGGTGCAGCTTTACTCCCAACTGGGATACAATTACTCACACGAGTAGTCCCATTGATCTCAAAGTGTGAGTTATTTCTTTGTAAAAGTAGTAAAAAGACCCCCCCTATAAATGGTGATTAATACCAAGAAAGACCTTCCAATTTAGACATAAAATAGAATCAATAAATACTGATAAAACTAGTCATTGTTGTTTTATCAACAATTTAGAAAATATAGGAAAGTGGCAAGTGACCTGGCTATTTCATGAGCAAAAAATTATAGGTGAACAACTGGATTTCTTATTCTTAGAGGTTTAAAAACCCCCAAAACATAATGACACAGAAGTGCTCTTAAAAGGACTTTAAATTTGTAATACAGAAGCTGAATTTGGGGAAAATGCTGTAAAAGTAATGTACCAATAGCAAATCATGGCACAAGAACAGTATTATTACTTGAAATCAGTGTCAGCTCTTTATGAAGACCAACAAATCAACACAAGGGGCTACAAAAAGATTCATTGAATCACATATGGACTACTTCGGCCTTCAAGTCTAATTGTTCTTCTCACTAGTTCATCCTCTCTGAACTAACTCAGCTGAGCCCAGCTACCCAGAATGGGAAGTATTCACGTTTCAGAATGTCATGGGGTTTTGTATGTGTGCCTAGACTGTAACAGAGAAATGTCATTGAGATACTGTAGTGGTGGATGCTGTGGTAATACTTCAAGTAATTGTTTTCATTATTTCACTGATGTGCCAGTGATTCAGAGGGTTTGCACCGAATAGCTTTTTCACATGTTTATATTTGCCCGCTATGGTTAATACCAGCACTTCCAGCCTGATACACTTTCATCTGCTATTGTCTTCCCCTATGTCTAATTAAAAAAAGACATCCCTATATAGCTTGTGTAGCCCATTTAGATCTGTGAACATGACCACATAACCCTTTTTTTTTAACTGAAACAGTTTTACGCTATGAAAATATTTTTTTTATTTTTTTCATTTGACTTTAATCTGCTTTTTTATTATTTAGAAAAATAAAATATTCCTGGAAAATATTTGCATTAGCTGAGATGTACTCAGTTGATACCTGTGTACCACGATAAAAGGTTTTTTACATTTTTGTTGAGTTTCCTTCTATTATTCCTGTTACAGCACACACAGACAGAGCCATGTTCCTCCTGAAGTGTCTCAGATCATTAGATGGGCAAGAGCACAGATTTACAGCACATGAATACTACCCATTTAAAATGTGGTAGCTCATGTCACACATACCCTGAGTTAGAATATGGACTTTGATGGGCAGCAGAGAAAAGTCATCACACTATAAAAACAACCTTTGCCTTGCCTTGTAGCCTTAAGAGTAGAACACATACTTAAGTCATGTCCTCAGCAATAAAAGTTCATTTTCTCTCTGTTTGTCTTCTGTCACAGTCCACCTGCTTCTCCCTTAGAAAAGAACGTTATTGCCTCCTGTGGGCTATCTGAAATAAAACCTCTCCACATCCAACTGTATCTGGGTTCTTCACAGTATGCCTACCTATCCTGTCATAAACAGATTTTACTCTCCCACTGTTTCCACAGCAGTACCTTGCTTTAACTGTGACTATTGGGTAAGATGGCTTTTTTATTTTTTACCTTGTAAGAAATAATGGTGATAATTTATCTATCATAACTAAGAACTAAATTTTTTTAAAACCGTTTGAATGAGAGCTTTTTTGTTGTTCACTTTAAGGTTGTCACTTCTTTTTGGCATAATTCAGAGAATCACACAATGGTTAATGTTGGAAGGTACCACTGGAAGTCTTCTAGTCCAATCTCCCAGTCAAGTATAGTTCCCTGGAGCATGTTACTCAGGATTGTGTCCAGATGGATTGTGTCCATTGAGGGAGACTGTTGCATTACGTATATTGGAATTTAGCAGAAAATAACCCCCCATGTATTCCTGCGGGTCCTCAGAGTTCAGGGGGGCTGAGTGTGGCTTGGTTTAATTTCTGATTATAGCCAGTTCATCACTGTAAGTCTGGTGGTGTTCAAAGAACTTTGCATGAGCACAGATGCACAAATAATGCAATTTATCAATCACATTCAATAAGGACTTGAACAGTCCAGATTCACGATTAATATGGTTTATGGAGAAAACAGGAAAGCAGGTTCAGGATTGCCCATGATAAAAGCATCAACTACAGTGTTATGTGTGTTGTGACAGAAAGTATAGTAAGACTTATCTAATAGATAGATAGATAGCTAGATAGATAGCTATGCAAATGAATATTCTCAGGTGTTCTCCAATACAGCTGAAGATGGAAAGCTTGGCTAAAAGCCTCAGGAGAAGTCTTTGGGAGAGGAGGAGAGACACAGTCCATTGACTGATTCTAAGTAGACAGAAGTGCTTTCCCCCTCCAGCCCTTTCTGCCCCAGAACCCCACTTTTATATATTAATTTTAGGCCCCATCTCAATGGGATGCAACGATTGAATATTCTACGTGAGGTTTGGTGATTTTGGTCATACATTTATTACAAATCCCATGTTTTCCTTTATTTGCATCCTGAGGGGTGAATAAGTTAATATGTTAATGGGGCTTAAGGAGGGTCTTGGTTACTTTTGGTCAGAATTTATAGCTGACAGAAGAAGTGGAATAAACGCTTTGGTCCTTCTTCGTGCACAGAGGCAGCAGTAACGGCTCTGATGACCTTCATCAGAGAGTCTTTGTGTGCTTCCTTGTCTCTTTAATGAACCAGATTTGTAACGAGGTTTGTTTTATACAGTGAAGGCAGTATGCCTATTGCTGGTACAGACATGCAGGAACTCTTCTGTGCCTCACTGAGACAACATCAGGCTGTGAGGTTTCTGCTTCACCCCAGACACCATTCACTTGTCAGCTCTTGCTCGAACAGGTGCAAGATCAGCGAGGGACTCAGCTCACGTTTTGCTCAACCTGCCTTGACAATTCTTCACTGTCTTAAAGCAACACTGTACAATTCTGATCATTTATGATGGAGACTCCACAACCTCTCTGGGCAATCTCTTCCAGTGCTTGGGCACCTGCACAGGAAAGAAGTTCTTGCTCGTATTCAGGTAGAACATCCTGTGGATCAGTTTCTGCCTGTTGTGTCTTGTTCTACTGCTTGGCACCACCGAGAAGAGCCTAGCTCCATCCCCTTCAGAGTCACAGAATCACAGATTAGTTAGGGTTGGAAGAGACCTTTGAAGATCATCTAGTTCAACCCCCATGCCAAGGCAGGGTCACCTTAAGGAGATTACAGAGGAACATGTCCAAAAGAGTTTTGATTGTCTCTAGCAAGGGAGATTCCATGACCTCCTGGGTCAGCCTGTTCCACTGTTCTGTCACCCTAAATGTAAAGAAGTTCTTCCTGATGCTGAGCTGGAACTTCATGTGTTTTAGTTTATGGCCATTACTCCTTGTCCTGTTGCTGGGCACCACTGAAAGGAGTCTGGCACCATGCTCTTTACAAAAGTCTTTGAGATATTTATATGTATTGATGAGTCCCCCTCTCAGTCTTCTCTTCTCTAGACTAAACAGGCCCAGCTCCCTCAGTGTCCCTTGACACCCTCCCTTCAGAAACTTCTGCACATTGATGAGGTCTCTTCTCAGTCATCTCTTCTCAAGGCTGAGCAGGCCCAGTTTGCTCGGCCGTTCCTCATAAAACAGATGTTCCTGTCCCTTAATCATCTTCACAGCCCTCCACTGGACCACCTCCAGTAGCTACATGTCTCTCTTGTACTGCAGAACTCAGAACTGGACAAGTACCCCAGATGTGGCCCCACCAGGGATAAGTAGAAGGGCAGGATCACCTCCCTCAACCTGCTGGCAATGCTCTTGCTAGTACACCCCAGGATACCATTGGCCTTCTTGGCCACAAGGACACACTGCTGGCTCATGGACAGCTTGTTGTCCACCAGAAGCCCCAGGTCCTTCTCCGCAGAGCCGCTTCCCAGCACGTGCTTTCCCCCAGCCTGTACTGCTTCACAGAGTTATTCTACCCCAGGTACAGGACCCTGCATTTGCCTGTGCTGAGTTTCAGACAGTTGAGCTCTTCTCATCTCTCTAACCTGTCAAAGCCCTTCTGAAGGGCTGCACAACCCTCTGGGGTATCAGCCACTCCTCCCAGCTTTGTGTCATCTGCCAATTTGCTGAGGAGTAAAGACCATAACCATTTAAACCATATGTTTAGTTCAGGAACAGAAGAAATTAATCAGGTGCAGCATGAATAACATGCAAGGAGGGATGGTGTAAGGAAAGGCTTATAGACAGTGAGAGTGAATTGGTAAAGTTTTACCAAACTGATCTGAAAGATTCTTTCTTGTCCTTGTTGGAGCACACTATGTGATGTGTATATCTTGTGTAAATGGTGACATTCAAGTTGAGGGAACATATGCCTCTGGTCAGATGTATAGGAGTGTGAAATTCTGTAAGGTTGATCTGTTTGTTTTCAGCTGCATGCTGTTCCTTGCAATACAATTGTGGCTCTGGGGGAACTCTCTGGAGAGGGAGCTATTTTTACTTTGCTTGCTAACAACTGAGCAAGTGCAGGAGGAGAGAAGTTTCTAGACCTTGCAGGATATAACAGAGAGAAGATAGCACTGAAATAAACATGGATAGCAGGAGGATGTCAGGCAGAAGAGAGTGATTACTGAAAGTAGCAAGGATCACTGACACATCTCAGCACTGACTGAAATGCAAGATTCCTTGGAAATAGGGGGAACTGTTAATACTCTGTGCCAAATTAAAAGGCTGAAGGGAATATCAAGGATTTACCTGCAAGAACACAGCAGACAAGGGAGACTCTTACATAAGTCCATTTTATTTTTACTTGTCTAATTTAGCCATTTTGTATATTCTCCATGTAAGAAATTATGAGTCCTGATTTTTATTATACTTCATTTTGGAAAGCAATCAGACACGAATATGTAGGTGCACAAGCTTCACAATTGGCCCAACTTGAGATCTATCACAAGAACATCAGCAGTTGGTGTAATTTTTCCTTTTGTTTATTTTCAAGTTTTCTATTAGGTGCTCAAAGTGCAGTATGATCTAATACGATGCAACGCAGTTTGTGTTCTAGCAATACGTATTTAAAACACAGTTGAACAAACCTAGTCAATTAAAATAATGCCTGTTAAATAAATGTACTGAACATGTTTCATAGAGGGACCACAAAACACTCTTTAGAGAGGGGATTTCGGTGTAGAAATTGTCTCTGAGGAGTCTGGCCATTCAAGCTGATGCAGAAGTTTTCAGTATTTTTCTTGTTAACAAAAGTAATATTGTTACTATGGTAACAAACACACACACATACACAAAGGTATCTTGGCATATTCCAGATGAAATATATATGTATAGCTATGAAAATTTCTCCTGAATCCGAGATAATTTCCTAATTTTTGGTTGCATTCAAGTCTGCCAATTAGCATTCATTTCAAATGGTCATATATCTCTACAAGTTCTTCTCTGAAAAAATTCCATGCATGGTTCTGTCTTAAATACTTCATCCCAAACAGTGCATGATATAAAATAGAACCATTACATTTGCAACAAAAGAAAAAGTTTTCAAAACTTACATATTATTCACATATTCATTATGGTTACCATGCATATATTCAGTGATATGTTCTCAAAAAGAGATTAAAATTTCTTCTGGTTCTAAACATTCTAAATTCCACTGTGTGTTTTGTATTTTTTTTTCTGTTATGGGGAGGAGGTGGAGATTTTTCTCTCGTTTTTGGTTTGTTTTGTTGGGTTTTTCTCTCTTCTGTGTGTATGAAACAAATGAACAAAGAAGAACTGTGTTTTTTTACACCACCTACATTATTATTCATGAACTGGGAGCATTGACGCAGACTTATGTGGAATAACAAAAACTTTCTTCAATATTCTAGTGAAACTACTTGTGTCCCACAGGAAGTTGTCGAGCTTTTGCCACCTACTTCAAAGCTACTACATTCAAATGATCTTTACTATCTGCCGAGTGACTTCTCATAAGTCAGTAGTCTTTTTTTTTTAAACAGGTAAAAATTCCTGAGTTTAAGAATTCCTTAGTTCTGATCATATACCACAAACTATAGAGAGATTTCAGCTTGTTCTGGGGAAACCTTCCTGGATTCCTAGTTTTGGGAAACTGACTCAACAATGTCCTATCTTTCATGTATAGTTGACCAAATTATCTCAACTAAAGATTGCTCAAGGGAATTTATCCATGTCGAGAACACATCTCCTGGATCATAAATATAATCTGTGACAAAAATAATTGGGTCTAAATTAAGCTAACTTCTCCACTTCGGGTTGAAATCCGTTTTTATATGTAGGCTTCTAGGTAGCAGTCTGCTTATTATTCTGTCTTTGTCTTCTGAGCTCAGACTTTTTTAGGACTTGGTATCTTCATAGCAATGGTATGTGGTATCTCTGAGTGACACTTCCATCCTCAGAGAAGGAGAAATAGCAGAAGGAAGTCAGAGAGAGAGTATCTCTGGAGATCATGTGAGAAGTCAGAGAAATCATCTCTTCTCTGCCCATCTGTTCATCAGCTAGGGCTCAAGCATATAGCTTTGTCAGACTGCAGGCTTGCAGTGTTGGGATCCACGAGGCATTTGTAGAAAATGCAACTGAAAAGTGTAGATGAAGAAAAGATATTCTAAGAATAAATTGAGAGCAATGTGGAAGCAGTGAGAAATGATGGAACACTCCTGAAGAAATATCAGCAGAAGAAAAAAATAATGTCTGCACTCATTATTCTGATAAAGAAGGATTTAAACATTTTTTTAGAGAAAAGGAGAATTCTTTTTAGAAAGTCTGTTAGTATTGGTCAAAGTTAGATACATTTTTCACTGCTGGGTGAGATACCACAGACAAATAAGCCAAGTGATTATGGAAAGCAATTCAGGTGTCTGAAAAACACAAGCAATTGTAGTGGCACCAGATAATTGTACTTGAGAAATTTTAAACATTCCTGTGGAGTGTGGATCATGATTTGATTGAAGTGTACCATTACAAATGCAGGGCCATATTGAGTGCTACTGAACTGAAGAATCATGTTTTTTTCAGTTTTAAAATCATTGTTATAAAGAACCTATCCACAGTTGCATATATTTTCTAGTAATATATATGAGAGAGAGCAGATGATTAACTGTGATCTTGACAACAGGATTAGACAAGCCAAAACAGATTTCAAAGAAACATAGTATCAGGACATGAAAATTTACTATTTATACTTGAAAAGATCATCATGAAGGAGAAGCTAGAAGCTTCCTCTTTGCCTGACAGAGCCAATGTCAGCTGTCTCCAACACAGATCTGCTGCTGGCCAAGGCTGAGCCCATCAGTGACAGTAGTAATGCTTCTGTGATGATATATTTAAGAAGGAAAAAAGGGTTATTTTGCAGAAGCAAATTGTAGCCAGAGAAGAGAGTGAGAAAACTTGAAACAACTCTGCAGACACCAAGGTCATTGAAGAAGGAGGTAGAGGAGGTGTTCCAGGTTCTGGAGTAGAGGTTCCACTCCTGCTTGAGTGAAGACCATGGTGAGACAGTCTGTCCCCCTGCAGCCATGAAGGTCCACGGTGGGGCAGAGATCCTTCTGCAGCCCATGGAGGGAGCAGGTGGATGCCTAAAGGAGACCGTGAACCCGGGAGAAGCCCATGATGGAGAAGGCTCCTGGCAGGACCTGTGGACCCATGGAGAGAAGAGCTCACACTGGAGCAGGTTTTCTGTCAGGACTCATGACCCTGTGGAGACACACACTGGAGCAGTTCATGAAGAACTGCAGCCCGTGGAAAGGATTCATACTAGAGAAGTTCGTGGAGGACTGTCTCTGGTGAGAGAGACCCTACATCAGAGCCGGGGAAGGACTCCTTTCCCTGAGGAGGAAGGAGAAGCAGACGCGACGTGAGATGAACTGACCACGAACACCATTCCTGTCCCCCTGGGAGGGAAGGAGGTAGAGAATAAGGAATAAAGTTAAGTGAAGGAAAGGGGGTGGGGGAAAAGTCATTGTTTTAAGATTAACCTACTCTGATTTGTTTGATAACAAATTCGAGTCTGTTTTGCCTGTGACAGTCTCTGCTCATCTCAGCCCATGAACGTTTCATTATATATTTTCTCTCCCCTGCCCAGCTGAGGAGGGGAGTGATAGAGCAGCTGCAGTGAGCACTTGGCATCCTGTCAGGATCAACTCACCACCTCTGTTTAACACCTATGTCAGTGACCTGGAGGAGGCAATGAAAATGCACTGTTGTCACAGTTGCAAATGACATCCCTTAGCAAGAACAGCTGCAAACCTGAGGGCAGGACTATCATGCAAAGGGACCCACACAATTTAGAGGAAAAGTCAACAGGACACAGAATTCAGCAAGGACAAACACCAAGCACTGCTTTGCGGAAGAAAGCACTGGGTTCTGCCTGACTGGGAGCAGCTCTTTTGGAAGGGACCTGAGGATCTTGGCATATGGAAGCTGAGTGTGAGACAGCAGCATGCCTGACTTGCAGAGATGGCCAACAGCACCCTAGGCAGTATTCATAGAGGCACAGCCAGGACACTGAGAGGAAGGACTATATCCCTCTGCTCAACATTCATGAGATCCCATCTGGATACTTGGTCCAAATTTTAGGCTCCCTCAGTACAGGTGAAATAGTGAACCAATGCTGGAACATGTCCAGCAGAAAGCTTCCAAGCTGGATGGAATCTGGATCATTTGCCCTGTGAGGAGGAGCTGAGGGACCTGGGCTTATTCAGCCTGGAGGACAGATCACAGATCTACTATTTTGAAAGGAAGCAAGAACAAATCCTCTATGTCCTGATATCTGATAATTCATTTACGGACAGAATTACTGTATTGGTTCACACAATATGAGAGTTGAGAAATAGTGTGGACAAACACATGAAATTGTGTTAATTATTGCCTGGATCTTTCCTGTCGTTACTGGTTTTTGCTTCATAAGGACTGTTTGTTATACACCTACTCACCTCATTAATGGCCTTCTTGCTCCAGCAACTGCAGCTGCCCAGAGGTGCACTGGCAGGGCAGACACTCAGCCTCCAGTCAGGCTCCCCATGTTCAGGAGGGCAGCAGCCGAGTGCCTCTGCACCTCAGTCCTGTCCCACATCTAACTCTGCTGCCAGAAGGCTGCAAGCCTTTACAAGTTTAGTTATGTAGATGCTTTAAATTCATTAGACCAGTATATTGATTTATTAATATTAACTGGTTTATCTAATGAAGTAGCTCTGTGACTAAAATCCTCAATATGTATAAACATTCATACACATGAGCACATTTCTCAATCTCCAAAATATTTCTTTTGTATTTAGTATTAAAATGTTTTAAGCAGCAGACATAATGTGTATAATTGACATGACAATATTTCTTAGTTAGAGTGCCTGTTTCATTATTTACAGCATATATACCTAAAGGAAACATTCTATTATTTTTGCAGCACATTCAGGTTTAGCAAGTCTATCAAATGACCAGTCTAAATAATTGACCATTAGCTATAAAATATTGATAAAGCTTTTTTCTGTTTGAGATGAGAGTTATTTCACCTTGTATATATATTTTTAGTATATAATCTATATATTACAAATATTTCTGCAGAATTGGATTATTTAAGTTGAAAAAGTTTTTTTGCCTACACTTAAGCCACCTTTTGCTCTAAATTGTGATGAATATATTAAGGCTTAGGTGCTTAGCTAGTAGAAATTGCCATTTCAGCTTTCAGTTGATTTCCACCAAATTATAATCTGCCATGTAAACGTTTTAGTTGTGCTCAGATGCCCTTTCAATTCTTTATCTTGTATGAGAGGGTTTCTCTCTCTCTTTCTTTCTCTCTCTCTCTCCCTCTCTCTCTTTCTCTCTCAGTCTGTGTTGTCAAGGGGGCAGAGGAGCAAGGTTAAGCTGCTCAGAGCACCAGAACCCACACATTCTGTTTCAGCAACTCAACACAAAAAGGAGACAGGTATGAAGAACATTTCATACTGTGACATTCCTGTGACCTTTCTTTTTTCAGTTATTGTGCCATGGTGCCGCCAGCTGTTTCAAGACTGCTTCAGAATTCCTTCTATTTCTGCCTTCTGTTGTCCAGTCTACTGGATATATAAGCATGGACATTTAAAAAAAAAAAAAATTTACAGGTGCTTTTGGTTTGTACTATCTATATATTAATTACACAAATGAAGTCTTGGATGGTGTGGGTGATTCAACAGCAAAATAAATAAAAAGAAATGCTGTGACTCTTCTTTTGACTTGACTGTTATCTGTCTAGTTGTGCATGTTTTTTTCAGCTCCTCTGATTGTTGGATTGCTGGTAGCACAGACTGCTCGTTATAGCCAAAAATCAATCTTTTTCAAACTTTCACAGTTTTTCAGACATGTCTTGTCTTCTGTTACTCACAAAAAACTCACTGCAAAACTTGTGTCTAGTAAAAATTGTATGGGAGTAACGTGAGAGATTGACAGTTAATATGTTGCTTAGTAAAGTTATCGAACAAAAAAAAAACCAAATCACAAACCTGTAATTACCAGTTACTGGTGACTACTGGACACCTCTGTGTGGATAAATCAGTTTCAAACTGCTGCCTGGAAGGACTAAATGCATCATGAATTATCACCCCTTTTTCACAACTCTATGTCAAGTACTTCATTCAAGTATAATAATCTTTCACCCTTTTTAAAAATTATTTTTCAGCTTGCTTGTTCATGTTTTACCAACAAAATTGATCTCTAAACTTTCTTTATTGTTCTGCCATACCTTTACATCCTTACATATATTTTTCAGGCTCCCTAGATCCATGACAATGTTTCCACTTTTCAAATTCATATCTTCCTTGGTTCCAATTGCTTTTGTTTGCTTGAATTAAGAATATTAAGAATGTGTCATTTCTCTGCAGAATGACTTGATTTCATTTGATTTATTGGTTTATAAGACCCCTTGCATCATTATTCTTTTTTTTTCTCTTTTTTTCCATTTGTTTCTTGTGTCTGCTGGTAAGCATATTATTACGTGCACCTCTTCTTTAGAGTCTTTTTCCCTTGTTCCACATTCTGGGGCATTTCATTGCAAAAAAATAGAAATGTCTCTTATGGTCTTTCTAGTCAAGTTTGATCTCAAGTATTGAATTCTTAGTAGCACAAAATCTCAAGTTTATCAGAAATATTCTCTGGTTATAATCCATTTTGGAGGTTTTTGTACCTTTAATTATTGGACTGATAAAACGTTTTGTCTGATTTCCACAGAATGACAAGTGCTTCCCTTTGTGTTAACATTTTTCCCTTTGTTAACATTCAGAGCTTTGTTGCCAGCAATGAGCCCTGCATTCTGCAAGTTGGTAGTAGGTGCTTTTTCATTACAGGAATGCTTGTGAAGTAGGTGTTTGCAGCATTACTTCATTTTATCCCTTGCCTTATTTTATTTGTATTTCATCAATGTTAACACATTTCATATCTTAGAAGGTAATTTGTTTATATTTATCTCATTGCTAGCTACTTTCCCCCTTTTCCCCTCTGTTTCTCACTGGTTAGAATTTCTGCTGCTTTCGTTTGTTCACAATCCTGACATGAGTTCTTGTAGAAAAGTTTGTACTTTTAAAAAGCTGGATGTCTTAGTCATGTTATAATCTCATGCCTTCTTTTCCTGAAGTGTACCAAAAAGACTAGATATGATCATATAATTTCAAGTGAAATGCAAGGTGTATATATAATTTAGTACCAAAAATTTTGTTCCTACAAATGCCTCAAATCTTCTCTGTTTCACTGACTTGAACACATCAACTGGCTACAGCTCTGACTTATATAGGGGTGGGGAATAAATGTTCAAAATCTCCTTTCATCTCACTCAGATTTATGCCTCAACTTCCTAGAAAACAACAAAACTTTTACAAGATATTCAAAAATACAAATTCTGGAGTACTTTTGCACCAATTTATATAGGAATAGGAAATTTTCATTCTCTCTGAAAATATTTTTGTTCTTCAATTTCTTTTCCTTAGCCTTATGATAAAAAATAATTCTGGAAATATTCACTCCTTTATAAAACAAAATTTGAGTGAACAAAATCATCAGTGAAAAGTGAAAGTTTCTGTTCCTAGCAGGAAAATATGAATCATACTGTGGAACAGCAGCAGTTAAATGCTGTACAAAACTGAAAATTACAGTGACTATAGAATCACAGAATCATAGAATGGTTTGTGTTGGAAGGGACCTTAGAGATCATCTCGTTCCAAGCCCCCTGCCATAGGCAGGGACACCTTCCACTAGTCCAAGTTGCTCAAAGCCCCACCCAACCCGGCTCAGAAGGGGCATCCACAACCTCTCTGGGCATCCTAATCCAATGCCTCACCACCCTTACAGTAAGGAATGCTTTCCTAGTATTTAATCCAAGCCTATCCTCCTTCACTTAAAGCCATTCTGCTTTGTCTTATCACTACATGCCCTTGTAAAAAGTCTCTCTCCAGCCTTAACACACATCAGAAAGTTTCTCTGCCAAAGAACCCTAAATACTTTCACCTCCAGAGCCTCTTACAGATGCAAAACAGAAGTATCTTATCCTGCCTCAGATCCTTCCTTGAGATTCTCCACTGTGGCAATGCCTTCAAAATAATTTAGTACCATCAGGCAGAGGCAAGTTGAGGATATTGTTTAGCTGATTGTGTGAAGAGTATTTCTTTCACAGCCTTTTCTGTGATATCTATACATCAAGCTTTCAAAGTGCTTGAATCATCAATCTCTGGCATCTTGTCACAAAAGGGAACTGTAAGATATTTATGATAGTTGTGGTCCTTTTTGCTTCATATTTGCACCATTTCTCACATAATAGTGTTCCAAGATCTGCAAATATGTTTTTAGTACATTGTAATGACAGGACAATATGTAACTCTGTACTAATAGTAATAATAATGATAGAACATTTGAACTTTAGTCTCACAAACAGAAATCTGACAAAAGCTGTGCAAAGCATATGTATGCTTAGGCGAGCAATGGTGGTGGATTTGCAAAGACAATATAATTTATTTGCTACTGTAATGATTATATATGTCAATTATGCTGTTTTAAGACTTTCCATGTAGACTGAAAATTATAATCTCCCAGCTGTTTTAAAACACAATACATCTTGAATGTTGCTTAAGATAATTTACCTGCAAGGACTACAAGGTTTATAACAGCCAAAAAGGCAACTTGAAGCTCAACGAAAATTTCCCTTTCACTTTTAACATCAGGCTTACACAATGCTATCACATTCTCTCTGCTGATTACAGCTGATTGTGATCTGAGGGAACAAAGATGGGCGACAGCAGCATTCAGAGTAATTCTAACTCTCTATTAAACCAGGAGAGACCTTCTTCTCTTGTCCTCGTGTTGAGAGAACCAAATTATTTCCCAATGTTTCCTTACCTTACCCTTCTTTTTCAGAATTTAGGATAAAAGGTCAGGATCACCCTTGGGAGGAGAGTAGGTGCTATCACCAGTGATGGACTGAATAGGTTTGCTAAGCTTTAGACAATCCTTACTCTTCCCAGAGAAAACTGCACACTTTTATACTAATGTAATTTCATTTTTCTGCTAAACAGTTGAGAGCAAATTTCTTCATAACTTGAAATCCTTGCAAAGTACAGCTCCAGCTGTATCTTCCAGGAAGCTGCAGTTTGACTTGTTAGGGTTCTCAGAGGAAAACAAGATCAATAACTTGTCACAGCAAGAGAGAGTTTACTGTCTGCAGGGTGTTGTAATATAGTATTGTGGATGGTGAAAAAATGAAAAAAATCCAACACAAACAAACAATTCTGAGCTTGTCTTTGTGCATTTGGACAGCCTGCTATTAAGCTAGTTAAACAGTTTGTTTCTGTAATAATTTAAAACTCAGATTATTAGTTATAGGTGTCATTTTGTAACCACATTTTTATGTTTAGGGCTATTTTGTAAACAAGATATGTAAAAATCCTACTGTCTTTGATTTGACTCTGTGTGGTTTACAAGCATAAAGAGGCAGTTCCTGAAAAATCTGCTGTGACTACAAGAAAAGCACCTGAAAGTGATGACAACATAAAGTTTTATTAGAAATTTCTAAATTAATGCCTTCAACTTTAACCTGACTTTTCCCCTTCTCTATTTTATTGTAAAATGATGAATCTCTTAGATTAGGCAACAATGAAGATGTAATTCTTAAAAATATGAATAAACATAGCAGCATATTGACCTTGGACTTTATTGAGGAATTGAGCAATTAATTCTGTTTTGTTTGGCAATTTATGTTCAAAATGCAAGACATGTCAAGTTTCATGCACATTCTACTGATAGGGATTGAAAGCAAATTTCTTCCACTTCTTAATTTAATAATCTGTATATCTACAAATTATTGAATCATTTCACATTAGTGTTTGTATGGAATGGAGAACATAGAGGCAAAATCAAATGAAGTTATGTTTGTCTCTGAAGTACGTCACCTTTCTATTCACATATCCTTGAACCTGAACAGCTGTAGCTACACTGTAAAAGTCCAGAAAATTCAATAGCCCTGGTTTCAACATGAATATTTATGGAAAGTCAGGGAGGAAATATCTGTTCCACAATAAGTGATCATCATGTAAGGAATGTTGGAATCACAAAACCATTTAAGTTAGGAGGGCCTCTGGAAGACATTTAATCCAACCTCCCACTTGAACTAGGTCCTATTAGACCACTCAGCTGAGTTTTGTGTACATCCCACAGACTCTATGGACATCTTTGCCAGTGTTTAATCAGTCTCAAAGAGAAAAATTTTCTTTTTTATTTTTAAGAGGGATTTCTCATATTTCAGCTTAGAATTCTAGAATCATATGAGCCTACTCTGGAAGGGAACCTCTGGATAACACCTGTTTCAAATCTCCTTTGAGAGGAAGGCCTTAGATTAGATTAGCTTTGTCTGGCTGAGGCACAAATATTTCCAACAAGAAAAATTCTGTTACTTCTCTGGGCAGCCTATCCCACTGAGTTCAATTGTCCTCAGAGATAAGATCTTTTTATTCTTACATACAGATTGAATTTTCCCTGAAAAGAAGTTATCTTTTGCTTGTCATATGGCTATACAGCTTCAAGAAGACTCCGTTTCAACTTTTCTACACTATTTCCATAGGTATCTCTAGTTAGAGTCCCTCTAGTCTTCTCTCATCTCCAGGATGAATGAACCAGCTCTCTCAGGCTTTCCTCAAGTACTCCAGAACCAAACCATCTCACTGTCCATTTGTTGGACTCACTCCAGTATGCTGGTGTCTTTTTTGTACTGGTAAGTCCAGAGCTGGGCACAATGCTCCAGGTGTGCTCTCACATGTGTGAGATGGAGGTGAGGGTCTGACTGCATAAATGCAGATACATCACAGTACTCAGCCAGCCTCCTTTGCAGCAAGGGCACTTTGCTGACTCCATATCTGTGTCTACAGATGTCCATAAAGATGTATCTATATCTGTGGACATATATTTGTGTCTACTACATGGATAATGGGCCAGAGTGTGCTTTCAACAAGAGGTAGTGAGAGAGATGGATGATATCAATAATTGTATTTGCAGATGTCTTCATAAACCAATATAGATCTATGCAATATAGAGTTACTAAAGTATCTCTATATTGACCTATTCATGATTCCTGAGTAGAAATACTAGTAAATGGCTGAAACCTGGACATTGTATTGCTTATCATAACCCTTGGAGCCTGATAATGCATCCAAATTTTCAACACCTTATCATGTCTATATCTCCTCTCATTTTACAGAAAACCATGTAAAAAGGCTTGCTGAAGTCAAAGTAAATGACATCCATTGACATCCCCTTGACTATAGATCCTGTCATTTCATAATAGGAAACAATCAGGTTGGCCATGTAAGATTGCCCTTGTTAAATCCATTCTGTTTGTTCCCAGGCACTTTTTGCTCTTCATATATTCAGAAATAAATTCGAAGAGGATTTTGATGGGCAAATTTCACAGGGAGAGATGTGAGGCCAACCAGACTACAGCTCCTTGGTATTTCTCCTATCCTTCTTCAAGATGGATGTGACTTTTTTTTCCTAGTCATCAGAAGCCTCCTCCAGTCACCATGGCCTTTAAAAGCTGATACCAGTCTCATGGTGACATCACTCAAATGAGTAACAGAGAAAACACTAGCATATAGCACTTCTTTTGTTAAGTGGAAATTAACAGATTGAGGGCAGCCCTGCAAAGAAAGACTTGAGGAAGCTGGTAGAAAAGGGGCTGGACTTCAGCTGACAATGTGCATTTGCAGCCCAGAAAGCCAATTGTATCCTGGGCTGCAGCCAAAGCAGCATGGCCAGCAGGGCCAGGGCCAGCAGAGCCCCTCTGCTCTGCTGTGCTCTGCTGTGCTCTGCTGTGCTCTGCTCTGGTGAGACCCCACCTGCAGTGCTACATCCAGCTCTGGGGTCCCCAGCACAGGAAGAACATGGACCTATTGAAGCAAATTCAGATGAGGGCAAATGATTAGACAGGATGGAGCACCTCTCCTACTAGGAAAGGCTGAGAGAGTTGAGGTTGTCCAGCCTGGAGAAGAGAAGGCTCTAGGGAGACCTTCTTGAGGGCCTTTCAGTGTTTAAAGGAGACGTAAAAGAAAGATGGGGAAAAACCTTCTAGCAGGGTCTGTTGCAATTGCACAAGGGGTAATGGTTTTATACTGAAGAAGTTTTAATTTGGCTTAGATATAAGGATGTCATGATGCCTCTCCTGCTCGTGGTCAGCAGGGAGCCAGGGAGCAAGAGAGGAAGTGAGGAGATACTGCATCACTTCCTAGATGTTTTTTTTTAACCAATCAAATTGTCTCACACTGGGTCAAACCATGACATTGGAAGAAGTTTTTACAATGATGGTGATAAGCCACTGGAACAGATTGTCCAGGAGGTGGTAGATTCATGTACTATGACTGGAACACACCTTTGCACATTAATGCCTGTAAAATATCTTTATTTATTCGAGCATCTAATAAACATTGCAAAATTCATCTAAAAAACCACAATATTCAGTTCTACACACCAAATTAGACTCTAAAGAGCTGGACGACTTACTGAAGTTAATATTATTTACTAAACAAGTGCTGTACCAGGTGGACAGAAAATGTTAATAAAAACTTATGCTGTTTAATTTCAGCAAAATTAAAGCATCTCTTATGAACAAGACTCTGTGGTGGTATATAAGACTCTGATAAACTCTTCAGACTCAGGTGAATGGAGGATTGTGTTTTTTCAACACAAATTGTTCTCTCAACTTATGCTATCCCTTAGCTATGTCGTCTCTGATGCTCTAATTGAGATTGAACCCAGCTAATCCACTATGGAATTTAACGGTGAAGGAATCTTACAGGGCAGAGGTTCTTAGGCTTAAGTTACTTACACTGATTCAGAATAATATTTTCTGTGCTATTTCCTTTATAAATATAATGTTGTTGGTTTTGCACGATCCTGCCCTGAGGATCTCCTGACAGTATAAAATACGTGCCCTGGATATGCAACTAAATCATTCCCTGTTAAAGATAAGCTATTATATAAAGGCAGTGTATGAAAAAGGACTTGATAGGAAACAGAAAATAGCATAAAACACCCTCATTTCCTAACTTTAATCATACAATCATATAATGGCTGAACACAGAAAAATGCCTTTGTGTATCATTTTTCCAGCTGTCACTGCACAAAACAGGGTGAACTAGAACAGGTTGCCAGGGACTGTCTGCAGTTGGGTTTTAAGTATCTCCTAGGATGGAGACCCTACAGCCAACTCTGGGCAACCTGCTCTAGTGTTTGTTCAACTTTGGAGGTAAAAACGGGTGAAGTTTAAATGGAATTCCTTGTGGTTCAATTTGTGTTCATTGCCTCTTCTCCTTGAGCAGGACACCACTGAGAAGAGTCTAACTCTGTTTTCCTCAGTCCCTCCATCAGTTATTTACACACATTGATAAAATCACATTGAGTTTTCATTTCTCCAGGCTGAACAGTGCCAGGTCTCTCATTCTCCCGTTTTATGACAAATGCTCCATTCCCTCAATCATCTTCATAGATCTTTACTGGACTCACCCCACTCTACTGGTTCTCTCTTGTACTGAGGAACCCAGACCTAGTCTTGACTCTATAGATGTGTCCTCGTAAGGATTGATTGGAGAGAAATCATAGAATCATAGATTGGCTTGGGTTGGAAGTTCATCTAGTTCCAAACCCCCTGCCATGGGCACAGACACCTTTCACTAGATCAGGCTGCTCAGACCTCCCTCAACCTGATGGTACTGCTCTTCCTAGTGCAACCTAATGCAAGATACTGTTGGCCTTCTTTACTATGAGGGCATACCGCTTGTTTTTGTTTGTTTGTTTGTTTCTTTTGTTTTGTATTTTTTTTTCCAGAAAGAGAAAAGATACCATGAACCTATGGTTGCTTTACTGTTCATTAGGGCTCCCAGGTCCTTTTCTGAAAAACTATTCTCCAGCTGGTTCATCCACAGTGTTTACTAGCACGTAAGATAATTTCTTCATGAGTGGAGGTCTTGGCATGCTGCCTTGCAGAAGTTTGTGAGGTTCCAGTTGTCTCGTTTCTCCAGCTGGCCAAGGACCTTTTGGTACTGATAACAAATCTTTGAACCTTGCAGTTTATCTAATTTTCAATTCATTCACCTGTTCACTTTTCTATTCCATACCCCATCAGTTTGTCCCAGAGGATGTTATGGGGGATGGTTGAAAGCCATACTAAAGTCAAGAAAAAAGATATCTGCTGTTCTCTTGTCATGTATCAATCCAGTTACCGAATTACAGAAAGCTCTTAGGTTGGTTATGCACGATTTGCCCTTCATAAATTTATGCTGACTTCTGCAGTCAACTTCCTATCCTTTGTATATCTGGAAATTATTACCAGGAATATTTCCACCATCATTTTCCCAGAAATTGAAATGATCAGCCTGTAGCTCCCAGGATTTTCAGTCTTAACCCTCTTTGAAGATAGCAGTGAGATGTTCTTTTTTCCAGTCCTCACAGTAGGACAGTTTCTCTATATCCCTTGTAGATCACCCAATCATGTTTTCATATTTCATACACTAACTTATATTTGAGATGTCAGCAGCTCCTTGTTCAACTGTGCAGACTTCAGGATGGGCCATTCTTGAGCTTGGAAGAGGTGACCCTTAAAAATCAACCAACTCTTCTGGCCTCGTTTTCTCTCCAGGATCATGTCCCCTGGGATTCTTCCAAGCAGATCTCTGGAAAGGCCATAATCTCTACAGAAGTCTACGGTTGTGATACTGCTTTTTGCCTTGTTCTTTCTTCTCTGGGTCCTGACTCCACTAGTCCATGGTCACTGCAGGCAAGGCTGGTCTCAGCCTTCACGTTCTGAACATTTCTTCTTTGTGAGTGTCATGTCCGGTAGAGCATCTCTCCTCTTCATCTTTGTCACCTATGATAAGAAGGTGTCATCAATACATGCCAGAAGCCTCCTGTATTACTGCTGCCTTGCTGTGTTGTCCATCTAGCATGTACTGGGGAGGTTCAAGTCCTCCATGAGGACTGGGACCTACAAATGTGAGACTTCTTCCAATTGTATAAAGGTCTCATTTACTTCTTCCTAATCAAGCAGTCTGTAGCAGACACTCACAATAGTGTTGAATATGCTACATATTAATTTTATTGATCAAATCCAGTATATTTCAGGTTCTATTAATAATCAGTCCTTGCAGAGGGTTGCTTCGTATTTGATACCACAAAAACTGGACACCATTTTGCAGCATATAAGAAGCTATTCTAATGTCATCAATAACACACTGCTAATAGTCCAGATGTTGACTCTTCATTTCTTCATGAGAAAATAATAATAATCTACAAGTAATAACTTGAGGCACTCTGATGTATATTGTAATTGCATGTTCTGTTCAGTAAAATTTTATTTAGGTTAATTTTCCAGAGCCTTACTTTTTATAATTGACACTCTTCTCTTACAGAATCTAATTAGATTCCATGTCAGTCAGTAAAATTGCAAACTTCATTCAAATGTAAATCACACTACTTTAGGAATGTACAACCTGAATAATCAGATGCATGGAATAGGATTTTTTTTTCAGGCAAACAAACTATGTGATATGAAACAAAGTAATCTGAATAAAAAAAATTTAAATGTGTTTTATAGCTGACTTCACATAAATGACTATGCTGCAAGTTTTCTTCAGCATGCTTCAGAACATAAGTTTCATTTTCAATTTTTTTTACTGGTTACAACAAAAACTGCAACTCCTTACAGTGTGTTGCTTTTTGTTGCATTGTAAATGTATATGACTATGACTTGTGAAATGAGTAGGAGAAAATTCCTGTTTACAGCCTAAAACTTATATTAAAATTTATCTAAGAATCTAAATTGAACAAGGGAACTTTAGGACAGGCTCAGCCTCTATCTGACATGGACACCCAAACCAGATTGGCTGCAAATAATTTAGCACTAGATTTCCTGTGATTTTGCTATGTATTGGATGAATTAGTGTCCTTTACTTCATTTATGGCATGAATAAAAAACCAAAAACCAAAAAAAACCCACATCACTTTACAGAAAACAGTGTGTCTGATGTAAATGAAAATAAATGCTGAAGTCTCAATAATATGATATGTCACCATACGTGACATTTATGACAGGTCATCAGAGAAAATGCAGCTACAGAGCAGGAATATGGAGGAAGATCACAGATGAAGGAGAAACACTGGTTTCACCTCACTTTCCATTTTCTTATCTAACATCATGGCTGTAAGCAGTCTTTGAAAAACTGTAACTTGGATTGAACAGTATCCCACACACAAAATTATGATTACTCCTCTTCTATCACACTGCATCATTAATTTTTATAGGCATCTGCACTGCTTCCTACCAGATTCCTAGACATAATGAAGAAACACACTGACTTCATGGTTTACATAGCATAATACTATGATTTAAAACACTCAGTATCAATCCAAGTAACTTGCTTAAATAAAGCATAAAATGGTGTTTTGCAAACTGGATGCTCAAATATATAGTGTGTGCTAGAAAAATATATTTCATCATGTAATTGCTTTCTTTTAGTTTCATAGAATTTCAATCTCATCCTTTGCCTTCACTCACCACTGATATTTTTATTAGTTTTATTGCCAATGTGTGAGAAAAACAAAATCCTCTAAAAAATCAAATAACCCAACCTAATTTTTATAAGTGACAAAAACCAGCTCACTGAAACTAGAAAAAAAAAAAAAAGTTTGGGTTTTTTTGTTTGTTTATGATTGACTACCTTGTGAAAAATATTTCAGCAAAATATTCAGCCAGACACTTTCAACTGTATTGTTTTTAATTAGATAAATTTAAAAAAAAGAAGGAAAATTCAGATATTAAAATTGAGATAATTTTTTTAAAGGTACCTGAGGAACCTGGTGACATTTCCTACATTTAATCAGAACTGAACATTCAAGTTCCTTAGAACTTTTCGAAGTCTTAGCCAAAGTTAACATACAACAACTTCTCCGGTGCTGAGGACTGTTATTGGTTCTCTAGTGTATTTGTTACTGCAGATAGTTCTTTGTCTAATCATGAAAGTCCAAAACCAATGTTTCATAAATATTTAAGTACAAGTACAGAGTGCAGATGATGCACCAAGTGTAGGGATTTATTAAGGTGTCTTCTGATTTCATGGTCTTCATAGGACTGCTCAACTACAGTTGCTTTCATTGTGGGTTCTAACACTTATTCTTCATCCTAAAAATGTCAAATTACATTCAAGAATTAATCAGCATGCAAAAACATTACTTAGAAATAGCTATATTAAAGCCCCCCCTCCCCTGGAAAAAGGTGGTCTTTTTCTTCTAAACACCTAAACTAGCAATATTCTTCTTGTTTCTCATTGTAAAGTTTATTATTTACAGATAAATATAGATTGCATGTTACTGTGCTCAAGGTTAGAAAAGCCTGGACAAGGTTTGAAATAAAATGTAAAGAATAATATTAAGATTGATGTGCCTGTTATCATTAGCAACATTACTATTGGAGTTGGACTTTGACGAGCCTAGTGGGCCCCTTTCAACTCAGGATATTCTATGATTCTATTATTTTACTTGGGTATTTCACAAGCTAATACAAGCTCGATCTTTGCCTTTATTCAATTGGAGGGTAGTATTAGGTTTATAAATTACTTTTAATTTTTATACATTATGCATTATCCCTTGCATATAATAGATGTGAGCTTAACAACAAAAGCAAAAGTTTCCAGAAGCTTCATCTCTACCTTTTCAAGAATACCTGGCATAAGGGTGCTCCAAAAGGAGGATCACTCTTTTGATATGTAGTACAGCTATTGCAGAAGAGCAGAAAGCACCACTGGAAAGGCCTTATGCTTTCACTGTTCATGTGTTGATTTATTATATTGTCTCCTAAAACAGCATCACACCAAAAAGAGGAGAAAAATTCGTAGTTGTGCGGGTACACAATACAGTTCTTAGGGCAAATGTTCAAGTCTGAAAAGGAAAAAAGCATTTATGTAATAGTTTAACACTCATAGGACAATTCAGGCTGGAAGGAATTTCAGGAAGTCTCTAGTGTAACCCAAAGCAGAGGGTGAGGTCAGACTATGTTGCTCAGGGATTTATAGTCCACAGATGGAGACTGCACATCCTTTTTGGGCAACATGCTTCACAACTTCACTGACTCAGGGTGAAAATATTTTTTCCTGACACAGTGTTTGAAACTATCTTGCTTCAGTTTACGCCAGTTGTTTCTTGTTCTCACAGCATGCAGCACTGAGAACTGTGGCTTCACCTTTTTGTGAGCTCCCTGCACTGGAGCCTGGGCAGGTTGTTTGGTCTCCCTGAGGCGGTCTCTTCTCCAGGCTGAAAAATCCCCAGGCCCCTTCCTGCAGAGCTGCTCCCAGACAGGCAGGCCACAGCACCAGTGTCACAGACAGCACAGAACTTGGCATTTTTTGTGTGTTGACAGCAATGGGATTTCTGTCAGAGCATTTCTCTAGCCTGTCTAGGTCCTTCAGAATGATGGCTCTGCTATTGAGGGAGTTGGTTGCATATCCACACTTCAACATAGTGTGATATAAGCTCCAAAATTGATGACAGAGCACTCCATTGCATCCTCCAGACTCATCTAATTGTCCATCACTCCAGACCGTGAAGTTCCATCATAGATACAAGTATATCGTGGGAGTTGGTGTCAAAAGTCTTGCTAAAGTTGAGGTAAATTGTATTTACCCATCCATAAAACAACTAATTTCATCACTGAAGGCAATCAGGATTGGTCAAGCATGACACAATCCTGGTACTTCTGTGCTGACTGTTCCCAGCCACCTACTTCACCTTCTGTGCTGAGAAATGTGTTCCCAGAGGTCTGAGTCAGTGATTTCCCAAGGGACTGAAGAAAGGCTGGCAGACGTGTAGTTAGCTTGCTTCAACTTCGGTCTTCTTTGAAGATGAGTGCAACACTTGCCTTCTTCCTGTTGCAGTGGACCTGCCCGGACCTCCACAGTGCTTCAAAGTAAATAGAGAACAGCCATTCAAGGACATTGAGCACAAAGGCCTGGGAAACTTTGTGGTGAAGTCTGAGGTAAGGAAGATACTGGATAAAAAACACCAGTCTTTGCTTTGTCTACTGTGCCTAAATAATCAAGCCAATTTAACAAAAGGAACGCATTTTCTTAGTTCAACCTTTTATTACTAATGCACAATAGAAAGTCCTTTTACATTTTTTTGCAAAAAAGCAACTCTGTGTGCAAACCTTCAGCTTCATTCTTTCTTGGTAACTACAGCCAAGGCTGCCATTGATTACCATATCCCCAAACAACTGCTTTCTAATGAGTAGCACATTCTCCTGCTTGTCATCCCCAGCTGGCTCAAGTATCTGGATCAAGAAGCTGTTTCTCACACCCTCTAGAAATCTCCTTGACTGCTCCCTTCCAACCATGTTGCTATTCTGCAGATGCCATGGAGGTTCAAGATCCTCACAAACATGAGCTGGTGATCCCAAAATATCTTCAGGTCATTTAAAGCATGCTTTGGCCTAAACTATTGGTCTGTAACATACCCCTACCACGCTGTTACACTCACTGGCCTCTTCTTGTATCCTGATCCATGAGTTCTCAGCCATATAATTGTCTGTCATGTGGAAAGACATCACACATCTTATGCTTCTTCTTCAAACACAGCACAATCCCCTGATCTTCTCTTCCCTGAATATCTTGCACCTGTCTCTAACTTCACTCTGCCTGTGTGAGCTACCTAACTCTATCTTCTTTCAATAATCTCATAGACTTTTTGGACTACTTGCAAATCTCTATTTCCCCTTGATTACTTCTCAGGTACAGGCATTTGTAAATATACACTTGAGCTGGATCATCTTTTGCCTTGTTTCTTCCTTCATGTGGTCTCTCTTGTTGTCAAAAAAAGAAAAATGAAACCCTCATTAAGATTTGTTGTTTCTTTAGCCTACATGTTTTCAGTAATTTTGCAGAACAAAGTGCTTGTTGTTTGACATCTTTCTTCCACGCATAAATATGTGCCTACAGGCTTTGAATGTCTTTTTCTGAAAACAGTCAACAAACAAAAGCAAGACTGAAAGAAAACAGAAAATGCTAAAAGGATTACCCATGTGTTAGAATTTTTGACTGGAACCATACATCTTGTGTAGTTTGAAAATGTTTGAAACTACATGCCCAAAGGAACCAAAATGTAGAGTTTCCATTTGGCTCCAGTGGATGTTTCTACTGGTTAAAGAGGAGCCAAATTCTGCACGTCTACTTGCTTTGTCTATGTTTGTCTTCCCATCTGGATTGACAGAGTGAAAGAGTGACAGAGCATGCTGTGGAGAAAAAGAAACAGATTGGAAACACTTTCAACATGAGAAGAGTTTTGTTCCTGCTAAGCATTACTCCCTTGAAGCTAAAGGGCTCTATTCATCAGTCACACATTGGGTCTTTGTGAACAACCAACACTCAGCTCCTGTGGAGCCCAAGTCTGGACAAACAGCTTGAAGTTTTTCTGCATTACTCTTGTACAACTCAGATCTGAGAATATTGCTTTGACATTATACTGATTAATACTATCGAAGAGGAAACGTTCACAGGGTTGTTTACACAGACTATATAATCTATCCAGCTGGAGTATTGAATTCAAATGAATATAATTAAGAAAAGCACGACACATCTTTAGTATGTACAGTAGGAGTACAAAGATAGGCAGCTGATTCTGAATTTAGCACCTTATATTTTATTTTACAGTAATATCATTCACAAGGTATTTTTACACTAGGAAGGTTTGTAGCCTCACAGTTCTCCAGAAATTTTCAAGCTAAAAATTATTTAATTGTGTGGGTTTGGGGGTTTTTTTGAGTTACCTTATCACGGGTATTACTGGCTTAGTTAGTGCTCCTAACTGTAATAGCTTTCTCTAATCACTGCCACATATAACAACTTGGGAGACCTTGCAGTCAGTGGACTGGAATCATATAGTTCACAGAGAATGAAGATAGGTTGAGTATTTTAACAAGCATTTTCTCTCTTCTGCTTCTACTAATCTTTGAATTATTATGCAAACTCAATATTTTATTGATAATTAGGAGCTGGAAATGAAAATTGGATTTACATTTAATCCCTACGTAAAGAGAGATTAAATTAAAAAGTACTGCGGTCACCTTGTCTGATTGCTTAATGTGCAAAGACCTGGGTTTTCAGGCCTTATTACACACAGAATGTGTTGCAAGATTAGACCACATTAAAGATTGAAAGAAGTACAATTCCATGAAGACATATCCTGTTCAGTCTATTCTTCTTTGGCAATTCTTCAAGGAAGACTGTAAATATTTGGTTCTGAGAAAGATAAGAATATTACTCAGATAGAAATTAATACAGTGTGAATTTCAATGTAGGGGAGGCTTCAATACTTTATTAGAAATGACAGTGCTGGAGCGACACACTCAATGAACTGAAGACAAATACAAGACTTTCATGTCTTGTAGTGAAGCATTGCATAGATATAAAACACTCTCAGTGTTGGCATGGGTGTTTTTTAAAAATATTTTGGTGTGCTGATTTACTTTCTTTGATTAGTTTAATAGTAATTAATGTAATATTTTGTAACCTATAAACTACATTTATTCACAAGACCAAAGGCATTCTCAGTTCTGCCTGTCAAATATGCAGAACCATTATACATTTAATTTAGTTTTGGAAGAAAGAGATTCTGTATAAGACCATTTACCATTTGCTGGTACCATGGTGTGTAAAGACCATTTACACAGTTGCAACCAAAACACTGGTTTTGTTGCAACTGTGTGCTCTAAAAGCAAGATGGGAAAAGGTTAATAGTGTTTGGTGAAAACTCAGTTCTCAGATGAAGCTAGCATTCCTTATACTTGATGTAATATATGTATATAGAATTTGTCACCCTTTACCTGCAACATTTACTATGCCAAGAGGCAAAAGTGAAAAAAAATAAGAAAAGGAGTGTGTGTGGTGTTGTACCTATTACCCTGGGAAAAAAAGCTGCTACCATGCTGGGTTCCTGTGGGAGTCTGCCTTGTTTTCTGTCAGCTCACTGCATAGCTTTTGGACTAGACAGCTCTGTCTCAGGTCTTAATCTGTCTCAGATTAATCTTAATCTGTCTCACATTCAGATCTGCATATCACATTTGATCACACACAGAAACCATGCTGTAGCTCAGGATTTCCAGGTTCCCTGCATGTTTGTAAACCTACCTAGAGCACAAGTTTTCTGTTACTGATCTACCTATAAACCCTATCAGCCATAACTAATGTAGGAATGAGACAAATGGTAAAATTGGATTTTCAGACAGAATGACATTAACTGGCAGTATTTCCTGAAGATAAGTATTCAACTTTTCCCCTTTGGAAATGTAGGAATTGTAGGCAGGAAAGGCAAACAGAATTGGGAAAAAACATATTTCTGTGGCAGAATGTAAATACATTCCTTGCTTCTGAGGAAATTGTCTGTGTTTGGCTCCCTATATATATCTATATTACTTTTAGGCAATAACTTTATAGTCTAAAAACCTAGAAGAAATCCTGAGATCACAAGTAAAAATATCATTCTTCTTCCTCTGAGAGAGTATAGTAACAACTGGACAAAATGTTTTGTTCTAAATTTTTCTTTTCTTTCATTGCTTTCAAGAATTCCAATTATTCACTGTACAACATATTGTGCAGGAGAAAGCCTCCAGCCCTTTCACTATTTTTGCCAAGTTATTAGAGTGTTCTTACCAATGATCAAGGAAGAAGATCAGACTCCCCTTGGGCTGAACTGGAGCAAACTCTTAGACATCAGCTTCTTAAATGAGACTGTTATATAGGCTCTGAAGGCTTATTCTATCTTGAAAGTACCTGTAGCTTCTGTGATTTGTTAAGAAAATTGCTGCTGCTGTGACTTGAACAGCTTTTCACTACTGCCTGGTGGCAGGAAATTCTGATAGAGAAATGCCTATCCTGAGGAATTCTGAGAGATTTTGAAAGAAGGTTGCTAACAGTTTTAACTAGATGATATCAGTCCTTCTAATTACTCAGATAAGCCAAATGTTATCTAGTGAATACAGTGTCTGCTAAGACTAACTGGGAACATTGATGATCGATAATTGCTGTATATTTTTTATTTTATGAAAGGAAACACAAGACTATTCTTGTTTGGATGTTTTAATTTGCTTGGTATGTAGACTGCAAAAGTCTATGAGAGCTTTTTTGGTGTTTTTTTCTCTTTTCCTCATCCTTGACTGAACAGTGTAAACACTATGATCTTGAATAACTGTGTGTAAGTCACAGACTCATGGAATATTCTGAGTTGGAAGGGACCCACAAGGATCACCGAGTCCAACTCAAGTAAATGGCCCTTACAGAGATTGAACCCATGACCTTGGTGTTAGCACCATCATGCTCTCTTTTAAATTATCCCTCAAAGGAGAGAATAAGTGAAGATGAAATAAGAGGTGAAAAAAATTAAGAGTCATAACAATGGTAAGTTTACTTTGATCCTTCCCTCACATTAGCAAGGAAGGCAATCATTCTTTTATTGTATTATTGAATATCTGTCTTTTACTTTTTCCTTTTCTTTTCCTTTTCCTACTATGAACTCACCATATCTAACATTTTGTCAAAAAAAGAACAACAGTGTTTCAGGAAAGCAAAACATCTACTGGGAGAGCAAAGACAGTTTTTCCTAGATAGTGATTAAATACTAGAAGAAAAAAACTTCCAGGGTTAGGGAAGAAGAAGCAAAAACAGAAGTTAAAATTCTCTCCATCTAAAGATGGAAGAGGAGATACAGAAAGCAGAACTGTATGAAATCAAATTCCCAGGATGAGAAGGAGTTGAGAGGTAGGGGTTGCTTCACTGAATCTCCCATTCAGGTCTCTTAGAGAAAACTAATCTGAAAAGACAGATTAGACTCTTACACTATGAAGAAGATGTATTAATAAGTTGACAAATAGAGCACTACAATTTACCTTTCCTTGAAGGTAAATGGGTATAGAAACTGGAGAGAACTATGTAGAGAAAAAAAGGTAGTATTTAGGTGATGTCTTATGATTCCTTGTCCTGGAGACTTAATAATATTAGAAAAGGTATGGAGGAAGTGTATCTCTCTTCTGTAGAGAATTTTCAAACCACTTTCCCCAGTTTGTGGGTCATAAAAGTGGAAGAAATTTTCTCTCTCAGAATTTCCCACCCGAAACAGAATGGGAAGAAAGCAGCAAGCTAGAGAGCTCTGTTTTGTGAGAGAAGGAGAAGGTGTAAATCACCAAATGCATATCTCAGAACAGAGGGGATCTTAACTATTAGGTTTTTTGAGAACAGGCTTCAAATTAATTTATTTGAAGCTTGTGTTAAGCAAATATATCATAAATGTAATATGAAATAATGTCAGATAAGCAGTTAATTGTATTAGAATAGGGTTAGAAATAATTCAAGTATGAGGGAATATATGAATTGAGCATGACAGAGTTTATTCTGTTCTAAGGCTTTTTCATTGATTTATGGTTGAAAGTTGAATAAGAACATTAATAGTTTAAAACTATTCAGAAAAGAGGAAAACACTTGAAAAAAATGACTAGGCAAGTAGATAGTGAAGAAAAGTTTGAAATTCTCAAACACAACTCCAGAACCAGTATATAAGCATCTTATATTGTTATCCACTCATTACTGTGACTGCCAGTTACAGATTAGATACACAAACAGAATGATTCTACAAAAGAATGTCTACTCAAAACATTTAAATAAAAACATTAACCACATATGAGTGAAAAGATGAAACAATTTTTTCCCTTCTAATGCAATTCACTTCCACTTGATCAATTTTGAACACCTGGAAAACTGTATCCTACAGTAACTGTCAAGTTTTGAATAAATAAAATAGATTTTCACTTGAATTTCATAATAAAACACAATAGTAATAATAATAATAATAATAATAAATAGAATGGTCCCAGGTTGAAAATTATTATTCTTCTTTTCTGGAATACTGTGTCATGAATTATGTTTTGGGCTTCTGGCTTTTCATTAAGTGCATGCTCCTGTGAATTGACTGAAGACCTATTCACAGTAACATCTGTAGTCAGAGTTGAATTGTTTCCTCTGTTACTTTAATACTT
>VZRJ01001802.1:0-168378 GCA_013397565.1 Ptilonorhynchus violaceus | reverse complement strand
AAAAAAAAAAAAAAAGCCTGTAGAATTGTATGCAGCTGTAGGCAGACATTCAGCTTGGAAATAATTTGCAAACCTTCAGAATGGTTTCTGCCTGACAAACAGAAGTGGGCTATTTTGGCTTCATTTATTTTACTTTCTTTGCCACATTCCATCCTCCTGTTTATATCTATCTAAAACCAGATATTTAAGTAAGCCTCTATCAAGTATATTTCAAATCAAAACTTCATTAAGGGATATATTAACACATTTATCAGTGCACACACTGGTTCTTCTGTTTCGTTACCTGAAGTTCTGTGAATTGACAACTAGAATAGTTGAACTAGAAAAAGACTCACATTTTCTGAGCAGTATCAGAATCTTCCAACAACTCCACTGAATGGGAATCCTGCCCTGCTTTATCTCCTGCACTGCTTCATGGCCCATGTACTACAGCTTCAAATACCGAAGTCAGAAATCTGACAATACATGGTATTTTTAAGACGCTCAGTCTTACTCTAGTGCAGATGCTCACAACATTTTAATTTTTCTAATCTGCAATCACTGGTGTGTGGTCACCTTTGTGAGCTCACTAAAAGAAAATATGTCTGTCAAACATCTACAGTAACACCATGTAGCCAGGCTATACTCTGAGAATAACGAAGATTAATTTCCTCAGACCATCCTTCCCAGAAAGAGGTGCTGCTGCTACCATGTCATAGTCTTATAACTCTTTCATTAAAAACCATGCAGTTTATGTAACCTCACTTTCCAGCCTCTGAATTCAATGTCTTTGCTTGGATAACTATCTTTTGACATAAAAGATTTGCTAGTAGCACCTGAAGAACCAATGACATTCAGGCTCAAAGTGACCACTGAATGCTTTCAAGGGAGGATCCTTTTTTTGTTTGTTTTGTATTTGGGGGTTTGTTTTGTTTTTCTTAAATGAGCTTTTTAGCCATGTATTTTGTACGGTCTTATTTTGCTTCTCAGTTTTGCCTGGAAGGGGTTTTAAAACTCTTGCTTCAACTTACAAATAATAAGCTAGTCCTGAAACATATCTGAAATATATTAATTTTTCCAAAATAATTTTTATTTCTTTAAATATCCCATTTAGTTTCATATAAAAGCCTCTAAGATTTCACAGGTTTATGTCATAATGGGAATTTGGGGGTACAACAACACAAAGAAAGATTTGTATCCTCCTATCTTTCAAGGTCAGCAACTACATTTTAATAATTTTTTTGACTGAGAGTCTTAAAACTGATTGCCCTGTGAAAAGTCACTGCCATGTGATCCTTTCTGTACTAGAAAGTGAAGGACTGCATGTGATTGTTTAAATAAAAATATCAACTGTCTACATGATTTTCTAGGGCTGACTAAAAACCTTTGAAATTATGATGGAAAAGATGGATATGAGGTAACTGTCACATCCCTCACTTATAAACACACAAGGTGACAAAAGTTCTACACAGAACAAGGGCCAGGCTTTAGTGATGCTTTCACAAGCATATTGTTGCTGAAATGCTTGACAGATTTCCATTCTGCTCTTTAGATGTACTTCCCAGGACCTTTGACGGCTCTCCTGATTAGATTAATAGTAACATGGTGAGAATGTATTTCCATGGATTTAGAAGCTCCAGTGGTTTGCCTTTGATAGAAGATACCAATGACTCTCATCCAGCTTACTAAAAGAGTTCAGGCTTGTTTCTGTGTCAGTAATGCCATTAGTGTTTCAAGATGAAAGCCAAATTAATCTTTTGGTATTAACTGAGAGGGTGCATAGCTAAATCACTTAGTGAGAAAGATATTTAAATTTGAAAGACGTTAAACACATTTTACTTCAAAGCAGTCAACACTGCCTGTGTAAATACAACTTCTGCAAAGTTTGTCTGAAACTAATAGGTCTCCAAGATGCAAGATCTCAAGATCTATGCTAAATATGTTTATACACTATCTAGTCTACATGAAAGTGGACTGTCACTTGAAAAATGTATCATGGTCACTGTTGTTTTAATTAATATAAATTTTATGGTTTCCTTTTTCTGTTGGTATTTTTTTTTCTTTTTGTTACTTTGGGATATTTTCACCTGGAAACATAATAATTTTGTTTCTTTCTTAGAACGTTTCTTTAATTGATCTTGCCTGTGTTTCAGGACTTGGAAAATTACCTAGTTATGCTAAGATTTCCTCCCATTTGACTAAAGATTGTGGGAGACAAACCGACTGAAAAAAATGGTGGTCAAGAATTTGACAGTCAACATGGCAAAGCAAATAGAGGCAAAACAATAGCTTTGTTTCTCTTAAATTTATTTTAATATTTCAGATTGAAAGCACACATGGGAAAGTAGCCATTAGGTATGTTCCACCTGTAAAAAAGTAAATTTATGGAGTGAGCAGAATATTTTTTTCACTCTTCCGTTCCAAAGCACTTCTGTTTTATTCTCCTCTCCCTCTGAATAAGGGAGGNAATAATTTTAATATATAAAATATATTTTCTCCTTAGTTTGCAACTTATTCAAAAGCAATCACTCTGTTCTATGTTTGTGCACCCATCAGCATGATGGGGTCCTGTTTTCAAACCCCATACTACAAAGGGTACGCTGTAAAAAACAAATGTTTTCCTTCTACCAGTGTTTTTTAAGACTTCACCAGGTGTAAGAGATTTAACCCTCCGTTGAGATGGTTGTTTTGCCATGACGGGATAAAAATATGAAGATCAAATATAGTAAAAGTTGCTATAACTGTCTGTCATGTACCAAATGGCAAGTAACAATTGCAGAGATTTTTCTGCATTATGTACATTCTACTGTGTCAACAACTACCCCATGCAACTTCAGTGCAAGTATAATATTGACCACTTGAATTGATTTTATCTTTAAAAGGCCTTATGGATATTTGCCGAAATTCTGGCACTTCACCTTATTGGTACTGACTTCATCAGAGCCAGAGTTTTACTTTACGTGTGAATGCCTTTGCATGTGTACATTAGTGCCCCAATTCCTGAAATTCAGTGGTGCCTGGATACTAAAATTTCAACACTAGCACTAATATTGCTTCTGCTATTAATCCACTATTTTACTGAATTTAGGAACAAACCCACTAATTTTAAATACCAAATTAATGTGAAATTTGTAATTTGTTGTATTTTTTAAACATTGATTAGCATATATAATTGCAAATTCTGTGGTACTAACCATCTTGGTGTGGTCTAAATACTCAGCTGGTATGAATTAATATACTGTAAGTAACAAGGTTCAGTCAAAGCTAATGGAATAAGAAAAAAATGTGAAAATTAGTCACAGAAGTTCTCATGGTTCATCAGACAAAGTGAATTAGGAAGAACTGCAGCACTAGTGGCACATTTACCAATGTCGCAGGGGGCCATGTCCAGGCCAGAACATTGCCTTAGGGCCAGGTAATACTATTTTAAAATTACAGTCTAGATACTGAGGTAAAAAAGGACATCATAACGATGAACAATCTCAGGACCAAACAGAGCCAGGGGGTAAGTGCATAATTCCATGGTTTTACTGAATAGGAAATGCGCAAATGCTGGCTTAAAATTCTTGCAAGTGGATCTCAGTTGTGTTTGTTTCCAGCCCAAGTTATCTTCCATCCTGCAGTACAGAGAGACTGATAATTTCATAGTTATTCTAACCTGAGGCAAGGGTCTTGTAGGAGTAGTTACTGACTTATTCTCTAGCAATGTGTTGGGAATCACATTACTGACACTGAGTGGAAACATTTTTTTCACTGAAATAACTTAGAGTGACTCTTGTTATTACCGAGTATATTAATGGAAGTTACTTAAAACATGAATTTAGATGAGCACACAGTTTAGTATCTATCACTGCTGTTCCATTGTCAGAACATATCATATCCCTACTTATACTCCCTTTCCTTAAAGTATGCATTTTCAGTCATCCACTACAATAGCACTTCTTTTGTTTTCTTGTTTTTTTGGGTTTTTTTTGTTATTTAATACAGCTTTGCATACTTTATCCGCATATGAAAATGCATTTTGTGCTATTAAGGCTTTTTTTTATCATGTGAGGCTTTTGCAGATACATTCTTGCAATCCAAGTTTAAATTAATTTCCATTTTTCAGACTGGTAGTTTATGATTCTAAGATGAAGTCAGTAGCATGATAGAGAGGTTATACTTGATTTTGCTTATGTGTTTGGGGATTTTATTTTTATTTGTTTGCTAGTTATTGCTTTGATTGTAGAGCTGGTTCAATGCTTAGGAGGAGAGCAAAAATGTAAAAAAGGCAAAAAGTTACTCAACTTTTGACCATCCTTGCCAATGACACATTATTTCATTCAAATAAAACTGTATACATGCCAATGCTTCAAATGTCACTGACTTGCTAAGAAATGTATTTTTTCTTTTATCTTCAGACTTGGTAATATAATTTTTTTAAATAAATAATGTGCAGCTACATTGATTTTCAGCTAAAACATAGTAATTGGATTCTGTGATCCTCTTTCCATTTTGAAAATGTAATTTAGTATATTTTCTAGCTCAGTTCTTTTTTGCTTTACACCCTTATTAAAAATACTACAAGATCAACATCCTTACTGATATAACCATCACTGCAATTATTTATGCGCCTGTCACTTCCAAAAGCATTACTACAATATACTTTCTGGAGGGCTAAATTTAAAATGGCTTGTAGGTGCGAGTTGGTGCGAGGAAAATTCACACCAAGTTCAAGCATCTCTATGAAATGGATCTGGTAGCAGGATAGGGTCCCTAAATTCTCTGTATAGTCTCTCAGTAAGCAATTCAAGGTTTGGTTTACCATACTTCAGCTCGTTTTTCCACAGCCTCCTACCACCTAATGAGCTGTAGGTAATTTCTCTAGTAGGAGATGCAGAGCTCAGTAGCTGCTGGCCTTTCTAATGTTTCAGCTAGGAGAATTTTGTAAACACATTTACAGGGTTAAATGCATTAAAGTAAAATCTTTCCGGCTGTTCCCCACTCCCATGGAATAGAATGGGAGGAGGAAACACACAGTCATAGGGGAAAGGAGTTTGGGAGGGAAGCCTGGATGTCACCTGCTAAGTGCAGGGCCAACCTCAAATTTAAATGAGGTTATTCAAGCCTTTGACCAACTTTTAAACATATCCAAGGACAGAGATTCAAAAATGTCTCTAGACAAGTTGTTTCACTGCTTTATATTCATTACAAAATATTTTCCTTCTGTTTAGTCAGAATTTCCCTTGTGCAACTCTCAACAGTCACACCTTGTCCTTTCGTGGTGTACCTCCGAGACTCTGTCTTCTCAGTACACCTTCGTGGACAGTCAAAGCCACTTCATCCCTCATAGTCTTCTTCTCTCCAGACTAAGCAAACCCACTTGCCTCAGCCTCTCCTTCTAAACCAGGTGTTCCAGACCCCTACTACAGTTGTGGTTCTCCAGCTGAACTGGGCTCAGTACTCCAGGCGTGGCCTCAGAAAGCTGACCATGGAATACACCCATCTCTTGACCACCTAGCTATTCTTGTCACATATCAGGGACAGGGTTGCAGCATCAGACCACAGTTTTGGAGCATGTAACCATAAGGGCACTTTTGAGTATGGACAGGCATGGCTCATACACTGGGAACTGTGGTATACATCCTCACCACCAGTCTGCAAACCTTGCAGTAAACGTGTTTATTTTTCTGGCATTTAAAGTGATGCACAATGGTAATAAAAGAGGTTTAAGAGTAAAATACTATGCTCAAAGTGTTCACAGGTTCATTTTTAGGGTGAAGTTATCTTCTTGCCACTGTACAACATCCATTTCCAGTCAGTAGCTGACTGGCTAACTATAAACACGTCTTGGCAAGTGGAGTCCTGGAGCAGGAGAGAAACTGTGGCATGAGACTGCAAATGGGTTATATTTCAGCTTAGCTATGGATTGGAAGAGGGAGTGAGGAAGAGGCAGGGAGATGAGAGTAAATTGTGTGAAATTACATAGCTCTGAAATTTGACAGGTCTCCAAGGTTCTTGGTAGACAGCCAGAAGGCAGAATACCTATGGGAGCTTGAGGCCAGTAATAAATGTAATCTAGACCAACAAGGGTAATAGAGAAACTAAATTCCTCTATTGAATCAGCCAGCAGGAGCCAACTGTTTATTTGGAATCTTAATTAAAAATATCTTTAAATGTTCCAAATGTTCGTGTAACACAGTGTTGTATTTTAAACTTTCCTAACTTTTTTTTTTCTGATATGTTTGTTGACTTGCTCACAGTTACAGTGAACATCCTGAACAAATTTTCCAATAATCTGTGTAATGAGGAAGTTTTCTCCATGGCCAGACACACTGGCATGGAATAAATTCTAATATAAGCCTACCTTAGAAACCACTCCATTTATTTATTTAGGACTATACTCACAATACATGAGGATACTAATTTATTTTATTCCTATCCTTTTGGCTGCCAAGCTGCATGAGAGGGATACAGCTTTTCTCAAACCACAGAACTGGCACTAGCTTGTTCCAAGACTGGATAAACTTTGTTGAAATCAAACTTGTTCTGTTCTTTTACATGTGTTATTTATATCAGACTATATATGTAATTAGAAAAGAAAGTCAGAATTGCACAGTAATGCAAAGCTTGAAAAAGATATTATTTTTCATTCTAGATTATTTTTATTTCCCCCAAAAAATTTCTCGCAGAGTCTTGACAAGACAGTAAATCTCAAATTTACTGTATTTGTAGGTTTCTTTACTAAAAAAAAATATAATAAAACCCATCATTGCATTCATCTGCAATATTCGTCTCTGAAATGTAGCACAACCTTGCATTAGATTTGACGTGTAATGTAGCGTTACATCTGTTACATAACACAGCATGACTGGCAGTGCTCAGCATAAGAGGTCAGAATTGTTAAATCAACCAGAGTTTTCATTAAAGGGCCTATTTCAGCAGAACTGAGGGGACGGAGAGAGGAATCTGTTTTGAGTTTCTTTTCTGAAGGTTCTGCTATCCAGAGCGACATAAGAATTAGACAGCAGTGACATGAGTTTCTTAGAATAACTAAAAAGTATTTTGACAGAGAGGTTTTTAGACACCTGTGAGCATATGAGGGACAGTCAGCACTGCAATTTAGAGCACTTTTAACAATGAGGTTGTGTACTTTCCATTTAAAATAATTTCTTGGAGTTAACTTATGTATTCCACAATCTACTGTTAAATGCAAGCTTTCATTTAAGCAGATTTTTTTTTTTTTCTTTTGAAGATGTAATGCAATCAGGTGTCTCTTTGCCAAAGTGAACAGAAAACTCCCTCTGGTAAAACAATATTACTCACACAGGTAAAGATTTTTCATCCATTCACTTGCAGACTTCACTTTACACTGGATTAAAAAATGCTCCTGGTGATTTTGAACTACTGCCATTACAGGGGGTGACTGCTGGTATGTATGTCTTGTTTCCACTGTGTGTGTGTGAGTGTCCATTTCAGAAGAAGTGGACTTCTGTGGAGCACTTCTTCCCTGGGCAGTCACCAAGTCTTCCTTGGAGAGAACAGCATTCAGGTACTTCAAGCAGAAAAGCAGTGGGAAAGAGAGAACAAACAAGCATCAGCAAGAGAGATCAAGGGGCTGAAAGTCTGCAGATGAGCAGAGAGCAGCTCCATGGAGGAACACAGAGCAGAAAACCAGGCTTCACCAGGGGGAGAAATAGAAAATCAGCTGAAGCCTATGCAAAATTTGTTGCAGCTCAAGAAGCTGCTGACAGCCCACCAAACTGATTGCACAGTCCCACCTGCAAAGGTAAGATGGTAATGAGTCACAGAAGTGGACCTTTCTTATTTCTTTCTAGTCTAGTCTTGTTACTTCGATTTTTCCCTATGTATCCCTTGAGGAGCTCATTTTAAGGAACAGATGAAGCCATATACACCTCAAAGCTCTGGCTGGCTCAGGGACCCATCAAAAGAAAGTGAAAGTGGTAGGGGAAATGTTGAAAATCTGGAAAAGATACAAAATGGTTGATTTTTTTAAATGAACTATAAAGACTTGATGTACTGAATTTTCAGGTTTTGAAAGAAGCTTGCAGAATTGAAGTATGTTGCATATAGGAATTTTTTTGTTGATATTATGCGATCTTAAACTTCTGTGTTAAGCAGGCTTTTTGTTCCTAACACTTCAGGAGTGAATAAAGAAAATGTGTATAGGAAAGTGCTTGTTTATTTTGAGAGGAAATACTGGAATAAGAATGACACTTCAAATTGATTAGTACATGAAATTCACCATGTTTCCGAGCACTTCACTGATTCTTTTTGCCACATTTTGAAGTCAGAATCAATAGCTATTATAATTTCATACATGGAACAAAAATAGAAGGTTTAGATTTCCAGAGGTACATAGAACAGTAAATATATTTTGAAAGAAATGCATGATTTCTCACTTATTTCTTAAGGGGAAAGAAAAGGTTTAATCAACAGCATTCACATTGCTGAAAACTTACTAAGAAGATAGAGGTTCTCCTTGTACCACAATAAGTTGACTAAACTTCTGACAAGAGCAGAACCTGAGACACTATACTTCATATCAACTACTGTTTACACGGTCTCACCTTCAGTGCTGTGTCGTTATGAAGAACCTCACTCTTCCCTTGGCTTGTGTAAAGGTTTTGGCATCTGGCTCTGTGCAAGCTACTAAGAGGAACAGACAAATGGATCTTGAGGGACAAATTACTGAAAGATAGGTCTTTCAAGTTTCTCGAATTTCACATGAGAATTGTTATATTCTTATTTGCAAGAAGGTGTTGAACTGCAATCCTTACACTTGCTGGCAAAGTTTAGAAGAGTTTCTTGCCAGTGTAATTCAGTAGATTTGTAATAACAGTACTACTCTGCTGAACTTTTCTTCAGTGCCCTTGCTGAGCTGATGCGTCTTGCTGCTGTCGCAAGTCCTTGCTTGTCAGTCAAATTGCCTACCATAGTCTGGCATCGCTATTTATAGCTGAAGGAGTGTCTGGTGTTTTGCATGAGGTATTACATTAGCACAAATTATTGCTAGAGAGTGGTGACATTCACCTTGGATATGCCACATCATGATGTCATTTGCTATCCAAGGTACATGCAGTCTGTCAGATGAAGTCAGTTAGCATCTGGTGAGCCGAGAAAGGCAGAAATTTCCAAATCCTAATATGCCAAACTAATCTCCAATCAAAACTTAAACTGAAGCAAATTCAGTTTGTTTCCTGACATTCTGAAAAGCTTCATTAATCCTTCATCTCTTGTGACATATTTTAAATTCTGTAAAAAGAAGTAGACTCCATTTTAATAAGTAGTTAAACATTTAAAAAACACAACTTAAGAATGTATAAGCAAATTAGTGAGAAGTATATCAGTTTATGATACAGCATTAATTCTGCAGAAACTACCACTGTATGTATGTTTTATTTCCAAGGAAAGCCTTGCTGCTTCTCTAAAAAATGAAATAAACTAAGTGATCAAGGGGAGTAATTACTTTTAAAATGCTGCACTGGCGATTCTGTGAGGACTGGTAAGACCAGTGGTCTTTGGCCCACAGTACTTATTTGCTTCCTGAATGTAAAACAGTCAGTAGTTGGAATTCTAATCAATTTTCATTTAGTGTGCCTATTTTATTGGCAATTTTTCTGCAATATTCATTTTAGATACGTTAGGGAAAACCACTCAATGTTTGCCTGATACTTTTGTGAATACAGTTCAGAAAAATTTCTCTTCAGTATTCATTGGGATTGAAATTGATGAATCCCTCACTGTAAAGTATTGTTCAAAACAAGGTTTGTGATCTTAAACATATTGGATAAACTTTTATTTACTGTTATTTTATATTTTATTTATTGCATCTCTACTTCTAAGTTGTTGACAGAGTCAAAGGAAAAATCCTGAAGTTCTAAAAAAAAAAGATAATTCCTGCTACTTCAAGCTGTATCTAACAAAAAAAAAGGAGAAGTTACATCTCTGTATCAGTCACTAGCACTGACTGCTTTCCTTTCCCGAAAGTTTTAACAGAGAAACTGAGAAGAATGAATCTGGAAGTCAAACTGCTCTTTTGTGACTTGAGTTTTCTTCCATGTGAGTCTTCCATGTAAAAGCCGAGATACAGGCCAGGAAGATGAGTAATCTTATGATGTAGATTGTATCTATTAAATAAAAGTAATTTCTTACTGCAATTCCTAATGTATTCTTTATGCTGTAATATAATTAATTGAACTGATTTTATGTGGTTTGATTCTGATTTCACAGATGTACCTTTTCTAATGAATATGAAACTCATCCACCATAGAAATGATTTGGGTTTGTGTTTTTTGTATTTTTTGTTGGTTGGTTTTCTTTAGATTTCTAAGAATCCCCAAACACTTCCACCCCTTCCACAAAGAAAGACTTCAAAATCACTTGGTTATCTCTTCAATTTTCTCTTGCTGTTTTCTTTTACTATAATAACTTTTTCTCTAGTACGTATATATAACTAATTATCCGTTAGTATATTAAGCACAAAAATATTAATCCAAATTAAGGCTGACACAACACTTCAACAACAGATAAATGAACAATTCATCTGAGCAGCTGGAAATTTTTGAAGACATGAAAACCCAAAATCCCACTTTAGCAGAAATCCAAACTTTTTGAGCTGGGGTAATGTGTGAAGTGCAATACAGTAATTAAACTGAATCCGAATGTTACACCTAATGACTAGAAGATAAAATAAGTGTGAAAAAGCTTCCAAAGAGAAAGCATAAGAGGAAAGGGAGAGGCAGCTATGGATGCTGAAAGGCTTTAGCAGAGAAACTTTCCAGCCTCTTGGTTTCTCCGAGAAGCTGTCTTTTCCCATAGAAGCTATGAAAACAGCAAGATGTTTCTCTAATGGGACTTCTTCTTATCATGCACCTGTGAGTTGTTATGCAGTATTGTTATGATATGTCTAGAGAAATATTTGGGATAAGGCGTCGCAGCATGTGGCCAATCATCTTGAGAGGTGGATGGCCAAGGGACCAATGACTATATGACATTCAGGTGTACTAGGGTATAAAGAGGTCAGTATATTAATAAATAATGTCTTTTTCACCGTCTCCTGGGTCATATTTTGCCTCCTGCTTTGCTCCATCCTCGGTACAACAGCCACAGGCAGTGAGTTCTGTGGTGTTTATCTGGAAGTGGAGAAGTGAAGATTTTCTCTCTGAAACTCTTTTACAGAGGTCTGAGGTGTCAATCTGTTGATTTGTAGCATTGAGCATTACTGTTCAGTTTCTATAGCTTCTAAAACTTACCATTTTTCACCATGCAGGTAACAAGGACTTATAGACAGTGCCCTAGAAAGCATCTCAAGATCTCTGAAATGCACTTTAGCTCTGATGTTGTTATGATATCTTTCCAGATCCTCAGCTTTCAAAGGAACAAATTTGCTGCTTTTCTTTCTCTGAAGATTTTTTGGCATCAAATGATTGCTTGATTCATTCATCCAGAAGACCTAGTGGGAGCTCCTATCCTAAATAAGGTGTGAAAGTGCCCTCAACTATACACAATCTTTGAAAAAATGTATTCTCTTTTTGACTATAAACCTGTCTCACAACGCTATTCAAAATTGTTAGAAATAGTACTGAGACTTCATTTTAACAGAGCTTTGAAATGAAAAAAAGCTTTAACCCTCATTCAATTCAAGAGGCCACAAAACTTAATAGCTTAGGGGTGTTATTAATATGTTTTATTAGAACACAAAAAGAATTATCTCAAGCAAGATAATTATTTGAACTGAGAATTATTAAATCTCATCATGAATAAATAAAACACATGAATGTCCAAGGCTCTGAAGCCATCCGTAGCTCCTACGGTCCCTGTTCCGTGCCTGCAGCTCCTTCCAATCCTGCAATCACAGACCCAGGGGAGCCACCTGCCCTCGCGGTGCCTGACAAACGAAAAAACAAGTATCAATGATTTATATGCCACAGTCTGAAAAGCAGAAGACCCCTATCAGATATGTGGGAAAATGGGGCATGGTATGTCTCGAGGAGACCAATCATCAGATAGAATTGATAAACTGATCAAAAATGCAGTGCCCTTACACCAAGTATTTATGACAAGGATTTCCCTGTTCTCCAGATATTTTTCCTTTTCTTCAGTTTTGCTGTTTATTGCAGAAACTTCCTTGGGCTTCCTGAGTTACTATTAAGTCTGTGGCCCATTCTAGGTTGCTAGGGAAACCTTTCCATGAACTCTAAGCTCAGCACTGGATCTGCTGTCTGTGTTGGGTGAGCTTATATCTCATGCTCCAGAATCTCTGTCCCACTTCAGTTCCACAAGTCTTTCCAGGAATGTACTGCAGCAGAGGATCCTCCATTCTCCTCCAGTAATGCACCACATATTCCCTTTTCTCTCAGCTCTTGTAAATCTAACCCATGGGGCTGCATCCCATGCTCGTATAATTCTTTCCCCCTGAGCCTCAGCCGCACTCTTCAAAAATCCTGCACTGACGGTGCAGTAGAACAATACAGTTCTACCATTTATTGCAATGTGCTTGACAAAAGGGATGTTACTTACTACCAGGTAAGGCAACCTGACTCACATAGAAACAGGAAATATTTTTACACTTCTAACAAACCCTTTTCCCCATGCTCCTATATCATCAGACCACTTTTCCATTTCCAGTAGGTCTGAGCATTGAAAATCCCCAGAGCTCCTTCCAAGAGCATGATTTCCAAACAGCTCAGGATTTGACAAAGGGGGTAGTGAAATAGCCATCACTGCTGCAGATATACCTCACATTCCCGCTTGTGATTCCCATTCGTAACTGCTCTAATAATGAAAACATTTATGTTCTGTATAGCATTTACATCTGAAGGAATGCAGGATTTACTACCCTACTTCCTAATTCTATCTCATTGCTGAAACAGCTATTTTATTATGCTTTTTTCTGTCATGCCATTCTTAGTGGAGATCTGGAGAGAAGCCTGTACCACCCACGTTCCTTCCTCCACCCTGGTGAAGACCACCTGTGAAGCAGCTAGGTTTGAGGAAGATTAAAACCAGGAAAATTATGTACATTAGGAAGAGGCTGAGCTTCAGTAAGAAATATCAGGGCAAAAAAATACGGTTTGTATTTATATTTGTAATTGTGGTTTATTTCTCAGGTTTCTTTCAGCTCCTACCTCTTTAGTGTCAGCTTTCCCTTAAAGCAAAGGCTTAGACAACCAACTTTCTTGATGTGGATATCTTCAGCAACAAATTTTTCCTCTCTTTTCCACTTTCTTTCATTGTTTTCCCTCTTTATTTTTCAAGGACTTAACTTTCATTTCCAGAGTCTTGACTAAGCATGTACCTAAACCTTTTTATTATAGAATACACTGATCCTGAAATAAACTATTGAAATTTGTATGTGGTGACCCTAGCTCAAAACTGGTGTATGTATTAAAATCAGACAGATCAGTTTCATAAATGGGTGAAATTCAGGTCCCTTATCAGACTTAAAGCAAATGTTGAATGTGAAACATTGATTACTGACAAGTAATAATACATTCCTCTCAAAGTTTTGAAGAGTGATGTTTCTAATTAGTTTGAAGTCCTACTCGGCCACTAGAGTGTAAGAGTGATGAAACAGATGTTTTTCTGTACAGGAGGAAAGTTGGTTCTGAAATCTCTGTGAGCACAGAAAATTGGTGTCCTGAGAGAATATGAGTCACTGCTGTCATAGGAGCCACGCTGTGTAATATCATTATGCATATGATTATAGAAATCCATAATTCCAATTTTTGGAACTCATCCATTTACTCCAAATTTGAGTTTAGTGAAATAGGCATTCATACCAAAAATCTCTCTCTCTTTAATGGTTCAAAGAGCTGAGCTGATCAAATAGCTGGGGTTGTATGTAGACACATTAATAGTATGAACATATCAGGCTAAATCCATCAGTAAATTCCACTACAAATATCTAACACACAGTAATGCAGATGGTGCTTGTTGTGACCTACCTCTGAAGGCAAAAGTAACTGAGGTTCTTGTTAATAGATCCCTTGGGGCAGTTTAGAGTGAAACAACACTGAATGACCAGTGTTCATAGATAGATAGATAGATAGATATGTAGGTTTTATTTTAGAAGAATTTAATTGCAATAAAAAGGAAGTATGTAGCCATTTTGGTTATTATCTATAGAAATGTAACAATATCAAAGTATAAAGATATCACTTAAGAAAATATACAAGGAAAAGAAAGGATAAGAGTAGATAGTAGGGAGGAAAGATATCACCACCCACAGATCAAGTGACAAGACTTGATTGTTGCAAATTAATTGTCCATTGGTCAAAATGATGGTTGCAGTCTTGATCTGCCTGGTGTGGGGAAAGCCCATGAAACATAGAATTCAATGGGTTAATATATGGTTAGGTTCAGGGAATGCCCAGGTACCTCCCCTGGGGTGGAGGTTTACACTGTCTGATGTACCTCTGTGGATCATGTGCAGTTCTCTGGTGGAAGGCCCAAGAAATGAGTCTGGGGACAGTTCAGGGGTCTTTGATGGTTTATGACCCCTTCTAAGACATGACAGCTGCCTCTCATGTCTGTGTAGTTGACCCAATTATCATTTGAGAAGGGATGAATATCTTCAGGCCTACTTGTGAATGGCCTGGTACTTCCCCAGGGGGTGAAGTTTCATACTAAGCCAGTTCTGTAACAGAGGACATTGGCATGATAAGAAGCATTATCCCACCTCACAGAATCTGCTTCTTATCGGCCTCCTCCCTTATCTGTCTCAAAACCTAGTTTGTAGCCTCCAGTGGTGGGTGCTCTCCTCACTCTGCACCTGGGCTGTTCCCTCGCACACTGTCAGCAAAGCACTTGCTGCTTTTGCAAATGGGTGATGGTTTGAGTCATTACCCATTAACATTTCAGTCTCTCACAGTGCTCAAAAGCAGGCAAGCTAGCTGGCAACTCCGTATTCTGTGCAGGGTAGGATGGGGCAGTAGGAAGTACAGTCAGAACTTCCCATTTCTGAGATGTGTTCTTCAGGCACTTCTGCCTATAATTTCCCCTCCTTAGGTTTGGGCCCATTCTTTCCCTGGACTTGTTAATGGAACAAAATATTCATGAATAATTTTGGCTATTATATTAGCCATATGTTTTCCAGAGGTTCATAGACTGTGAACATTAAAAAAAAATTCACTTGTCTAAGAGAGAGAAAAGATGAAAAGACTATTTGAAGATGTTATTTGAATTGTTTTTCAATTACTATTACTCAATCAGATGCACTAGAAACTGAAAATTACACTGACAAGATCAGCTTGCACTATCAATATATAAAGCTGCATGAGGAAGGGGAAAGTAATCAGAATAAAACATGCACAAAATTGAAGTGACAATCTGATACTGTTGAAAAGATCATTATATTTGATATGGATCATTTGATGAGATACAGGCCAAATTCAGCCTTGGGGTAAACAAGTGGAATGGACAGAGACTGGAAAAGTAAAAACAGGCTCTTTGATTTCCTTCTTATTTTGCAGCAAGAAATAGGACATGCACTGCAGTTACAGCTCTCTATTAAATATATGGAAAATAAGAGAGTAGTTTTGTCTCTGACAAAGGCTCAAGAAAGCATGCAACTAACTGAAAGTATTTCACATTTCATTTAAACATCTAATAATATCCAAGCAAAATTTAGTTTCTTACCTAATGTTCATTTTTCTGCCTGCTATTATTACTATTATTATTATTATTATTATTATTATTATTATTATTATTATTATTATTATTATTATTATTATTATTATTATTATTATTATTATTATTATTATTATTATTATTATTATTATTATTATTATTATTATTATTATTATTATTATTATTATTATTATTATTATTATTATTATTATTATTATTATTATTATTATTATTATTATTATTATTATTATTATTATTATTATTATTATTATTATTATTATTATTATTATTATTATTATTATTATTATTATTATTATTATTATTATTATTTTAGGGTATTTTGGTCTGTCTCAAAATGTTGCATTAGGAGTTCCATATTGCATTTCCTGCCTGTTAATTTGGGGTTCTTTGGACAGAAGGCATCCATATCTCAGAAAATCTCTTGCAAGGTAATATGTTAAAAAGACTGTTTATCTCTTCCTGCAAGAAAGGAGCAAGAGTTTCCAGTTGTCAAGAGTATAAAACTGTAGTAGCATTAACTGATATTATATAGGCAAGTTCTTTCTTTCCTCTGCCTTTTCCCCCCCACCTGTGACTTGTCCTCTGTGTAGTTCACGTGTACATGAAAAATAATCTGGCTACATACAACCATTTGGGGAAGGAGTGATATAAAATCACATACTTTTCAATCAGCCACATTTTGTTGTGGAAGAATTGTGAAGCACCTGCACTGGGGTCCTAGATTAAGAGGAATTACAGAACAAAAATGCAAAATAGACTTTCCTCTCAGTGAAGATTATTTCCTGTTGTCAATTTACTAGTGATCTATCTGAATCAATGTTCAATGCTCCAAAATACCTGAAGAGAGTTGGTCTTTAAGGAGGCCTCCACTGAGTAACCACTGTTTTCAAGATCAGTAATTCAGCTATTCACTTTAAGGTTTAATCCCATCGCCATCTATTCACACTCCAGTTTTCAGTTCTCAGTTTTGACTTCCTATGGAACAGCAGTTTATAGAACTTTCTTGTCATATAGTCCTGATTTAAAACAAAATCACAAGAGAATGTTTCAAATAGGATATCCTCTGTTCGTTCTGGCAGACTGTAGGAATGGTGTTTCGTTTCAAGTGAATTGAAATTGTAAACTGCAGAAGGTCACTATTTATCGGGATTCTTTTAGGATCGATTTCAGGAAAGAAGAGTAATCTCAAACCTCACTCAATAAAATAATAAAGTAATAACTGTACAATATTTCATTTGTACTCACGGGAACATGTTGTATATATGACATAGAGAATCTGTGACTAAGTACAGTATTCTATACACATAAAACTATCCTGTGCATAGTGAGTACATTGATTTCTATTTAAACCTCACAATCAAAAAGAAACCAAGTTCCTCAGTTCTTGCAAGTTTATGCAAAAAGCAAATTTTTTTTCTTGAAACATTTGGGGAAGACTTCTATAGACAAAATTTTGATTCATAAGAGATTGTGACAATCATGTAGATCTTGCACATATCTTTGCCAGCCATCCATAAGTGTTCATGTATTGTTGCGGTGGCTGAGCCTGGTAGGGTCAGCCACAGGAGCGGCCGAGGAGCCCGAGGNCCCTTCCCTATTGGTTATTGTACTCTAATCCCACCTTCTCTCCGCCCCCTGGCCCTCAACCCATTGGTCCCTGATGTACTCTCCACCCCTACTGCCCCTAGTATATAACCGTGGACCATCCATTGTTCTGTGCTTCTTCTTCCCTGAACCCTTCATGGAATAAACCTGTTCCGTGGAATACCATAAGAAGAGCCCCTCCAACTCTTTGCCTCCGGCTGTTCGCTTCTGTGTGTGAGTGAGGGCCTGCTTGTCCACCTGCGCAGGTGGGATCGGGTGTTGGCTGTGCAGCTGCACCGACCAGTGACCCCTGAGAGGGACGCTTGGATATGACCGCGGCATTCCTATTCCACCGACCACCGCACACCGCCTCACGGCACCGCCGAACGCAGGACGCTTTTGGGAAGGTCACGGCCCGTACCATCTAGCCCCGTCACGACAGCGTATTATGTTTTCTTCCACATATTCTACTTAAACACCTACATTCTCTGATAGAGGTGAGGATGGGGTTTTAGATTCTGTCTAACAGAACAGTGAATCTTCACTCTCAAGCAACTATCATAAACTGTCTCTGGCCTATATCCCTTAACTTCTCCATGACTAGTTAGCTCAAAACACAAGTACTTAGCAAAATAAGACATATTTTAGATAAAAGTATTTTGGATAAAGGTTTTTTTTTGATGAGTGTCTGCCAATATTTAATTTTTGTGAAGTATTACCTTATTTCTCAGTATTCATTCCTTCCTATCACTTCACTTTTCTCTAAGTTCTTCAGACGAAATTCAGTCTGAATAGCTACAAAATCAATGTACTTGTTCACTGGTGAGATCCATTCATGTCTAAGGGCATTAAGACAACATTTCAGATGACCTAAATAATACCATGAAATAGAACCTGCCATAAATCGAGTAAACAGGAAGCAGCAACAAGAACTTAAAAAGAATTTAAGTCCTTGATTATAGTATTACATTCATGTTTGTTGCTTTTGCCAGCCAAGTTTCCTAATGTTGTTCTCTGAATTGAGGCTATCACCAATTATTGCTTTCATGAACACAACAGAAAGAATGAATTTGCCAGGGTTAAACTGAAAAGAAGAATCTTTTATCTTCCCCCCACCCCAGAAGCTCATTTTTCAGTTGAACTGATAGAACCACAGGGGCAGTGAGGTTACTGGCACTTTGGTTTTGATAAAAACAATCTTTTTAATCTGGTTTCAATTTTAATAAAATTATAGGGATAACTTCTCACCTCAGACATCTATAGATATATATTTTCTGTATTTCATTAGTCTTAGCACACAGTAATTTCCTCACATAGTTTTACTGGAAATATAACCTGGACTTTGTGGGAAAATTTCATTATATATAATTTTATTTAATTTTAGCCATTAAACTATAAGTTTATAAGTTGACAAAAGGCATTAACATTCCCGCTTTTACTGAGAGAGAAAAATGTCTCCAAATGGTTATTATGAAAGCCACTTCTGTAATTTTAAGGTCTGTGGTGAAACAGACAGTCCTGTAATTCACTAGATACTCCTTGTCACCTTTGGAGATGAACATGACATCTTCTTTCTTTTAGACATCAGATCAGTCACCACGTCACTCAATGGTGGATATTTATTTTTTTTTTTGTTCTGCAACAGTAGGCTATACCAATATCATAGCAATTTTCTTCAGAAAGGACTCTATTTGATCTATTTTTGAGTACTGGATGAGTAAAGATTTAGAGAATGTTGGCTATTTTAATGTTGATGTTATTACGGGAAAGGTTATATCTTCATGAGTTGGTGGATAATTTTATTTTTAATGTGCTGTGTTAGGTCTAAGTTACCATTATAACTACACTTTGGAAGTTTCCATCAGTTATAGAAGGAGCTATTATAGAACAAGCAATCAGTCAAAACATCTTTGTCTTTCTAAGTTAGATGAATTTCTGCCTGTACTGGTCTAATAGATGTCCAAAGAGTCAGCAGAATTTCTGGTTTTTGTGCAGTTAGACATTTAATGAAAGCAGCAGCTGAAACCTTGGTCTTGATTTAAACAGGTTTCTTTTGCTTAAGAATAGCATTGACTGCAATTTATCGTGTGTTTCACAAATGAAGTGTAAAGCCTTAGCATGTTGCATGATAAGATTATTTTCTTTTTTTCTTTTTTTGGAACTATCCTTAGGTCATGTTTCATGGAAAATCTACTTCAATCTGAATCTACCAGGATTCCTGTGTAGGAGGTGTTGGGAAACTTGAAAACGTTTCCATAGATACAAAGCAGAGATATTGCAGCAGCATTCAGCCAGGCCATGCAAGTGTTGAGATATGTTTCATTACTAGCACTGGGCTGTAGAAATGTACTAGAGATGGTTTGTGCCCAGTTCTTTATTCCCCAGAATATGTCCATTGGTGAAAAATAGCATGGCTCCACTGGTATCAGTGGAGCTGCATGAGCTTATGAACTTTGATGATGCTTCTAGATAACACTGTAAGGTAAGAGAGTGCATCTGCCTAAGCTCATATCTAGCTACTCTGCCAAACTTTATTTAGTTATCTGCAATGTGTTTTATATATATATATATATATGTATATATGTATATATGTGTATATATATATATATGTTTTAGCATTTTGGATGGCTGTGTTTAATACTGTTCATATGTAGTATAAAGTTACTTGCAGAAAAGAAAACAAGAATAAATGTGAAGTTAAGATAGCTTATTTTTATGGAGAAACTCTACTTTTTACTTTATTTTCTCTGTCTTCTGCTCTTGCTGCCAACAATTTCACTAAGCATCATTTTTTTCCTGATTTATTTTCATGTTTACTGCTCTTCCACTGCCTCTGTAATTCTTTCACATACTCTTCTATCCATTCTTTATCTCTATGTAATTTATAAATAGACTGCAGACTATTACCTTTACCTCTGCTATGTCTCTGTGAAGACCATAGGGACTTCCCTGAAATGAAATACAAAGACTTGATATTAAAGTTCATAATTGTTGTTGTTATTTAATAGCTCTGCACTTTTGAGGTAGGGGAAAAGAAGTATTTTATATTCTGAGCTCTTCGCCCAGAATTCATTGTTCTCAAGATAAAATGGATAAGTGGGATGAGCCCTGGCTACCAGACCCTGCCTTGTCGAATACAGAAAGCCCCTTACCCCCCTGGTGCCTGACCTCAGGGAGCTGCTGCCCTTGTGGCAGTACTGTCAACTGACTGAACCTAAAGACAGAATGTGCTGTTGTTTCCATTTTGCAAGGGAGGAATGGAGATTTACCTCAGATCAAGTTTCTAATGATATTTACAAATATTTAAATTCCAATTAAAATTTTTGAGAATCATGAGTTTCCTTTGAAGCAGGTTCAAGAGTGGGTTGCTTTATTTGGTTGGTCGGTGTAGTTTTCTTTCAGTTTTTTTCCTGATATTTTAAAAATTTTTAGCTTGCTACTATCCTGGATTCAACCTTTCTACCCCAGCTGTAAAATAAGATGCAAGAGAGGGGCTAGAAGATGAAACACCATTTAATTCAAATTGTAGTTTTAAGAAAAAGGCATGCTAATAACAAGAATTTTTCCCTGGGGCTGGAAAATGACTGGTTAAGAGTTCATGTCTATAAAAGGGCCACTCTTCTGAAATTTTTTATTCCAGAATATCAAGTAAATGAAAAAGAGCAGTAGACCACAGCAAGATTAAAACATGGGCCAGTGAACATAAAGTTGATTATAACATCAGTAATGGTGTATTCAGTAATTTTTGCGGCCAAATGTCTTCAGTACATGTAAAAAAAGATGAGGGGGAAAAAAGAATGGAATGATACAGAATCTTTATTTTGCAAAGAGCTTATAGTAATGAACATACTCTAATGTGCATGTGTCAGTGAATATCTGTTGTACAGCTTTATGTCTGGAACTCTCTGCCCTGTTTCTGTCAAGTCAGACAATACTGCCAATATATAAAGTGCAAAGAAAGAAATAAAACAGGATTATATGGGCAAAATACATGCACAGTGATTTTTAGATCGATTAACTTATTGTTACTAACTCCTGAAGCAAAACAGCTGTGCTGAAATTTTTATAGTATGGCAGGTTTTTTAATCAGATCAGTAATTAGGAATTTTCACAGCAGGGAAAGATTGGCTTTTAAAATATTTTATATATATTTAAAACTGTCTTGGCAAGAGTCATTGTAGTTTTGTTCTATACATATATCTGCAAAGTTATAAACCGTTATATTTCCTATTGTGTTTTCTGAGGCTAATTATAACTCCTTGTTCTATGTGGCTGTTGCTTAGTCTTTTGCTCTTGCTATGCTTCTACTAAAGTACATGAAAGAATGTATACCATAAGGAATAGAGAGTGCCAGCACTGCAGTGGCTGAGATGAACACTACAGGCAAAAACAAAGCACAGACAAGGTTCTTTGAAAATGGAGAATGTGATTTAACGAGGACAAAGATGTCCTTGTCTGAGTAACCAACAAAAATTTCTTTTGCTAAAAGTTTATTTGTTTCTAATTAAACTCTGCAAAGTAAGAAAAATATTGCAAGCAACAGCATTCTCTATTTGAATAAAGGAAAAAGAAAAAAGGAAAAAAGAAAAGCTCACCCTTTTCAAGTTGGGAATGTGTTTTCAGGGCTACAACTTGGCAAAGTTTACTCCAGAATTTTTCACTGGTCCATGTGGAAATATGCACACAGTTCCCCATTCCAAACTAAAATACAGTCTCTGGTTTAATCACCATTACCTGTCTACCTTCTTCAGGTCGTCATTCATGATGCTTGGACATGCTATGTGATGTGATTTTTGTATAAAGAAATTGAACTTTTCTAGGTGTTTTGCACATATACACTACATCAATCACCTGCATAAGACAGGAATGTCCCTGTCTTAGATTTTTCTCCTATACTTGTTTAAACCTCTGCATAATCATATTGATTTTACTTAAGGCAACTTCTACCTAGAATTAGGTAGGATAATATTTTAGTTTTTACACCAGGAAGGGCCTGTGTTTTCTCTATTCTTCACCCAATGGTACCTTTATTTGGTCACTATTCTGAACTCGACATACAACTTAGTAGTAGGTACATTTTTAGATTCTTTAGTGCAAGAAAGGCAAAACATTAATTTTATTTGTCACTATGTGACAATAGTATCCCTGTGGGCATTTAATCCAGAAATGCTAATATGTGTTGATTATAACCCTAAAACCCAAGGCAATTTGTTCTTGTGCATAGAACTTGAAAGTTCGAAGATTTCACCTGAAAAAGGACAGCAGACCATATAATTAATGGAAAAAATGATCTTTCTCTTGTTCTGATAATCCTAACCATTTTACCCCCGCAGAATTCTACAAAATACACAGAGAAACCAAGTGAGTTCAAAAATCAAAGGGATAGCACTGAAATATTGGCAGACTGCATAGATTTCCCTCTTAGAAAAGAAAGAATTCTTCTTCTGACTTAATTGTCACTTTTCTACTCTCCAAAGCATAGGTGAAATGCGTTCGTGAAAGATCCTAGCTCTCTACTTGGCTTGTTTGATGAAGACTGTGTACTTACCTATGCAGTTGTGATAGCCTCACAAAAAGACAGGACTAGTCTCACTTACTTGGCAAAAGAAGTTTAAAATATGTTCTGACATTCTAATTAGTAGATGTCTAGGCTGGATAGTTCATTCTCTGTCGTAAAAAGATTATTGGATTCATTGCCCTCATTAGCTAATGTTATTGGTTAAATTTGTACAGTGATATTAGTAAAGATTAGAATCCAACTTCTGGCTCAATATTTTATTAGATGTCTACAGGGCTTCTACTTTTCTTGGTTATTGCTAAAGCACATCAAAAAAAGGAAAAAGAAAATTTACTAAGGTGACAAGGAAAGGCCACTGCATAAAAATTTGCACTTTTCCTTGCTAAAAAGCAGCATTACATGTTTTCTTCTTTTGAGGTCAAAGGATGAGATTCTGAACAGATCAGAATTTCTTCTTGTTTAATTTTATGTATCCAACTAGAGGGAAGATATATTTGTTCATGTTAACAGGAGTAGACATTTTATAGACAAGTAAATTTCATGGAGCATTGGATAGATTTTCAGGCTGAAAATTTCAGTCATCCATGAAATTAAAGAGAAAAGGGTTCCCTTTAAAGAAAAGTTTGACAATTACAGATCCTGTCCACCTCTTCAAATATATTTCCCTATCAAAATTTTTATCAATTTTAATAATCCTTTTGATGTTGTATTTGTTGGTATTACTAGTGTCATGAAAAGTGCTATAGGGAGGCAGTTTAGATAATTTTGCTAGTAAGAGTGCATGTGAATTTCACTCTGAAAAGAAATTTGCCATACTTCTCTGGGAGTCAACCAACATGCTAGATTTTAACTGTGTAAAGTCAGTCAAAATACAGTAGGAGTTCAGTGCTTTGAACGTGTTCTTCACAAGGTCTCCTGACTAATATCATACTTCTATTTTTGAACAACTTCAAATGTTTGAAGAGGTTCTGAATGTTTATTTAGAGAAATAAGGGACTGGTTCTGTAAAAAGTTCCAAAAAGGACTGTTTAAAGTTAGCCACAGAGGTCTGTAGTTCAGACATCTATAAAACTCTCCATATTTTTTGAAGATGCTTAAGGCTCCCAAACTGTCAATGATTTCGATAGGAACTCCAGCTGACCTTCATACCTCTTCCACGTGAGTGTTGCATAATAAGCTACTGTTGGTCTATCAAGACCAATTTCCTGACTACGTTTTCTCTTCACTAGACAGACAGATTGAACAAGATCAAGACTCACTCTTTGAGTCGAGCCAGGTTATCATAAATACAAAATCAGGACAAGAGGTAGTCTTTATATTAAATTTTCTGTAATTTCTGATAATTCCTGGTTTTGAAACACTTGGAATCGAGGAATTTTCCATTATCTCAAAGGAGGGGAAAGTGGCTTTGTGTAGAAGTCCTACAACTCATTGTAACACCAGCTGTCAGCAGTCCATCTGTTTTCCCTGTCATCATAGCTCTAATAGGTCTGCCAAGAACATAATACAGTCTGGCTCCATATAAGATCCTCAATCTTAGCTTCCCAATGCCAAGGACTAATCAATAATCCTGGTCAAAAGTTGATAGCAAAACTCCCTTTTGAAGAAAAAAATATGCTTCCTAGATTGATTTTTGCTGTTTTGTGTATTCCCCAAACCGAAACAGAAGATGATATGTCACCCATTCTATGTCACTGTAACTTTTAGATAATATGAGTTTAAAAGGTATGCATACCTTACTGTAGTTTGTAGTCCTGAAGTGTATTTATAGATGTTTTAGTGTTTCTGAGTGGATTCTTCTCCCATTTCAGTTAGGAATTTCATGCCCATTTCAATTCATGCTGAAAATAGATCACAGAATGTCCACAGTATTCCAGGATGGAAGTCATATTCTTACCAGACCTGTTAAATAAGAAATGTGTTTTTCTTTCTTACTTTTCTTACTTACAGAGGCCCCAAAAGCCTCTGTGTTGCCCTGCAACAGTCTTTTCAGAGACTTTCCAGTTCTTAAAAGGAGAAATAACCACAGTTACATGATGCCCCCCTGTACTGCAGGGTATGTGTTTGAATTGCTGCTTTTTTCTTACTCCTGTACAAAGCTCCTGAGTACCACTGAAGTACAGTACAGGAGATCATATAAGTCTATGAACATACATTTGTGCACTGTGTGCCTGAATGAAGGAATTGATACACTATACACCATTACTCTGTCATTTTCTGTCTTTATAGAAGAGATGGCTCCAGACTGTTCAGTTTGGGGGGTGGGAGGTGTTGCAATTCTCTTGCTAAAAAAAAAAAAAAAGTTGCATTAGCTAGGCTTTCTTTGCTTGTCAGACCCATGTAGTAACCTTTGCATACTGACACAGTATGTCGGTATGTCATGTGTATATATATATATATATATATATATACGCACATACACATATGTAGTTTTTCACTCATAGATGCCTATGATTACAACTACTCTGTGAAATGTAAGGCAGTCAAACTGAAACTGTAGACACTAAAAATTCCACATTAGTGAAATATTTGTCAAATATATTACAATTCTTCAGAAGTAATAAAATTTACAAACAAGAAGTTAAAATTGTTAATACCTTTAAGGCTAGAAAGAACTCACATAGCATCCTGGAGTTAAAATATTAGAGATCATCTCAAAGAAATTGAACATTTTGTACAAAATGGAGTTGAAGTATAGCACAGGAAAAAGACAGTGATAACATAAAGAGAAATATATTTCTGGAAGTTCTATCTGAAACTTTGTGTTAAGAAGTTATGGATTTATAAGTTGCTGACGAGCCCCACAAGACACTGATATGGATCACTGATGACTGCAAAAGATTGTGTAGGTTTTTGTCTTTTCACGGAGGGGTTTTCATGCTTTAGTATCAAATAAGTGGCCTCTTCAACTGAAGGTGTGTTCTGATTACCTTTCTTACCAAATTGAAGCACCAGTAGGATGAAGAACACTTTGTGAAGGGTAGTTGTAAATAGACGGCAGCTTCATTATCAAAAATTAATGTTTTGTTATTATCAGGTGTCTTTTAGAAAGCATGAGATATATTCATAAGATATAAAGATCAAATATCAGAATCTATTGATATGTGAAGAATGATTTGAAATTATTTACCTCTGTGTGTGTGTTTAAATGTTATTTATATGCACAGACATTTAACAGGGAACTTTTAAAAAAAAAGTTAAATATTTTCCACAAACCATACAAATTTTAACATATTAAAACAAAACCAAAGCATATTCAAAACCTAGTGCTGACTTTTTGCACCTTATTAATTCTGTAGGTTTTCCAGTTTTCTCTCTGTGTCAAAGACATCTAAAGTAGGCATGCTCAATAATTTAAGACCATACTTTTAAAGATATTAAGGTATTCGCATACTTTAGACAAAGCTATTAACTGACTGCCTGAACTTTCAGAATCATAAATGTCTAGACCAAAAAAACAGTAATACTTTGCCAACTTAACATGGTCAATAGAAAAATATAGGACACATTATGAGGTACTATGATAACAGATAAAACTCCAGTGTGTTTTCTTCAGACACACAGAACCTCACCTGATTGTAAAGTATTGCTGAACTTGGCAATCTGCCACTGAAATAAACCAAATCATATTGATTTATGGTAATTGGGAAGTTGGCTAACAATGTCACTGTATAAATTTTCTATACAATATTATCTAGGTTAAGGTCATGCTTCCTAAGTGCAATTCCTCTCCCTTCTGATACCTTCTCTGTGCTCTAATCAGTTGTATCATAAATTGTAATGGTTTAATTGTAATATGTAGAAGCCAAAATAATTTCAAATATTAAAATTGTAAACCAAATCTGACGTATCATTTTGATAGTATTACTAGATTTGGATATTAAAGAGAAAGCGGGATTCCTGCAAATACACTATTTTGTTTTTTTAAAAGAGTTCTTAAGTAAGCCAGAAGTAATAGAAAACTTCTCAAAATAAATGTAGCAGGTCTCAACATGGTTCATTTACGTTAGTTCAAAATGAGAAAAAATTTGCTTCTTTCTTCTAACTCGATAACTGAAGTGATAACTGCACTTCAGTGCATGTTTGTGCTTACTAATTAGAACTCATTACACATTGAATACCAGAGGCAGGAAATAAAATAAAAAACCCCCATCAAGTCAGAACTTTGACTAGGATAAATCAAGCTTAACAAGTCAGTGTACTCTGTTCAAAGATCTCTCTCCAGGCTTTTCAATTAACTTATGTGTACTGGTCAGTTTTTCCATTAATTTATGCATACTGATCAATTAACTTATGTGCACTTGTCAGTACAGCAGCTGTGTTGATATAAAATAGGTTAAAAAAAATGGGAAACAAGACTCCTAATTGTTTCCCAAAAGAGGCCTTTGGCTTTACCTTACATCTATGTAACACTCCTAGATCAACCATCCTTGAGAGGACAGCAGTGTCATTTTTGCTCTCTGATTGTCTTTGTGTATCCAAAAGCTAGGCGAGGCCCTGCCTGTTAAAAAGACAACTGTGGTTTGAGTTTAATTAAGCAATTAAATTTTATTGCTTTGTAGTATTTGAAGCTATGAACAGCTGCTGAAACTGATTAAACACTAAGGCGAAGCCTGAGGTGTTTGATCAGTCCAAAAAGTAATTTTATGCCAAGTAAGGAACTAAGTGATAAAGATTATTCCTGTCATTATATAACAAATCATAATATAAAAATAATAAGATGAGTTCCTTCCACTTCAAGATTTTGAGGACTGGGCCTAAAGTTTCTTTACTGGACTGTTTAGAGAGATGCCAGGACATAAATCTCTGCATTTAATAGTCTCAAGGATTCAATGGAACATGGTGACATTTTTTCTTCATCAGTCAAATTGAGGCGACTTTGAGATGAAAAATCCATTTCAGAAAGTGTTATACATACCATATTTTGTCTTGAATATTGGGCAGACTATCCTTGAGTAATAATAAATCTGAAAAATGGCAGTGGTTCACTGAAATCACAACTAGAATAATTAATCTAAAGTAATGTAACGACCAAGAAATGTTCAGAAGAAAATACTGAAATAATCTGTAATGTACCTTATACTGTTCTGCTGCTTTCCAAACAAGGTACCTTGTACATACATTAAAGGAAATGCAACCTCACAATATTCCCCCAAGGCATATATCTGTTTACTCTGCTATTTAATAGTTTGAAAAACTGTGGCATACAAAGCATGAATTTTTTGCCCAGGTTCATTAAGTGTACCACATCTCTAAGACCAGATCTGCACGTGCTTTTAGCTGCAGTGCTAAACTGCAGTTTAAATTAGTTCAGTTTAAATACTGAACAATGCTACATTTCTGACTGAATCTGTGAAATGCTACAACTATGTAAAAAACTGCTTTGCATATATAAAATATATTTTGCACATGAAATTGTATGTTTCATGAAATGATTTGTGCATATGGTGAAGTCACAACTTAGGTGTCTATTTTAGTCAAAAGAAGATTCTCTTCAGAAGCAATTTTCATGAGCAGATGGAAAGAATGGAAAATAGCTCCAGCTCATGTCCGTGATAGCAAGGAATACTTTATTTCTCCATACTGTGACTGGATGGATTTTTTTTACCTCTCAAAGACCTGAGAATTGCCTTTCTTTGCCAAACTGAATAAGTGAGTGAAATAGCTGAGTAGTCCTTGGCTCACATACTTTTGAGTTAGTTTTCATATCTATCTTTCTCATATTTTTAAAAGGTAAATTCACTCACAAACTAGCTTGTATGCTGCACAGAGAGAAGTTAATGTGCTCCCAATCAAGAGCTCACTTCTTTCTAATCAATTTAATGTAATTAAATACTAACGTGCACTTTCTTTCACATTATCATCTTTAATTTTGTGCAGCTCTTTGATGTCTAAAAACTGCTGAACCCAGAAATCAGAGAGAACTATTTCAAACATATTGTTGCTTATTTTGCTGCAGGCCTAGCAAGATGTCACATGCTGTTTAATGATACCTAGCAACATGCTGAAATATTTTTCCCCCTGATCAGAGAAAGGCAAGTTTCTCTTTTGCAGCCATGGTTTGCTGTCCCTGTAGATGTTAATTAGTAAAACTTCTGAGCTCTGTAGTCTAAACTGACTTAAATCTTTGCTCCATTTATGGTAGCATAAGAGTGATAGCTTTTTTTTTTATCCTTGCCAGGATGATTGAATTAAATTAACATGTTCCCTATTTGATGTCATAAATAACCTCCTTTTTTTAACAACTCTTAAAATTCCTTTCAAAAATTTTCAGGTAGGGCAGGTGCCACTTAGAATTGTGAACCAGGGGAAAAAACCAAAACCAAACAAAACAAAATAAACAAACAAAAGTATTAAAACCCTGGAGAACCTTGCCAAATGTTGCTTACAGGGGAATGATAAAAAAAATAAAGAGTAACAAATAGAATACAATAACTTGAGGGATTGTCAGAAAAGTACTTGAAGACAGAACATAATAATAGTCACAAAATAAATAGTTCCCTCTCATAATTGTTATTCTCTACACACTAACTGGATAAGAAAACTATTTAAGAAGAGTAATTCTGCAGACTTTTGATGATCTAAGTATTTTTTAAGTGGCACATTGCTCTAAGAAAGCAGTTTTTTCATTTGCACGAGAAGGCAGGGTAAACACTTGAATATCAGTAAAATTATACTGACAATTAAGCTTCAAGCATGTTTTAGTGTAATCAAGATTAAAATTAAGCAAGAAATAACAGTAGGTGTTCCCTAACCCACCATTTTCTGTACATATAATAAATGATCATTGTCCAGCAAATATAATTTAGTGAGGGTTGTCAGAATAATTTAAGAGAGGTGAAAACTCAGTCAACTACAATTTACAGAATCAAGGCACATAAATACTAACAGTATCTTTGAAATGATAGCTCTAGTAAGCAAGGATGCAGATAAATTACATTGTGGGGCTTCTGACTTTGTTTGGATTTTGCCACTGTAAAAAGGGGGAAACAGTGGAGATTTACATGAAATCAAAAACTGGAGGAATAGCCCAGTCACAAATGAAGGTACAAGAGAAATAAGCAAGGCTAGTCTTTCGACATGCTCTGAAAGAGGTGTATATGTGCTGGTGTGCATGTGTGCAGCTAAGTAAGTGTGCATGTGTACATATAATTGGAGTATATTACTTTTTGTATAGGCAGAGTGCTCGAGTTTTGTACCAATTTTCTCCCAAAAGGAAGTGATGATAGACAGTACATTTTCCATTATAGTCCTACATCATGGACAGCTTGGGAATATGTATGCCATCACTGGACATGGTCATACATGATGAAAACCAGATGTAAAATATCTATTTCTGTTTCTGTAAAGACAGCAGAGGTATTTACATCCATTAATAAGCTGATTATCAGATCCAAACTGAACCAAAATGAGGTTAGAGATGTTTACTTAGTTTTAATTTCAGAGATGGAAATATGGATGTGTTTTATAGTGCCTGAAATTTTGTCTCAGAAGGTTTTATCTCACTATCCGGCTACAGTAATTTGAGAGGTAGTCCTTTCAAACATGATATTTGTCATCTGGAAATCACAGAGACAGATAGTCAGTGCTTTGATTTAGTAAAAAAAAAAAATCCTTTTGAAGAATTATTCTGGCAATTTAGAATATTTCAAGTCTATCACAAATTCTAGGTATCTATAAATTTTATTTTGCAGCATACATCAGCAATTTATCCATAGCCTGTTAGTGGAAAATTTAAACAACTATAAAGCTACAAACTTATTACACGAGTATTGAGAACTTACATTATGTTTTCTTTCAGTTGAAATCTGAACACAATAAATATGTTCTCATATCTTTTTTTTTAAATCAAGCGTCATTTGTTTTTCAGACATTCTACACGAATTTCCTATTATTGACAGTTGTAATGGTGAAATGAACATGAGTATTAGAGTGTCATTCAACAGTGCTGTATAAAGAATTCCTTAACAATTACTATTTTGACACATGAAGAGTATTTGCCTTTTATTAAAATTATTTAAAATTCCCAAAACATTTGGGTAATGGTATTTACTTATTTTTTCTAGTCAAACTCTGCTTAACTTTACTGTCCTCTGTGAAACACAATTTTGTTTCAAGTGCTTCTTTAAACTCAAGAATGCCATACTACTCTCGATATACTGTAAGCTGGATCAGAATATGACTTCTGGAAGCTATAACATCCATCTGAAAATGTTCAAGAAATCTGACCAACTGCCTTATTTATGGTCCTGTTTGGACTTGCTGCTTTCTAGCTAAGGAAAAAAAAAATAAAAAAAAGGAAGAAGATTAAAAGGAGAAAGGGAGATGAAGACTGTCAAATCTAAACCAGGATTTAATCAGACATAGAAACAATATCAAATGTCTAAGAGTGCTAGAACTGCTGCTTTGTGCTCTTTGCCTATAGTTAGCTATTTGTCTGGAGTTTTAATCCCCAAAGATAAATTAGAATACAAAGACGATGCTCACAGTAAACAGCTCTGGAGTTCATCCTGGATGTCATTCTCCTACTTATTTGGATAATATGTATAGTGATAAATATATGTTGAGAAAAAATGTGAAATAGGTTTGAATTCCCTAAGAGAGGTGTAGAGTTTGATGAATCATTGAAATTTCACTAGATTAAAAACATAATGACCAGCTCCAAATCTGAATCAACCAAGCACTTTCGGGGTTTTTGCTTGCTTTTTTTTCCTAGATGCCTCTAGCCATTCCATTTGTCTTGCCTCCAGCTGGTTTCACTGCACCCACCTCTTTTCATCACAATGTTCTCATCTCTCTTTTCTGCCTGCCATTTTTCTCTCCACACTTTCCATTTTTACCTTACACATTAATTCCATCATTATTCCTTTCTCATGTTCTGATTTCACACAACGAACAGGAATTATTTTTTTTCTAAACAAGGTATGGTGTTACAGCACCAACGTAAAATGAACATAAAATGCTACCTCTTAAGTTTAAGCAGTAAGCAAATTTCTAGAAAACATCCTGTTTGAAATCGGTAGCATAGTAGAACAGCAGAGCAGAACTATAGAACGCATAAAGGTTTGTCATACTGCAAAGATAAACACTTCACCTTACAAATCAGCCCTTGATTAGTATTCTTTTATTGACAGAAAGAAGCAAGAATGTCCTCATGTCTTCAAACTGTACTTTCCTTTCCTAGACTTTTTACTATATTTCACTTTGTAGAGTTTTTCAGAAAATAAAGAGGAGGAGGATGGCAAATCCTTCTATATAAAACTGATAAATCTTCAGCAGGTCATCTTCAAAAGTGCTGAAGCAAAATGAAGACCATGTTTCTTTCTTTATATTGATCCAGCTACACTAATGGACTGTTGGCTCTGTGCTCTGTAGTTTCACACGGTTTAGCTGAACTTGCTTGCTATCTAAAGATAACTGCAGGTTGAGTAGCAAATGACAGTATTTTCCTCAACAATTTTCCATTTTGTCTGTTGCAGGAGAATTTTTCCAAGTAAGTAAATGTTTTCTCTATATTGATAACGATTTCTGTCTTTGGTTCATTTTTCAGGCTAGCAATCACCAAAAAAGAAAAGCGCACCATCAAGAGCAGGCTACCAAATTCGTCTGTCACTGTGCACACACGATGGGTACTTGATTGATCTGATACAGGTTGTTTTTTTTTATTCTGGAATCATATAGTCCTTTGAATTATACATCTTTATGAATGGAAATTATAGTGATTATAAGATTACTAAGAACAGAGATTGGCTCTTTTTAAGAAGCCCTTCATTGGTATCGTTTCCTGTACACTTTAATTCATTTATTAACCTACAGAGAACGTATGAAAGGCCAGCTAGTACAACCAATGAAGTGTTGGATTTTTTAATTAATAGACACTCAAACAGCCACTTCCTGGCTTTTGTTTCCCATGGAATTATATGCATGCAAATGTTACATTTAATTGCCTGGAGTGAAAGCACAAACCTCTTTTCTTAATTTTAATTAGGAAATATTTCCCCTTTTAGATTGCCCTGTGAATACTTCGTGGCAGATAATCAGAAATGAAATATAATTTGTTCTGTGCTTTATTTAAAAGGGCCTCCTTGATTACAACTACACATTTATACCACATTAAGTCCAAGAAATTCCATGTGGGTTTGAGGATGATATTGCACTGGATTCTCTGCAAATGGAGATGAAAATACCTGTGAAACAAATTACTGGAACAGAAAACAGAATTTTGAAATAATATACAAGCTTATATGTCATGGAAAGCAAACATAAAAATGTTGCAAATGTAACAGGGAATTTGCCTTCAAATTTAAAATTATGTTCTTGGGGAAAATGCATTGATCTCTTAAGTCATCTCTAATTATGAACTCAGTATCACAGTATTTCTCTTCTATGCTGTATTATTACAAGTTCTTCTCTATGGTCACTCTATGTTAATAGTGACTTTTCTGGAGAATTAGTATTTGTTTTTTCTTTATTTCCTTGGAAATGTTATTAGAAGAAAGCAACTGTGATTAGATATACAAAAAGTTTCCTGAGTCATTGTTTCTTGAAAAAGAAAAAATTGTTTTGTATTTCTTGTCATAACCTGCTACGAATCTTGAGGTTTGCAGAAGCACTTTTTACCAGATATTTTTTAGTGTATAAACTTTCAATGCTAAAAAACAATTTAGCACGTTCCCAGCTTTGAAATTAAAGTATTTCTCCTTTCTGGTGAGCACTAAGAGGGAAAAGATCACCTTGTCTCACTTTATTTTATTGATTGTGCACTGCTTGCTCATCTTTTTATGTCAGGTTTGAAATAGAGTTTTAAAAATTCAGTGATAACAATATTTTTCTGAGTTGAAATTACAGATTAAGACTTTTTCATTTATTTCCTTGCTCCTGAATTCCTATTGGCTTGAGTTTCCTTTAGAAAATTCCTTCTTCCCCTTCAAGAAGCTGTAAAAACTATTGATCATTATATTTATGAGGTATTCGCATTTCGTATAATGTAAAAACACTAAGTACATTTTGCATAATGTAAAAACAGAAAACAATAAATGCGAAATATAAAGACTGTATTGCGAATATTAAAATTCATGTGAAACAGGAGAGATAAGGAGGGACACAGATCCAAACCAAGAGTTAGCAAGTGACATGGAAGAGATTCATATTACTTTAATAGTGTTATACTTAGAGAGATGCTTTCAGGATAGAAATCTAAATAGCCTTCTTAAATGACAGCAGAAATGATTTGAGAAAAAAAGTTTGAAGTGGTGAGTGTAGGCTGTCTCAGCTACATCATGACAAGGCTCAAGAAAGACACTTCAAATATATTTCACAATTCAGCTTTGTAAAATAATAGTAGTAGTAGTAATAATAATAACGATATGCAAGTCTACAATCATCCACCACGTCTTACAGAGACAATGTTGGCTAAGACAGACAGGTGTAATTATGCATTCTAGAACAGCTGCTTGTGACAGACAGTTTGCTTGCAACCCTGCTAAGAGAAAATTACAATTATCATGCATTTGATCCAAAGGGCTTGTGCTGTTGTTGTGAGGCTTCACAATACAAAAGGGAGCCGATTTTATAAACTGTGCTAGAGGAAAGGCTAAAGCCACTGCATGGCATCCCAGCCAGAGGCAGATGTCTCCTGAAGAGACCTTCTGAATGAAAAAGCCAGTTCTCACAGCTTGGGTCAGATCCAGTGTTCTCCTGGGTTAGGGCATCAGTGGATAAAAGGCTGCCAGTTTTAGAGTTCCCCCCAGGTAGCTTCTGAACTTGTCAGAAGATATGGCCAGTGCTCCTTTGCCAACAGCATCAGGAATTTATTTTTTTTAATCAGGAGGAGCCACTGACTATAATTGTGAATGTGAACCGATGCATACAATTGGTTACCTATTCCTTTTGGCCTCTAGAGGGCTGCTGCATCCTCATGGATGCCCCGCTAGCTTTTGCTAGGCACCAAAATAATGGTGACATTAAATGGTACCCAAAGCAGCCCAGGTATACTTTGATATTTATATCTGTCAGAAAGAAAAGAACAATTGCCTGCAGCAAACAGACCTCTTCTTACTCCCTCTGGAGCAATAAATAAGGAAGGGGCTATGGCTTGCACTACACCTAAAGGTCAGCACTACATCTGATTATTGGTGGGACAATTCAGTCAAATTCCTCACACAGGACACCTGGCTATTGCTCACAACTACCTACATGCTATGGATTTTCGTGACAAGTGCATCTTTTGTCACTGCTCTCACGGTACAATTGGAGAGACTGGTAGTCTCGGAATTTCTCAGTCCAAACCAGTCCAGAAAGAACAGAGTTCTCACTACTCAGAAGCAAAAGGGTACCTATTGAAAATTTAGACCAAAACACTTCAAACATCTATTATTCCTGCATTAAGAGGTAATAACTCTGTGAATCAATGGTAACCCTTACATAATGCTGAAGTGTAGCCTTTGGTAAAGGACTGTGTCATCATGTTAAATAAATGTAATTACCAATGCAAGATGTACATATGTATGTATTGCAGCTGCTGATACAGAATAAAACAACTTTAAAAACCAACAAGATATATAGCTCTATCACTATCAAGCTGCTTGGGCTTTAAGAAAGAGAATCACTTCAGAGCTCTGAAGAGTTAAGGAGCGTTAAAAATATCCCTGCCAGGCCCACCCAATCATTTGAATAATGCACTCATCGCTGCCATGCTCAGATTGTATTTCCTTCAAGATGCTGTCATCTATCTCCTTCTTTCGACTGATTTTTTCCGATGGGATGGAGCGGACACCAGCAGCCCTCTTCCCTTAACAGAAAAAACATTGCCTTATTTAGTCATCACCACTTGCAGTTCTGCTTCCTGGTTCAGGAGCTGAGCAGTGATGAGAGTGGAAAGATAAGGCAGGGTGGGGACAGAAGAGAGACATCTGCATCCAGAAATTCCAAGGCAATTACTTTCAGATCTACTAGGCTTCTGGAGGGAGCATGTTGCCCTACATTTTTAATGTCCTCATTAAACCAGGATTATTTAAATGGATTTATCTTCCATGAATACAGGAAAACTGTTTAGAAAAGGCAGACGCTGCAACCCGTGTTTCTGTGACAGAACCAAGACATGCAATGAATGACACATCAGCCATGACACCATTTTTTCTTGCATGTATCCTGCAAAACAAGACTAACTAATGCTGCTCTGATCAATTCTTTGCATTTTAGTTCTTATTACCTACTTGTCAGGGTTCAGCTCAGGCTGGCAACTCCCTGCAGCCTTGTATGTCCACCTGCCCCACATCTTCCCCCTTCTGTGCCCCTCCCTTCCCTGCTCCACTCCTACTTCGTACCTTCATTTCTCTTTCCCCCTACTCCCTTTCCTGGCTGGCACAGTCTCACAGTGCCCCAAAAAGCACAGCACAGCAAGGCTGGGGCCAAGGGAGTCTTCAGAATGGCCATTTCCAGGTGAGGTGGCACAGGGGGTGCCAGGCAGGTTGGGTGCTCAGAGTAGCAGGTCAGGGCAGTGAGGCCGGTGGCCAGAGTGGGGTCGGGGCTGCGAGGCAGTTCCCAAGTATGGCAGGAGGCTCCTCTCACCTGTAGAGTATTAATCTACATGCCCCATAGTGCTTCAGGTGCTATTGTTCTGAAGGTAGGCATCAAATGAGGTCTCTACTGTTACCTCGAAAGAACTGGAGAGTTTTGTGAATCCTCTCATCCATTTTGGTTCTTTGCTGAAAGATGCAAGACAGGAAAGCTATCCCTCTCTGATAGTTCATGGAAATATATAATACACTGTGCCAGCAGCTGCTTTCAGGAGTCAGCCATCCTGGGGACAGATTTCTCAACAAACTGCTTCAGAACCATTATGTTTTTGTAGGCTTTATTTGTCAATACTCAAACTTTTTCAGAACAGACATTTGGACTTTTGTAAATGAATTTACATAAGGACAACTGCATAGAACTATATTTTAGAAGCAAAAAGAAGTGCTAAAGCCTTTTCTAGAAGAATGCTTTTATTTCTTAGTGTTTCTCCTGTGGGGGAAAAAGAATGTTGCCTGTATCCTTGTCTTTAAGAGTGGGAAATTATAAAGATGATTCTAGAAAAGAAAAAGCTAATTTATTGCCTGAAAACCAGAAATCTCTTTAAAAAGTTTCTCTGTAGATTGTAGTAGCAATCAGTGCTACATGGCTTCATTCTGTAAGGCAAATGTTCTGAATTGTTTCTCGGGGCAATGGACAGTAGGACAACCTGATCTCCTGAGGACAGAGGGACAAATACTTCTCTCTTACACTGCTGAATTTACTATGCACATATACAGTAAATCACTTAAGGGGCACAACTCTGATGGGTAGTTGCAGTCAACATGAGTGGGGGAAAAAAACAGCTGCTGTGACTGTCTGATTTCCATTTCAAGCTGCCAGAGATGCTAGATATTTTCTGACTTTGTTCTTCATCTGTCAGAGCTGCATGTACTGTCACGCTCTCTGTCCATACCTCTCTTTATGTCTTTCTTTTTTACCACTTCAGCTTCAGGAGACAGTCTAGTTTACATCCTCACCATATGTGTTAGAAGATTAAAAACATGACCTACACTTTATGCCAGATCTATTTTATCTATTTTCTCATCAATCACCATGCTGCTCCTAAAAGCATCCTCTATACTTTGAGAAAAATGGAGATATTTATGTTAAGTTTCAGCGTGAGCCACCCTGTTTATATTTAGAATGTCTTCACTATGATTAGTCACACAGTCTGGACAGTTATGCAGAAAACAGTAGGAGTAAAGTACACACCTAACACTTTTAACATGAGTGTACAATCTTTATGGCTCTAGACAAGTCTGGCTATTAAATCTAGATCACTCTCAAACTAGTGTGTCATTTAGATATTTCATTAATCATACTTAAATAGCTATTAAAACCCTTCAGATGCTTTCTGAATTCTCTCAGGTGTATCTATGGTTTTCATTAGATAGTTACAGTATATCCAATAAACAGTATCATGTAAATTCAAGGAAATGTCACTACTTATTAAAACAATGACACAACAAAGAGCCTTAAGCTAATTACATGAAGCGACATGCCAGGAGTCTGTCAATAGCTGAAAAGCTAGGGATGAGTCAGGAGCACTAATCAGTTTTGGTCACATACTCTGTGCTCTGTCAGATGCACGGGCTCCCCCTTTCCCACAAAGAAGCACAAAAGTACCAGTCCACAGTGACTGAAGTACCCTGTCGTTTCAGTGTTCTTGTTAAAGCAGTATTACCTGCCTTAAGCATCCCGCTCTTTTGAGTTATTAGCTCTACTTTAATAACAGATCATTAGTAAGATAAATGACTTAAATTTGTCCTGCATTTCTGTGCTCATGTCATCATGGCTGGGGGGCTTCATTAGGGTCTTAGTGACAACAGCAAACTACTGGAGAATAACTTGATTTCTACTGAGGAATTCCAGTACAAGGACTAAGCAGCTCAGCAAACATGCCAGTGTGAAGAATCTGTTAGATAGTGTCTCATGACAAGACAACCACCTTCTCATATCAGAAGGTTTTGGTTGGGAACGCATTTATTTTGAAGTCAAACCACTAAAGGTCTGTATAAGTTAGAATAGCCAGAGCATCTTATTAAAAACCAGAAGGTTTCATTCAAGACTCATTTATCATGTGGAAAAATATTGCTCAATCATTTTAATATTTAACAGTGAGCCCAGTAAGTTTACAGCTTTCTTCCATGGCTGTGTAAGGACATCATCAACCACCTAAAGTATTGCATATTTGTTTATTGCCAACTACTTTTTCGGGCAGATAAATCTCTTTAGCAATACTTATATGCTGACACCTAGTGGCTTTAAATCAAATGTTGCTTATACATAGCCAGTGACATTACTTCATATCCTGTCCATTTCTTGGAAGTAGTGGTTTGAATTCTAATGGACATGTATTTATTTTTTCATTCTTATTTTATTTTAAATGAATGGACACCTGTTTGAGTCATAATACTGAATTGATTTATGTGTTGCATTAAAGTTTGTTGGTGTCAAATATGCCTACAATAAGCATACAAAATTCAGATGTATTCTTTTAATCCAGAATTGGAAAATATGTTTATGTGCTTCAGCCCTTTTTTTCCATCTATATTTTAGTGTAGCAGAGTCCTATTCAGTTCAGAGGAGCTCTTCCAAAGAGCTCCATGTAATATTTCCCCATGCAGTAATTAATAATATGCAAACACAAAGAAATAACTTTGTTTCTATCTAAGGGAAAACATTTTATTCCACTTAAGGTGAAAATAAAATTATCCTTTGACTCAATGAATGGGGAAATGTGTTGGATTGACATATATCCCTAGAAAAAAAATACTCACTTGAGCCTGTTGAAGTTTAGAGCTTGGTTTAAACCTCTGGTTTTTGATAACTGATTTTTTTGCAGTGTACCTCATTCTAAAAGCTAAAAGTGTATAAGCTCCCTCAATGGTAATGAAGGTTTGCTATACGTAATAAAGTGAGAAGAAAACCAAAGCTAAAGAATGTTTTAAATATTTGCATGCAAGGTCACTCAAATAAGTAGTAGGGTCAAGCAGTTTTTATTGTGGAGGGAGACTGTATTCTAGAAGTCTAATTGGTTTATTATGTTAGTCTTACTGTTGGTTTAATGGCCAAAATAATTACTAGACAGATGGAAAAAAGTATAATAAAACTTATTTATTAGCTAAGAACCACATTATCATTGAGAACTATATAATATTTGCTAATATTGTCTTGTACTACAGAGAGAAGCAAGATAATGATTACAGTAACTTTAGAAGTTTGTTTTCTTTAACTATCTCTTAAAATCCTATGTAGATTATTTAATATTTCATTAGATATTTTTTAGGGCAGTGTAAATATTCCCTGTTTTCTGTTCGAGTCTGAGTTTAAAAGAGGCTCAGCATGAATTATTTTATGATAATAATACAGACACAATGTGTTCATTCTATACGAGCACTTTTGAATACTTGATTAACACACAGAACAGTCAGCTGGTCTTCTAAAACTGACTTACCCTCACAGACTCAACTGTTTTTCCCTAACACTGTGAACCTTTTATTTCAACCTTGTGTTAAAGTGCTTCCAAAGTTTTAGTATCCAAATTAATGTTTGGGTTTGGTTGGTTGGTTGGTTGGTTGGTTGGTTGGTTGGTTGGTTGGTTGGGTTGGAGTTTTTTTGTTTGTTTGTTTATTTGGTGTCTTTTGCTTTTTTCTTTAAGAAAATGCATTGTCTCAAGTCTGATTGGCTGGAGCTGCTCAGAGACATGAGTTTGTATTTCAGAAAAATAAAAGTTCATTCAAACCTTCACAATTTACCTCTTATTTCCATGACGAACTGTATTGATATTGAACAACAGTATTTCAGTTACCATTTTGCTTCTTTTTAACAGCACATCATGCAAGTAGTATGAATGGGTAGGTCTTTATTTGCTCATCAGTCTCATGTTTGATCACAGAGGAAACACAGACTTTTTACCCATGTTATTCCAGTGATGAGCTGGTAGAAAGCAAACTCAAGAGCAGAAGTTAAAAAAACCCCAAAACCACAACAACAACAACAACAACAACAACAACAAAACCCCAAACAAACAAAAAAACCCCCAGAGATTCCTTTTGGCTATAGAGGAATAAGAACAATTTTCTTGAACATAGAATCATACACTGATTTGGGCTGGAAGGGACCTTAAAGATCATTTACTTCCAACCCCTCCTGTGGGCAAGGACACCTCCCACTAGACCAGGTTGCTCAGAGCTCCATCCAGCTTGGCCTTGAACACTTCCAGGGATGAGGCATCCACTAGTTCTATGGGCAACATGTTCCAGTGCATCACAACCCTCACGGTAAATAATTTCTTCCTAATATCTAATCTAAAACTACCCTCTTCCTGTTTAAAGCCATTCCCCCTTGTCCTATCACTGCACTCCCTTGTAAACAGTCCCTCTTGTGGCAAACCAAAATTCCTTTCTGGGTTACACATTGCTGCTCTTCATAATACTAACAGACAATATTTTATATAGAATTAAAGCCAGTTGAAATGCATGGTAGCTTTCTCTTACTGGCACACATCCATTTTTGAGTTGAAATTACTGTATGTGTCATGTCTTTTTTTCTAAGACACTTTAAGTGTTTTGCAATTAAATAAAAATCAGAATTAAAAAAAAAACTCACTTTAGAATCAATATTGTTTTGCAGACACAGTGAAGCCTCACAAGAGAAGAAAACAATATTTCTTAAGTATTTACTAAATTACATTTCTTCTCAAAAAGACTTCTTTAAAAAAATAGATTAAATAGAGTAGCGCTGACTTTAAGTATAGGAGAAAATTTTGGATATTTTGCTTTTTTCAATGAAAATAAAGTTCTACATATGCAAACATTTCTACAGAAAATTCCTATTTCACCTTGGTAATTTTAAATCTCAGTGAGATAACTGAAAATCAGAAAATACACTAATTCACAATACACAGCTGAAGTTTTTTAACTTTTTTTTTTTATTTTCTGGAGTGACCATCATGGTCTTCATAAGAAGGAAACAAATAAAACAGATTCCTTTTCATCCACAAATCTGGTGTTCATATAAGATGCTTTTGTTCTAAAGAAGGTAGAATCTGTGATACTCATCCAGACTTTAGCTAGAGGAACTGTAATTTATAAGACTGACATTTCTTCGTTTTAGACTTGTATCCAGTCTTCTCCTTTTTCCTCTCTTCATTTCTTACTATTCTTGATCTGTCACTACAGCTTCTGAACCTAATATTATGGAAGCTTTTGAATGCCAACTATTATCTCTACCTAGCCCTAACTTTGCATGCAATTTGAACACCTCGTTAAAGTGGATTTGTATTTTCTACATAGAAAAAATATGTTACTTTGATATTCCTGGAGCATTTTTCATCCCCATCAGCACCTGCAAAACTTTCTCCTTTTGTGATCCAGTACAATCAATTAATTTTTGATAAATTTCTACTTGGTATTACTCCTTCACTCATCTCCTCCATCCAAAAGTCCATCCTTAGGAATTGTCCTTTCCAGTTTAACTCAAAGAATGTTATACTGTGGTATATCAGTAAAATATAGAAGTTATAGTCAAAATAATGGATCTGATTTTCCAATTCAGACTTAGGTAAAACATGTTCTAAGGTAAAACACGTTGATTCCACAATTTCCAAATTATAAGTGTTCTGTATTCTTCATCATTTTTTGAATCTACACTTTAAATATTAAGTACCTGCTTAAGTACTTGGGTGGAATGGGAAAGAAACGAGCTCTTTCATTTGCACTTTACCTTTTTTTTTTCTTTTTTCTTTTTTTTTTTTTTCCTTTTTGAACATCATATTTTCAGATATGGGATGGGACTGACTTAAGCCAGTGCCAGTGGCTCTTCTATCAATGCATTCCTCGAATGTTATTCAGAAAGTTTTCCCAACTTCAGTGTTTTCACAACTCTGTTTTATTAAATCTTTCCCTCCCTAATGTGAGGCTAAGTATGTTTATATGTGTGTGTGTATATATATATATATATATGTAATTACATGAGATAAACAGCCCCTCTTGTTCTATCCTGCCTGAATTGTAGCTAGGGCAACCATTACCAAACCTTTCAAGGCCAAAAGGAATTGTTTCCTTGGCAACAGGAGCCATGTAAAATCTCACAGAACAACTGTCTTTTCTACTCAAATTTAATTCTTCTAGATGCTGGAAAAAATGGTTTTCTATTTCACTATCTGACTCAAAATAGGTGAATTATGGTGGGGGAGTATAACTACATCTGAACACCACTGGCAGACAAAAAAAAGCCCTGACAATCTCTCAAAGTATTTGACCCTTTTCTACTTAATAGGGATTAGTATCTTACCAGCAGAGCATATAATATCATCAGACCTCTTAATAAAATCGTTGGCAGTCAGTAACATTATTTAAGCTTGAAAAACCCAGCTAGGTGTAGTAGAAACTCACACAGTGTGAAATGACAATGCATTACTGACACTGAGGCTCCACTGTCACCCTTAGGCTTCCTCATCAGCCAAAATTCATAATTCATGAAGCATAGTAATATAAAGGGGCAATGTGTCTGAGTGCTTAAGAAAATTACTGTCAACTTTTAGTTTATAAATTCTTAAAATTATACATTTTCTTGATTGGTTAGACTCTTTCAAAAACCAAGTGGTTTGGTTTTTTTTCCTTTTTTCTTCCTTCCCTCTTTTAAAACTTCTAGTAATCTCCAGTTGTGTTATGTCTAGTAAAATGAAGGTTTACCATACAATATTGGTATGTACTATACTGTCTCTCTGGTGCTATTTCTTGGCTCCTACTGTACCCCATCTTCTGTTTTTATTATTGTCCTCTGATGTAAAGTACTTCCATTAAAAAGTTTGGGTTTTAAAAGTAGTTCTATTAAGACAACAAACTGCATTGCTAAATAAATTTCCGAGGAATTACCATTTCACTTGTGAAGTAAATTTTACCTAAATATCTCAATAAAGTTATTGATATTTTTTCTCAGAAACATCTTGCTTCAGCAAAGAAATATGTTTCCAGCTTTTTATATATGCTGGATAAAAGCCAGAATAATTAGGTTTTATGGATTTTTCTGCAGGCATCATCATTATTATTTGTTATTTGTTCAGCCAATCCACGATTTTACTAAATGTGTTTTATTTATTATTGTGAGAGAAAAGAATGAAATGTGTCATACACTTCATTCTAAGTCTGGAATGAATGTTGTTCCTTAAACAAGATGTTTTGCTGACACAGTCACTTTATTTTGCTTATACTGACTTCAATTGCAATGGTTATGTCACAGATTTATAGACGGGCACCTTTTGTTCACAAGCAGGTAATTCTTGATAACCAATGATGTTGTGGAAAGCACTAATTTTCCTCATAGCAAGCATGCTGCCACTATGGATAGTTTTGGAACTGTATGACTTGTTAACTAGGGAGTTCAGATCTTAGCTTTTGAACAGTTTGTGCCTTGGTCATAGGCTTGAACCAAAGCCTATTAATTTCCTGTACGCCTGAATTATACCAAATCAAATTCCTGGGCTTTGATGTTATGTATACCATTCATAAGATTTTTACAGTAGCGTTATCAAATAATGGTTAAAGTGGTGGGTCTCTATGGGTGTATACAATCTGTTTAGAATTGGATTTTGAGCATTCCAGAAGGAGAGCAATTGAAACAACTTTTTGCTCACAATCATTACGTTGACAGATTGTCTTTATTTCTACCTGATGTGTTAGAGAGGTACTTGCAAGCAGTAGCTGAAGACATTTTTTATATGGATGATATTTCATCAGATGTCTTCTCACATAAAAATTTGGTCAACCCTTTTCCCTCTGTTGGCATGGATGTCTTACACAGCTTGACAAAAACATAAAATAGTGCTTGAACCTGAGAGAATTATTTCCATTAAAGATTAATTGTTTTAAAGAGTTCATGTTATTACATAGATAACATTCAGTTAAACCATTTTAAATTTTTGAGATTATAATTAAGCCATGAGACTCTTCGTATTGAAACAGCCAAGATTAAAACTCTTTGATCAACATCCAGGTTGAAAGAATTTCAGTGAAATTATGGAGAAAACATCCATAAAGAAAATTTCAGTGACTTTGCTTTTGGAGCATTTCTGTTCCAAGTTCAGACCAACTATTCCATTTGTCCATTTTTGTTATGTTTTAGATATCTGTCATCTTGTCCTCCAAGGCTCAAAGCAATAAAATACAAACGTAGCAATCTCATTGAAAGAGCAGTGGTGTCCTTCCCTGGGACCTAGTTCAGACTGGAATGTAACTACAAGGACCTGTTTGAATCGTTATGAAGTGCGTTCTTGAATTCCAGACATTTGGTGGAGATAGTCATGTTCCACAGAGTGATTGTGAAGTAAATGCTAGATTTGTCTTTCAAGAAGAGTGAGCTTGTGGGGTTTTTTGCAGGTTTCCTTGGTTGTCAGCAGAGACAAATGGGTCTTATAAAATCAGACTGTTAGGTCTTTCAAAATGTTCAAAATGTGCAACTTACTTTGGAGTTTAGTTTCAGATAACCAGAAGTAAGTATCAAGAAGAAAAGGAGACAAAAAAGTGAGTTAAATTGATAATGGAGAACCTAAAAAAAAGGTTTAGCTTCTATGGAAAAGTTATTCAGACACTAAATTAGTGCACAACTTTTATAAGAGCAGGTTAGTATTAATTTTAGATGTGCAGAATTAGACTGAGTCGCCTATGAATGTATATCTATATATTGAAGTAATCAATAGTACTCACGTAACAAAACAAAGCATACTAAACTAATGACTGTCATTGCTGTGTTTCTTTGGCGTCTTTTTCTAGTCTTGATTTTCTTCTCAAGGATTATTCACATTTTGTGAAACAGGGACGTAAAAATGCTCTTTCAAACTTCACTAGATCTTGATTCATGTATTTGTAATATAATTCTGTTCATAGAGTTAGTAAGTTGCACTTTTTAACCCCTTATTTTGGGGGCTATCCTGAGGGACATATTTATTGTACTAAAATAATATAAAATCCTGCATATACACTGGGATAACTAGAAAAGGAACAGATGTGTGCTATGTTGGATCCCATGACGAAACCAGGACAAATTCAGGGCTCCTAACCCAAGAAACATTCCTGAGTCTCTCTTTATAGACATAACCAGAGAAAGAATAGCTTCTCAAGAGATGATTTAGAGCATCTAATGTGGTCCCTTGCTGTGAATTGCCTTTTGGCAGACTATGTTTCTCTCCACTGAGTGCCTGCGAAGGTTCAGAGACTACCTTGTTAATTTAGGTGTATGAGTTATTTTGCCTAAGGCTGCATGGGAAATATGGCACTGGGAACAGGGTTGACCACGTAGATCTAAAATAGTTTGTCTAGAGTCCCTTATGCCCAGTATCCTGAAAGTCTTTTTTGTTATATGGTCTAGAGTTTATTAGGTAAAGTTTTCACAGATCACCTGAACTGATTGTGATTGGAGCATGTTAAAACACAAAAGGTTGCAACAGTTCACACACAGAGCATCTGGGGTGTGGATGTCTTTTTTTTTTGTTATTATTATGTCATTGCAGTTCATCAGTAAAAGTAAAGATAAAAAAACCAAAAATATTTGCCATCTGTGATTTTTGTAACATTTTTGCATATCTATAAACAGAGAATAAAAGCTTTGCCCAGTTCAAAATTTTGATTTACTAGAAATTAGAAATAATTGAGTGCATAAAAATCAGAATAAACATGATCACATATATTCTGCAAAAACACAAAAAGAGGTTCAAAATACAACCTCTTTTTAATTCTATAGCTTTCATAGATGATGCATTTCCTATTCTGCCTTACAGAAGATGCCATACCTTTTTGCAAGTAAAAAGTAGGAGCCTTGTTGTGATATTGTTTACAAAGGAAAAGACACTTGATGCTTTTGTTTCAAAGCAGATTTTTTCGGTCTGCTGTGCTGATACCTTCAGCAGCATTTGACATATGTTCAGAGAAAATACTTGGTGACAGGAAAGTCTGGCTCTGAGTATCAAAAACAGACACAACTGTGTTTTTAGTTACCAAAAAATGTAAAGGTTCTTACCTTGCAGTTTATGGTCTGCTGTCATGCTATAATTCTTTTCTGACAGAAACACAAGTCTCTGTAGATCCTTCCTCACCCTCTGCAGATGTCAGGTTCTTCAATCCTTTCTTTTTTCCACTGTTTTCCTCCCTGTCTGCTTTTTTTTTAGAACCTGAATGTAATCACAGATGTAAAACACTATGACTCTCATAATCTAATAGATTCAAAACTGTCATCACTGTGCCCAAGCATCCAGTTGCAGACTAAATTGTCTTTATTATCCATTTTATTATTTCCATAATCAAGTTTTTTCATTTGCTATGCTAGAAATAACATTATTTAAAATCAATTAAGATTTAATACTTTCATACAATGCATTATACAATGTGTATATGCATGAACATCAAAGTCATGTAAAGGATGTTCTAGGAGGAATAGAAGTGTCAAACAATGCCAACAGAAAATAGTCATGATGCCAAAACTTTTCAGGTACCTAATGCTCATAGGGATCTCTGTGATCAATATTAAAATAAAACACTTCATAGGAAAAATATGCAAGCAGTTATTTTTTTCTTAGATGAAGCAAGAAACAGAGCACCACCACTGGCTTGTTACAACAAAAAATTACAGAGCTGAAATATCCCTTTTACTGATTATGCAATCAATGTTTTCCAAGAAAGATGCTTTAAGACATACAGATTAGGAATCGGAGTGTAATGTGAAATGGTTTTTAATAGGAAGAGCTGCAAATAAAGAACAGGTGGCTGACTGTATTATGTATGTTATCTATTTAATGAGGTAGACATTTATATAACCATAAAATTGTTTGGGTTCAAAGGGACCTTAAAGATCATCTAGTTCCAAACCCCCTGCCATAGGCAGGGACACCTTCCACTAGACCACATTGCTCAACGCCCCATCCAACCTGGCCTTGAACACTTCCAGGGATGGAGCATGTACAACTTTTCTGGGCAGCCTGTTCCAGTGCATCACCACTCTCATAGTGAAGAATTTCTTTCTTATATCTAATCTAAAACTACCCTTTCTCAGTTTAAAATCATTACCCCTTGTCCTATCACTACATGCCCTAGTGAAAAGTCCCTCTCCAGCTTTTTTGCAGACTCCCTCTAGGTACTGGAAAGTGCCAGGTCTTTCCAGAGCCTTCTCTTCTCCAGGCTGAACAACCCCAACTCTCTCAGCCTGTCTTCACAGAAGAGGTGCTCTATTGTTCTGATCATCTTAATGACCCTCCTCTGGACCCACTCCAACAGGTTCACATCCTTCTTTTGCTGGGGGCCTCAGAGCTGGATGCAATACCCTGAGCATCTCACAAAAGTGTAGTGGAGGGGGAGAATCACCTCCCTAGACCCACTGGTCATCCTTCTTTTGATGCAGCCCAGGATACTGCTGGCTTTCTGGGATGTGGGTGTGCACTGACAGGTCATGTCAAGCTTCTCATCTACCAACACCCCCAAGTTGCATTTGGTCTTGTTGAACCTCATGAGGTTTGCACAGGCCCATCTCTCCAGCTTGTCAAGGTCTCTCTGGATGGCATCCCTTCCGTTCAGCGTGTCAACTTCCCCACACAGCTTGTGTCATCAGCACACTTGATTATTTAATTTTGGTTGTTGAATGCAATGGCTTTCCTGGGACTAAGTAAGTATGGAGAAAATTGATGGGACAAAATATTAGGTCAACATCCAAGAAGACAGAAAAAATTATTCCTGAGCAGTGATCAGTTATGAAAAGAAGGACATCAAAAGATGAACCTGTACAGTTAGAATAATCTATTTGTATCAAATACACTTTTGGCAGCCTTTATGATAAGCCACTCTATTCAGGAATGTGAGTAGGTGAAGTTTTAAAAAATATCTACCTAAAAATGCACTTTAAATTTCTGATAAGACTATTTTAAAACAACAAGAACAGGATTCAGAATATAGTATTTCTGAAAAGTCAATAAAATTTGAGTCTATTTCTTAAATTTTTTTGTCTCACACACATCTAAATATTCATTAGTTTTTTGAAAAAACAAAAGTAAATAAATCTGGTGTATGAGTTGTTTTGTTCAAGCCCGTTAGTTATCACTTGGCCTTAACTTTAATTAAAATAATGCTTCAGAGAAACATATCAAGCATATCTCTTCTTACAGGAATTATATGAACTAAAACATCAAACGCACTATACATTTAAATTAGATTTTCTAAATTAATATTTCAAGTATCACAGTTTTTAGACTGGTTTTTCTCAGTAAATAAGGCACTTGAAAACCCTGAGGTAACATCCACCAAACTGAAGTGTGAGGAGACTGGGAACAGGTGAATTGCAGAGCATCATTTTGTGATAAAGATCTCAAGCCTCGGGTACTCCATTGGAGATAAATCTATTGTTTTTGTGAAATATGCATCATCATTAATATTTTCCTATTCTGTATGAAACCACCTCAAAACAAAACAAATTTACAGGAAGTCTTATTACTTGCATTTAAAATACAGAGGACATGGAGAAGTGCTTTTATTCTCCCCTTTCAGGTCCTTTTATAACAATGCTGTAGCTTAACTCAGAATGAGGATAGCCTTTATTGTAAGTACATATTCCCACAATACTTTCCAGTGAATGGCTGTTTCAATCAGCAGCAGGCAAGACAAGTCCTTTCTCTTGTGAGTGGGGTGGGTTTGAATTTCAGTTTTAGCTTGCTTATCCTGTGACCCTTTCCATGTGGCAGAACTGTAAAAGATGACTGAGCTTTCCTACACAGGCATTACACTTATTTGCATGCATAAAATTTCCTGGTCATTGATCTATGTTCCTTGGGCCTTACAGCAACTGGGTCACCCATGTCCATAGCATCAATGCAATTCCAGCCAGTTAAGACTGGTTACCTAGACAAATACCTGGGATGTATGGCTACTTGCAAAACCCTATATGTTGTTCAGTTAAGAAAAAATGCGATTCTTAGTTAATAGAAAGTTATTAGCTGTTATTTGTCTGCTTTGAGAACTCTTTTCTATCCTTGAACTATCTCTCAGAATAGATAACAAAATGTAGTACTGGTTATTTACAGCTTCTCAAAATTAATTGCTCATTTTTTCTTTACTGTAGAAATGAAACAATTCACCCACAAACAATGACCTCATAGAAAATACTTGCTCAGTTATGACTCTACCTTTGTTCTGGAATATTTCCACTTATTTCAGTGGAGTTACCCAGGATTTTCGGCTGTATATTCAGTCTACCTGCCTGAAGTCAGTGTTGAATTTGTAATCTTGTTTACATTTTGAAAAAGTCTCAGAGCAACAAATACTGAAAGTCTGAAATTTTTTTTTGTGTACATGCCACAGAGCAAAAAAGAAAATGTCATCTTTTAATTAGGGAGAAGTGTGCGTTTTTCTGGTTCTCATCTTTTAATCCTTATTATGATCAAGAAATTTACAAATTAACTGACTTGAAAACTATGTTAGAGAGGCCTCCCCAAAATCCCAAATATTCTTTGCATTCATGTTTTTTTGAGAGAAAAATAAATCCACAGATTCTATGCAACAAGATCTTCCTTGTAGCCTTCAGAAGACTCCTTTGCTCCTCTGGAGAACAGTGTATTTTGCAAGTCTTGATTTCCACTTAAAACAATAGCTTTCCCTCTGAGGACTGAGAGGAAAAGAAAAATAATGAAATTTAGAAAATATACATTTCTGCATCTTGACAAATTTAATCCAAACCTGATTTTAGGTCTGTTTGTTATTAGTTCCAACACACTTGTTATTCTATCTAAATACCAAAACCCAGCATAATTTAGGACTCTAATGTATTCTGAAGTAGATGAGATAATTTTTCCAAATGCCTACAGCTTTCAATTCTGCAGCTCACTATTTGTAAGGTGAATTTTTGGGTTTCTGTTTTATTATTTTTCTTTATTGTTCAAATGCAGTCTCAGCACCTGTCCTTTCAGAAAGAACTAAAGTGTCACCAAGTTCATTATGAAACATTGAGGACTTGCAAAAATTTGTGTGAATTTTATTTCATTTATAAAAGATGATTACCTTTTGCATTGAGGTTTTATTTGCATAGAGCTTTGTCTGAAACTGGCTCAGTTCTTAGACCTAACCTCTTAAATGGAAGTGTAAACTCATGAAGCAGGAAGAGGGAGTCTGAGACTATTTAGCTTGGAAAAGAGGACGTTCAGGGAGCTGGTTATTTTCAGTGGTGCCCAGTGAAAGAACCAGAGGCAATGGGCACAAACTGAAATGCAGGAGGTTCCCTCTGAACAGCAGGAAACACTTTTTCACTGTGAGGATGACTGAGCACTGGCACTCTGCCTGAAGAAGGTGTCAAGTCTCCCTCTTTGGAGATATTTAAAAGCTATTTGGACATAGCCCTGGGCAACCTGCTCTAGGGGGCCCTCCTTGAGCAGGGCAGTTGACCCAGATGACCTCCAGAGGAGGTGGGCAGCCCTTTAGGCAATATGAACCTGAAATCACAATGCCACAAGACCAACCCATGGCATGCAAGAGGAGCACATATCTAACATTTCATAGCTTCTAGCTGAAATCACACTGCTGGATATGTATTTTAAATTACAGTTTACTTTAAAAATCTGTAAAATGCATTGTTGCCTTTGACTGTAGCAAACCCTACACTGCAGAGAATGAACAGATTCAAAGCCCAAGAGGAGCCTGAATTCCACAAACGCATACAATGTCTGGCAGCAGGAAAAGGCTGGGATCTCAGAACAAATACAATCAGGATCTGCTGAGTCTAGAAGGGGTGAACAAATAACACTAACTTTTTTCCTTTTCAGTCTCCTTAATTTTACCTAGCTCTGCTCCCCAGTGCTCACTGGTCAGGGAAGAAATATGAACTCATGATCATACCTGTTATACCTGGAAAGAAGGATGGAAAGAGGAAAGAGAACTACATAATATATATCAACTGAAAATCTAGGCTCCGCTGGTATTTTGAATATTACTCAAAAATAATGTCATCTGGACTCCAACTTTATTTGGCAAACCTCACAGCACATAGCGGCTTAGGAAAATAGTCTTCCAAAACCTTCAGACTTTCTAGGCTTCTGCACAACAGAAGTTATGCCACTGCCTAAAACTTAAAATATTGCTTGAAGAACTAACGTTATTGTTCCCCCCAGTATATTCTAATTTCATCTTTAAGTCAATTTTAAACACTATGTCTTGATTTGCATTGGGCTAGGCAGGCTTCTAAGGTGATTATTGTGCCCAATGTGATTTTGAAGAGTATCATGCTGACTGTCTGGCTTTTTCATCTGTCTCAAACCCTTACCAAAGGGATAAGGGAAAGTAAAATAATTTAAAATGTTTCAGACAAGACAGATTATCTGCTTACTTGTACTTTGGGTTTCTTAACACTAAATTTTGTGCTGATTACTGTACAGTTTTGCTAAGTAGAAATATCTACAGTGCAAAACAAGTTCTTCATTAAAATTACAGCAAATCTTTGGAGATTTGTTTTTCAGAGTGTTCTAATGGCTAACACAAGCTTTCAGAACCTGACCCAGTGTGAGAAGTAGCCAAGTACCCTTTTTTTTCCTCTGTACCAGTGAAATCAGTTTGAATCTCAGGTGCCTGGCACTCTTCAAGATGAAGAGTATACCTTGTAAAACTGAAGAGTGGAGGCCATCCTAATGGTGCATCACAAGATATTCCTGGAGTTTAGCAAGCCTCAGAGTAAAAGTGTGAATGATTATTATGTCGGTGGTGAAGACTAGACTGAGTGCACCTACAGTGGTTCACACTTTATGAACCTTTTAACTTGAGAATATTGTTCTAGTGTTGGCAGGATTTGAAAATCTACAATTCCATCAGCACTTTATCTGTTCTTATATGCCAGAGTGTTAAAATCTCATTACAGTCTATCATCTGGTGCTGCATGCACTCTGAAAATATTGTCACAACACTGGAATAGGAGGGAAGTAAGATCAAGGAATTCAGCATTGATTCTTGGGAAGAAAGAGGCAGTTTGTGTAGTAATTAACTGCATTTCCAGAGGTTCAAGTCTGAACAGTGATTCAACATATTCAAATTTGGTAACATTTAAATAACTTTCCTTTATATGTTTTGGGTGGGATTCCTGGCAGAGACCCCCGGGACACCAGCAATCTGGGAAATATCCCAAGGGAGCTGCATGCTTGGAAAGAGATTGGAAAGAATCAGATGAATGTGTAATAATGTGACTGTCATTCTACCTTATTTTGAATCATTCTTACATACACACACACAAGCGTGCATGCTCGTCAGGACTGTATCATACTTCATTTCTCCAAACAGAACAGGTGAAATCTGCAGAATCATCTATAATAATTTCTTCTTTCCCTCCTTCTTTCCTCCTGACTCCATGAAAAATTCTCTATTATCTGTTCAGTTCTGAGCTTGATGAAAGGAGCAAGAGCTCAGCCACTCTTCATTATCCTTTGTGGGCTCAGGAGTGGTGCTCTTAAAATCACTGACTACAGACAGTGTAGATTTAGAAACACTCAATTCAAGTAGTTGTTGATGCTTCTACATTAGAATTCTTTATTTCTTGACTATTGACATTTCACTAATACCCTATGGAAGCTCATTTATGATTAAATCTGAGTTATTAAAGAAAGATGTGTAAGTTAGAGATGCTCTGAAACAACAACTATATTACCAAGTCATTTCTGTAGTAAATGAAGAGCTAGTATCAAAAAGCCAAAGTGCAAATGAGTGGGAGGATTGTCTTAATTCAAAGAGTGGAAGGATTGTCTTAATTCAATGAGTTTAAGGATTGGCATCTGTAAAAGTATGTTACCACAGACCTTGTTGTACAAAAGAATAATTAAGAACAATAATGCTCCAGGTGTAAATGCCTGGTGGTTTATATTTGCATGAATTCCACACAGTGGAATGTCTTAACTGACAATATTTTATTTAAGTAAATCTTCTATCAACAGAGGCAGGATTAGGTTATTGTTTTAATCTGCCTCTACAGTGACAATAAAATAGATGGTTTGTTTTAGAAGTGAACTCATGTGGCAAAAGCTTGAATGAATTGCTGGAGGCTGCAGCATGTGCAAATCACTGCTGGATTTGGAGTCCAATGGCACTCCCCTCCCACTCCCCCAGCTGAAACAGCTGTTACATTTGTAAAGGTGTTTACTGTTGTATCTGCAATTCTTTCCCACTTTCAGTGGTGCAGGGATTTAGATTAACAGTTCTCGCATCCGGTTTATGTCTTGTCCTTTGTACTGAAGTGCAGTATACAAAGAACCACAAAAGCAACAGAAAACATTCAGTGTTAGTCCATAACTTGAAAGGACTGGAAATATATTTCATATGAAAATAACTTGGATATGGGACACGTAGATTGACATGCTGTGGAAGCCGAGGAGATAAGGGTCTAATGTGTATGTCTCAAACACCGACAGGTGGATAGCCATGGAGCCAGCCAAGATTTGTTGGTGAGACCACACTGTGAGAAAGAACAGAATGTGGCTGGAGATGGGGACCACACAGAGGGAAGGGCAGCAATTTTCTGTGACAACCTTCCTTGTTCTGGCTCCTGGAGATAAGCACAACACAGTACAGCACAAGTGCAAGAATGAGGTCAAGGAGTGGACATGGACTGTTGACCAAAGGCCAACCCAGTAGAGGGGAATCAAGACCACCAAAAACCCCTGAAGCCCTCCAATCTATTTCCAGAAAGGTTTAGAAGAACAAACTGTGCATGATAACTAATTTGCATAGAAAATGAGAAACTTAGCTCCAGGTCAGGGAAAGCTTATGTGTAAAATGGTACCCTCATGAAACCTGGACAGTGCCCCCAGGACCCTGGACACCCCATCAGCTGGATCGACACTGGAATCAGGAGTGGTGATCTTCTTTTCTTCCTTTCTTCTTCTGTCCCTCTCTTCAATCTCTCTCTCTCTTTCACTCTATCCCATATTCCAAATCTATTGTCATTTAGTTTATACTAGAAGGTAAGGGACTAACTTATGCCAATTTCCACGCCAAGTGTATAAATTCCTAATAAAACTTTGTACGTTTAGTAGACCCTCTGACTTTTGTCATTCCTCTTTGACCAGAGGCATCTGCAAATCTTGGGGTGCTGTTTTCCCCTTACAGGTAGGGCACCACACATGCCTGGTCTGCCTCATTCACTGCAAAAGCTTAAAATAGGATTTTCTGGAGTCCAGATAAAAGTTGTTCTACTTTCTCAGCAAGCTGACTTTATTTCTTTTTTCTATTTTTATTTTTAGCTCAGATATGCATACTCTGAAAGATTTTTCTTTGTCCTTATGCACTTATGAAAATTCAGAAGTTGATTTGTTTTCTCCCTCCTCCTACCCGACTTCTTCTATAACATGCTGAGCCAGAAGAAACGTATATTTTGTCATAGATATCCACTTTAATACTTCCAAAAAGAAATTGTGAGTTAAAATATTCACTATCAAGACCCTGGGCTGTTGGAATGCAATAATCATCCTGAGAGGCAAGAAATGAGAGGAAAATATTGCTTGTCCCATCACAGCATATTTTAATAATTTTTTCAGTAAATCTACAGCTCCTTCCTCAGTAAAGTTACTAGTTACATATTTGCTTAATAGCTGGAAATTGTGTAGCTGGCTAGTAGGATCTAAGAAGTAGTCATGGTACTAGAAAGTCTTTGTTTCCTTATTTGGCAAGTTGATGTGAACAATAATTTTCTGGTTTAAAGATTAGGAGGATTAATTTAGTGACCAAAGTTCAAGTGCCAACTCAAAAAACTAGATAAAAGTAGTTAAATTAACCTGTAAATTTAGGAAAAGTAGCACCCTGTTAGTTCTAGAAGAATAAGCCACATCACTGTGTCTTCCTGGAGTCTGTCAATGGGGAGAGGTACTGGAATCCGAAAATACTCCAAAGACCTTATAGGCTGAAAGATTAAAAGCAAGATTTTGGAGTCAGTACTTTTCTGTCTGAATTCTTTTCCTTTCCAGAATTTCACTTCCCATATTATACCTGCAGATGAGGTCTGAGAACCTCACTGGAATTCAGAACATTTTGCTGGTAGCAGGCACCTAAAAAGCCAAAGGGAATTGATGGAAAATAGAAAATTGCCATCTCTACTTCTTTCTGCTTTGTCTTCAGCATAAACATTCCATCTTTTCAAATGCCTAGAGTGTGATTTATTTGACCTTAACAAAATTTACAAAAATATTCCCTGGGTTTTCACCCTAAACTGGGTATTATTAAAACTGGCAGAGAGTAAACAGGCAAGAATCCTAGCTGTAATTCTGGTTTTGCAGTAGCGAATCTGGGCATAGACCTTTTTTTCTATTCAAAATTATTATCACCAGTTTTTACACCCCTAAACTGGATTTATGAGACATAGTTCCAGATGTTAAAAGTGCTACTTTCAACACGCTGGTGTTTTTAATTTTCTGTTACAATGGTTAAGTATATATAAAAGAGATGCATTTATATGCCATGTATTCCATGCCTTCACAGGAAGTTATAAATGTAGGATGAATAGAGAAGAAATAGAAAACTAAAGAAGTCATATTAAATGCTGCCTAAATAATATTTAATGTTGCACAGCTTATATTCCATCCATACAGAACACAGCTGCTGGACTTGCATTATTATTTATTTTGTACATGAAGAAGAAAGTCTTCTGTTAGTAACATGGTTAAATGCTGGCCTCTGAGTGTCACTGAATAGCACTAAGAACTGGCAAGGCTACACATGACCCCTCAACTTATGCCTCTGCATACTGTTCACTGAAGACCAACAGTGATCGGAATGTGTTTTCTATCCAGTACCAATTTAATGACTGGACATGTAGATGTCAGGATATTTTGCTGTAGCTGACTTTAAGGTCAACAAGCTTCATAAAGGAGTGACTTGATTAGTTTATAGATCAGGGAGATATCAGGCTGTTCATTGGTTGCACTTTTTTTTATGAGCACAGGATGGGTTAGTTGAGGAAAATACTGATAATTAGACAATGAATTCATTCTTGTATTCCCGCTGCAATTGGTACATCATAAGACTAATTTAATCCATTGCAAGAATGAATGTTAAGCACAGTTGAAATATTTTGAAATCTTAATAAATCCCACCAAGAGACACTTTTTGCCACCATTTCAGGTATAGTGTTAACAGCTATTTATAACATTAATTATGTCTGTCCTGGTACTTCTGGAACCCATTGATTTTTCCTGACCAACTACTTTATACTAGGGGCAGCTGAGTAAGCACAGAAGAGATAGATTGTGAAATTCAACTTACACTTGCAACCCTTTGGCAGTGAAATGTTTTAGACTGAAAGTGTGAGACTGCATGCAGATGTGCTCTGATGAATGTATATGCTTGACTTTTCTGGCCTTGAAGGTCCTGTAAGACCTTCACAGTACTGTGCTTCACCAGGGTGATTAAGGAAGAAAAAAAAAACAACACATACCCATTTACCATAAAACTCTTAATGAGTTATAAATAATCTCAGCTCAAGATACTATAAAGGACTACTTAGCATTTTGCTTATGATTTTACATAATTCATCTAAATATAGTCAGTTGCAGAGCAGATTTATTTTTGTTGTGGGTGACATTTTCAGATGGTAGCTTGATCACTTTGTTTCATAATGATATCCTGCATGCCTATTTTGGTGTATGTAGAACTTGAATCAAGCTACCTTTTCTATTCTTACACTGCCAAGCCTTTGGTATCTCTTCCATTTCTGACTGTATGGTGATATTTATTTATATATATATATAGATAGATAGATAGATAGACAGATAGATGTATGCAGACATATATATAGTGAATACACATATAGATCATTATTAGATCAGTACTTATGTAAAATAGTTTTTCAGGGTTAATAATGTCAGTATTCAGACAGGCTAATCTTTCAACTCTGTGGGCAGACAATTTTTTTCCATACCATTACAGCATTGTCTTCAAAGCTGAAGTCACCCAAGCATATGAGCGTGTCTTAAATATAATAGTTCATTTAGGTCCATTCTTATTCAGCAAATCCTTTAAGGCTGTGCTTAAAGTTAACCAGTATGTTTCTGGACTGAGACCTTTAGCAGCAGATCATGAGAAGTTTGTACTTCCTAAGAGTTCTTCCACTACAGAGGCAGATTCACTAAAGCAGAAATTCTCCAACTCAGAGAAGGGATGGGGGATGCGTCACCATAACTGATTTTTAAGATCAAGGGAAATAATTCTGATTACTTTCCTCCTACTTGAGTCTCAGCTGAACATTTATTGGATAAAATTCAAAAGATGTTTTATAACTGTTGCCATGAAACTGAATTGAAGGCGTTATTCAGTAAAGGACTCTAGATGTTCCTTGGGAGATCATCTCTTGGTGTTACTTAAAGGACATAGTAAGGTACATTGTATCTCAGTTTAGTAAAGATCTACATATATCTTAATTTATTACCTTAAATGTCAATATTAAGTTCTTTAATGTCGTTTCTTAAAGGTGTGAGGCATATGTAATCGTACTGTCCCTCATTTCTCATCCCCCTTTTTTTCATTCCAGAATAACCACTTGGACCCACCACCAACTTTCAAGCAAATTTAAATAAAATCTACAAATCTTAATACATACTTTGTGAAAATAGGCAGATAAAGCAAAGAGAGACCCTGTAATGTCCCAGCGGCAGAAATTCTGCAAGACTCTGGTTCTTACCAGGCGTCAGAACATCCATAGGGGTGTTCACCATAACTAAGCCTGGTTGCCTCTGAACTTCTCCATTCATGTTTGCTGTTCATGAAAGGCATTTCTCCACAGTACCATGCTCTTTCTGCTGCATGGTTAATACAGGTTAAACTATTTAAAAACTGTAGCCAGTGTGTTGGACCATGTCACGCAAAGTGCCAAGCCCAACACCTCCACTGACGGCTTCTAGCTGAACCACGTTTTTCATTTATTCTTATATTATGATCTCTGCTCCTAGGGGTCCACCTTTCTATCATAGGCATAGTAGGCATAAATCCATATCCCCTCTAGACATTCTCTCAAAATAAAAGACATAAAGCATTTTTTTGAGTGGCTGTAAATGCACAGCTATTAGTCTAAAAACAGAAACCTATTAAAGCTTCATTAAGAAACTCAAGTCAAATATTCCACTGGATGAATACTCTATAATAAAATCATATTAATTCCCTTCCTATGGCATCATTGCTGGCAAAGGTTATGTCTCCTGTCTTTTCCACACCAGTTCTACTGCGTTACACGATTACAGAAATAATGTCTTTTTGGTCTACAGGTCTACACTGTGAAAAGTTAAAGATGCATTTGAGGACAGAGTTAAGAATACAACACTTTTTTTTCTCCCACTATCTACAGTATGTACTGCATATAAAGATATAGAGATGATGCACTGAAATTAACACAAAAGGAGCTAATTCTGTTCCCAGAATTTTGGTTGCTGAATGAGGGAAGAAAATGCTGGTAAGGGGGAGGAGGAGAGAGAAAAATATTTCCAGAAGTAGTTAAGCTAAAAGGACTGACTTTTTTCCCCATAAGAAATGTTTCACAAGCCATCATTTACCCGATATTTTGATGACTCTTCTTATATACTCTACATATTTTGCTGGGTAAAAGTAGTCATTTGCTGTGGCTTGTTTGGTTGCATCCCTGTGTTGACTGCACAGCTGACATGTAATTCACAGTATGGCTTTCCAAAGTGACCAGGTTTAGGCACTGAATTCTACTTGTCTTCTCTAGCCTGCAAAATTAATTTAGGCCTCTCCATTTCAGTCAGCTGTCAGTTTTTATAAACAGGATAAGAGCCTCACATTTCTGAGATTCCTATTTTTGTGTCAAATCCTGTTGAGATCGAGCAATGAGTTCAAAAGTAGCTGTCATCTGTGACACATGAAGACAGGGCACAGTCACCTAAGTCTCATTTCATACAGAAAGTGAACTTCAAGAAAGAACACATTAGCTGAAACAGAAATATTTTGTGTTCCACTTTTGTAAAGTGAATATATTTGTCAGTGCTATAATGCAATATATGCGATCAATCATGCAAACTTTAAAGTCACACAGGGTTGAATTGTACTTGCAGAGAACACTGTGACGTGAAAGCAAAACAATATATTGGAAAAATTACTGAGTATTCCAAACAATAAATGAAGTTTTTTAGCATTGGCGGATAATAAATAACCACATCTGAATATGATCCCTCACATGTCAATAGGAATTTTTTCCTGTTTTAAGTAGAGACAAAAAAAGTCTCAGATACAATAATTTTACTGATAGTAACAATAACTATTATTATTTATTTATTAGTAATTATTATTGCTTGCCATCAGTTTAGATGTAGTTTTGTCAGAATTCTCATCTATCATGAGGTTTCATCAAAAATAACATCTTTTTCATATTTTCATACTTAAAACAACATGGCATTGCTTTGTGTGGAAATCAAATACAACTTAACAGGGAAAACTTTACTAATACATTGTTGCATGTCTTCTAAGACACGATCATAATTTGTCAGAGGGGGAAAGCCTATGTACTTGAAGTCTGTAACTAATACAGCTGTGCATTGGGCAGAATAGGAAAACCTATGAGTACAATGGTGTAATTTCTGTGTGAATTTTGCGTCTTAGACATAGTGTAGAGCTTTTAATAACAAAAACATAATTAAAAAAATGTGAGAGATTATTAAACTGTGACTCAAAATTGGCAGAGCTGTTCTTCTTGCTCTGCTTGCAGCCATGATGGGAATAGAGGTGTTGTCAGCAGCATTATATCCTCACACTCGCACAGGGAATCTTAACCACAGAGTTTGCAGGTGTGACTGTATTTGTATTAGAGAAAAAATCCTCTTTAGAGCCGTCATTTTCTGTCTGATAAATGTTTCAGACTTGTAATCTCATCTTCTGACTCTAGCTTGCCACCCTGATCCTGTGTGTTAGCTTTTGACAGTTGGGTTTCTTCCCACTCCTAGTTCCTGACCTGATTCATTAGGCAGGACCATCTAATCCTTCTTCTTCTTAGGTCTGTTCTAACCACTAAACTTTTTGTATTCCCCAACATGATATTGTGTGATTTCTGCAGTGTATTTTTATGATGAAAACCTAATTGCAGGTTAAAGGTAAAACCAGAGTTTTAAAAATAATTCTGTTGTATACTCAAATGATACAGTTGCACTGGATAAAGTGTAATTCAAAAATGGACTTGGTGGATAAATAATAAGAAATATCAGAGATATTTAAATCTAAATCCTTACATCTATTAGTCTTGTTCAGGTATGTCTCAGTACCTCTTCACTATAAGGGGGAAAAACTTCTGGAATTTTGAAGCCAGTTAGCAAGGAAAAGTTTCGGTTTTTTTCTGACTAGGTCATAAAATTATTTTTGTTCCTTCCACAGTTTAAAAAATAATGTTTGATCAAGTGGTTTCATCTGATGAAATATACCTTTCAGTAGTGTAGGTATTACCTATCTTTGCTCCGATTTTATCATCTTTCTGAGAAGGGATTCATGACAGAAAATATTAATAAAATAAGGCTTATCATGAGTAGCTTTTGGGCCATTTGTCATTACAGTCCCTAGCTTAGGGGGATCTCAGTGACAGACAGTGGGGAGGCGAGGAGTGTCTTATGTTGCCCGTAAATACTACTACAGGTGACTAATTTCTTATTAGAATTAAGGTTTTGTATTAAAAGATAGCTTTACATTTGAAGTTGTGAAAAAAAGACACTCTTAACCCTCCTTCCTTTCACCCCTCGCCCTTTGCAAGGAAGGAATTAAATGGCATTCAACCTGAATGGTCAAGTTAAAAATGGTCAAAACATGGAGAAGGGGATGCATTACAAGTTATGGAATACCACAAGCCTAAGTAATAAGGTGGTAGTGGCAGTAAGCACACACTTCTGCCTCTGAGGCTGCATGGGGTGCCTGAATAGACTGCTTTGTACAAGAAGGGGGCAAATTAGTGAAGAATTTCTTGCATATGGAAGAACTGTGTATTTTTTTATTATTGTTTCTGTTACCTCTTTTCCCTTTGGGTAGCTCTGTGACAGTAAATAAGAAAGATCTGCATAGAGACTGTAGAAATTTGGCCTTTTAAATCATATTTGAAAAAATGAGATTTGGGAATCTAAATCTGATATATGTTACAAAGCAGTGTGCAGCTGTTCTTAAATCCTTTTTGTTTCCAGATTTTTCCGAGGTATTAAGGCATCTAAGAATGCTAGGGGGAGTGGGAGGGAGTGTGGGGGGGCTGTTCAGTGTTTGATTTGTATCCATCTCATGGGATTCAGTGTCTAATGTTTATGTATTCTTCTCAGTCTTAACTTTCTCGAAATTTTGATTCCAAGTAACTGAGTCATCCGGTGCTTTGTAATAATCTATCCGGTCTGGGGAAAGGGAGCAGGGTATGTGGAGGGTGTGTTATATGCTGTATGCAAGTAAAACTTCATTATTTGACATAATTAGGTTTTCCAGTAACCATGAATTAGCTGACAGTAGGTCACGTTTCATTGAATATTTTAAAAGGAATACACTTTAGCATTTTATTGGCTAATGTAACTATATTTAAGTGCCTGTCAGTATTTTCATTATGAACCATATTTTGGAAAGTGGAGTTTAATTAAGCAGTATCTCTACCGTTCTAAATTTTGTCAGGCTGAAAGCTGGCATACAGGCTAGATAGGAAATATTTCACAACACAATTATGGCCCCGAAAGAATTGAAGCAAGCAAACAGGACATTCACCTAAGTTCTCAAAGTGCATCTGTTAAAAGCAAAATCTAAAGAACTCNCCCCCCCCCCCCCCCCAATGTAATTTAATAAATGTGCAGTATAATCAGCTGGGAGGTGAGCAAGGTTTAAAAAGCAAAACCAAAATTAGATTGTCTGAGGCAGAGGGAGAATATATTACAGCAGAGATCTTCTCCTGTTCCTCAGAAACCATACGTCTATTAAATAACCTAAAATCTAGGTAGTCAGCGCTTTATGAACATGTACAATCAAAGTGTAAAATTCATAAAGTAGTCACACAGGAGAAGTGGCATATAAATTTTGTTGCAAATATATCTTCAAGGATTTGTGGAGTCATTTAATAACCACTGATATAATGATATCTCTTGCAAGAGAAGGCCAATTTTAAACTTTGGAGGTCATACTTAAGCAGCATCTTCAGCCATTTGCTCCTGGAAAAGAAGATTCCCCGTGTATGCACAGTGGAAACAAAACCTGCTAAAATTATGAAAGATGCTATTCTGTAGTTTTGCTGTAAAACAGATCAATGGAAAGTAAGTAAAGAGTCTTGAAAAATAAGTAGAGGGTTCATTTATATTCATCCAGGAACAAGATTAAGCTTCCAGTAATAGTAAATGAGGCATTTCCACCTTCAATTCCATATCCACTTTCGATACCATTTCCAAAACATATAATATTTGCTCAAGTTATTCTACAATAGCTGTAAAAGAACATTACAGTACAGTACTGAAGACTGTTACAGATTGGAACATTGCAGATGTCCCATCAGGACAGATGCTGAAAGAGTGGTGAATTAGTAAGATATAAAGAGATACAATGGTGAATTATTTCATCATGTGGTATGAAATCTACCAAAAAAGAAAAAAACAGGTTAAAATAGGTGGAATGAATATGTCCAAGAAAGACTTTTAGTACAAAAACACTAGCAGAAAAAGGCCCTGACAGAATAGGTGTAAATGATGGGAGGATAAGAGAGAAAGGCAGAGAAAAGGTACAGGATTACAGAAAGTGGTTTGTGGATGTGTTTTATTTTTAAAAAGAAATTCACAGTCAATTGTGACAACAAAATTACTGTAGAGCATAGAACTGGAGGCAAAAAAACGCCCTTGAGCAACAGTATGTATATTTCTTACACAGCATATGTTTGACTTGTCACTTTAAATTCGTTAAAAAAAAAAAGTTCAACGTAATTTTAACTTGTCATTTGTTCTGCCAGATTTTCCACTGCCTGTCTCTGTAGCTCTAGTGATGTTTCCAATTGGTCTGTCCATATTTCATTTAAGACCTTTTTTTGTTGTTGTTGCTCCTTACTGGATTTGGTTTATCTGGCAAAGCTTTGGGACGGAGGGATGCAGGGGTGGTTTCCATGCGAAGACACCAGAAGCTGCCCTCATGTTGGATAGATCCTCATACACGCCATTCACGCCAGCACTCAATGATCCTTGTGGATCCCTTCCAACTCAGAATATTCCGTGATTCTGTGAAATAGCCAATTCTAGCAGGCTTCAAGACAGCCTTGTCTCTGGCCAAAGATGAGTCAAGTGGGGACATTGTTAGCACCTTTCTGATACCATATTCAAGAATGGGTAAAAATGCTGTGCAACAGCAGCTGGGAGAAAGAGAATATGTGAGAGAAAGAGCCCTGCAGACACCAAGGTCAGTGCAGAAGGAGGTGAAGGAGGTGCTCCAGCTGCCAGTGCTGAGATTCCCCTGCAGCCCATGGGTAGGATCATGGTGAGGCAGCTGTGCCCCTGCAGCCCATGGAGGACTGTGATGGTGCAGAGATCCACCCGCAGCCTCGTGGAGGATTCCGTGCCAGAGTAAGTGGATGTGCCCTGATGAAAGCAATAGCTCACCGACAGGTCACAGTGGAGTAAGTAAGTTTGCTGGCAGGACCTGTGACCCCATGGGTGATCCATGATGGGACAGCCCATTCCTGAAGGAGAGTACTCTGTAAAAAAGACCCACACTGGAGCACTTCACGAAAAACAAGGAGTTGTGGGAAGAAGTTTATGCAGAGGTTCATGGAGAACTGTCTCGCATGAATGGGATGCCACACTGGGGCAGGGGAAGAATGAGGGGAGGAAGCGTCATGAACTGACTGCAACCCTCATTCCCTATCCTTGTTTAGAATGAGTGGTTTGAGCCGTTTAAGGAATCATCATCAAAGGTATCAGCAAAAAACAGATTTTATTATGAATTTGTGAAAGTTTGGCTTTAACAGAGTTCCATGGCAAGGTTCACTCTATAGCTTGCTACATAGTTAAAGCATACATAGGAAAATCTGAGAAGAATCAATTTTGATTGATCTATTTGGAGACAGGAGACGCAAAAGAGTCAGGGTGCAAAGTCACCCCTTTCATTACACAGTGATTTTATGTAGTCAGGCAACTGCACAGCCAAACACAAGGTGAGTTTGACACAGACCTCCATGAAAGCTGCTTTTTTTCACCTTCCTGCCTTTGGTTTTCCCGTACATGTTGTATAACCCACCGCCACCAGTTCCCTCCTTTCAGAGCCTCAGGCATCACAAAGGATGGGAGTCAATAGATACGCTGTGCTGACTCACCTACTTCTGACACAAATCAGGTAATCAATGGTGGCAACCAGGTCCTCCTACTGTTCCTTCTCTGTACCACCTTATCTTTCTGAACACAGGTCATTAATGATATTGTTGCCAGTGAAGGCAACTTGCATGAATCTACATCACCAGCCTGCACTAGATAAGAACTTCTTTAGACTTGCTAACAAGATTCAGTCTACTTCATCACATAGTCTACAAATGTCATCCAGGGAAAGGAGAAATGTGGCATTCAGTGGTAGTTATGTGTTAGTGATATGACATCCTGGTCATGGTATCATGCTTTTACTTAGGTTATAACTGACCTTGGAGGTGCTGGCTTGCTGCCTAAAGGAGTTGCACATGAATATATCTGCAGTGGATTATGGGATGCATGAATGAATTGAGTATGACGGATTGCAATCCAGCCACTGTATTAAACAATGTAGTCACTGCACTATGTGCTGTGACTAATTTGATTAAAATGCATAAATGCAGTCCAAGTAGACTAAATTCCCACATTCATGTGATCCGAAAATATGCATATCTGATATTCATCATGTCTGACTGAAGATAAAGCTGGTAGATTCTAGAAAGAAAGGTTTGACAAATGGTGAAGTCAAGAATAAATGAGTTCAGTGATCCAGAGAACAGATGAGAAGAAAACTTTCTTGTGAAGAATCAGGTAACTTTGTTGTACTTTCACAACTTGTTTAATAGCTAATATATTTTTTCTTTTTCTTTGTGACGCTAGCACTCAGAGTTTATGACCAAACTGGATTATTCACTGCTCATCCACCATTCACTTGTTATCATTCATAAATCTGAATGGGATGTCTTGTAAGTTTTTTTTTTTTGCTGTTGCTGAATAGAAGAAACTTTCTTAAGCAGGAAAAATAGGAACAGGAAGGCATGGCTGAAGTGTAAGAATACATATTAAGGAAACATACTTGCAGTTTTTCAGTAATTAAAAATAAAATCCAGCACTGCTATTCAGTAGAGGGAAAAGAAATTGCTCAACTTCAACCTAATATAAATTCCTACCATTTTAAACGGTCGCTTCCTGAACCACATGATTGACACTTCTTCTGTCTTAGAGGGCATATCTACAAAGAATGTGAAGGATCTTGAATGCATCCAGAGGAGGGAAACAAAGCTGGTGAACGGAGTGGAAGGAATATCCTATGAGGAGTGGCTGAGGACTTTGGCCTGGTCTAGTTTTGAGAAAAGGAGGCGGAATGAATGACCTCATTGCTCTCTACAGCTTCCTGAGGAAGGGAAGGGGAGGGAGAGGTGCTGATCTCTTCCCCTAGTATCTTGTGGCAGGAATCTTATGTGGGAATGTTTCAAAGATGCAATAGAAGACTTTCAGAGTCGACATTAAAAAGTACTTCTTTACAGAGAAGGTAGTCAAACACTGGAACATCCTTCATAGACAGGTGATCAATGCCCTATGACTGTCAGTTTTTAAGAGGCATTTGGAATCAAATAATCATCAACACTGGAAAAGACCTTTAAGATCAAGTCCAATCATCAACCCAGCACTGCCAAATCCACCACTACACCACATACCTGGGTGCTATATCTACCTCCAGGGATAGTGACCCAATCACTTTCTCAGGCAGTCTGTTCCAGTGCTTAAAAACACTTTTGATGATGAAATTATTCCTAATACCCAATCTAAACTTTCCCTGGTGTAACTTGAAGCCATTTCCTTTTGTCCTGTCCCTTGTTACCTGGAAGAAGAAACTGACTCCCACCTGGCTACCACCTCTTTTCAGGTAGTTATAGAGAGTGATAAGGTCACCCCTGAGACTCCTTTTCTCCAGGCTAAACAACCCCAGCTCCTTCAGCCACTTCTCATCAGACTTGTGCTCCAGACCCTTCACCAGCTCCATTGTCCTTCTCTGGACATGCTCCAGCACCTCAAAGTCACTCTTGACTCAGAAGTCTCAGAGGGGCTCAGAGGGGCTCAGAACTGAACACAATACTAGAGTTGTGACCTCACCAGTGCCGAGTACAAAGGGACAATCACTACCCTAGTTCTTCTGGCCCCACTATTTCTGATATAGGCCAGGATGCCACTGGCCTTCTTGGCTACCTGGGCACACGCTGGCTCATGTTCAGCCAGCCGTCGACCAGCATCCTGAGGTCCTTTTCTGCCGAGCAGTTTTCCAGCCTCTCTGTCCCCAGACTGTAGTGCTGCCTGGAGTTGTTGTGACACAATGTGGCAGGAGCACCAATCCCCTAGGCCAATATGAGGTGGCCACGAGGTTTCTAGCCCCTTACATTTGTGCCTTACAACACCACACAACGGCTGTGGCAGGTACACCGTAACCCACTCGGTGTGAGAAGGGCAGGACCCCTCGGCCAACAGAAAGGGCCCCCAGGCAATGGAAGGCCTTGGCCCAGAGAAGTTTTTGGACCATGATCATGTTTGATCATGAACCCCAACCCAACCAGCTTATAAATGTGGACCCCGACAGGAACCCCAGTGTGCAGTTTTCCTTTAAGCAGCGGGTCTGTGAGGGAAAGCCTCCATTTGGGGGTGGGATGCTACCCAAAGAGACTTCCCGGGGCTGAGTGGCCTCTCACTCCCCACGTGAGTGACTGTTTTTCTAATGGATATCCATGAATGGTCCTGGCACCCCTTGCATGAAACAAACCCACTTTCTGGGTACTCCTGATTGAGAGGCTTCCCACGTGTGTGCAAGTGTGTGCTCATTTTGTGTCATCATTCCTGTCCAAGTAGTAACAATACCCCCAACTAACCCCCCAAACCTATAATCTGTTAAATATCATTGGAGTGTTGTCAGAGTCACTCCATTATTTGTTAGTTTTTGCCAATGGTTTTGGTTGCAAATTAAAGTTTGTCTGAGTTTGTGATCTCTGTAAAGTTGTTTCTGTGTACCTCCATGACATTTTAAGTGGTATGATGAGCAAGGTGCCAGTGGAGGGGTTGTTAGGCAGGCATGGTTGAAATCATTGTCCCTTGGGAATGGAATGGGCAAAGAAGTTGCTTGAGACTGAGGCAGTTGTAGAGAGGGTGTAGAAATGTTGTGGAAATAAGCAAGATTTGTGCCATTCTGGCTGCTTGTGTGATCGAAGTGCAGGACCATCACCAACATTACGAAGTGGTGGAAAGGGTTAATTCCGAGAGACAGCTGGAGATAGGTTGGTTGAGGGTGGAGTTACAGCAGGAGATAGAATGGACATGTTTGTTTGAACAAACGATTGAGCTCATGTTGTCTGAAGTAAATCAGGTTGGATGGGTGGCCTGCAGTGAAATAGTCTGTGGCAGAAAGCTCAAGCCCTGTGGTGCCTCAAGTCCCTTTACTTGAGCAGGACATCGGGACTGTATGAAAGCTAGTGGAACTGGCAAGGGAGAAAAATAGGGAACACAAATGAAGTGCCAGCAATTACCCCCTGCCCCCTCCAGGAAGTAAAACCTTGTAGAGGAATTAAAGGAACTAAAAAACTAAAAGTGGCTGTCTGGAGTTTGGACCACCCAACCTGTGTGATAAGTTCCTATCAATGGTTCTTTGCTAAGGAACCTTATGTAAATATCCCTGTTGTTCTGAAGCAGGTAAGTTTATAGTTCTTGATGGACACAGGAGCCCAAATTAGTGTTCTCAAAATCCAGGCCACAGATGAGTTCATAACGAAACTATCAAGAAAGACCATCAACACAACGGGATGAGGGGTGCAGTGCAACAGAGGTGCTCATGCCATATCAGCCCATGTGAAACAATCCTCATGGCCTGCCCACAGTGGCAGATAAGGCTCAAAGCCAACCATACAAGCCAAGTCCCAGCCTAGCATATTAGCAGAGGAAGACCCTTTGGCGTACCTGGCAGGATGCCTACTGTGGGTCATTGAAACTCTCATGGAAGGACATTTATCCCCGTAAGAGTGGAATGGTTTAAGGACTGTCAGTGACTATGAGCAGGGCAAAAATGATGTGTTGTGTGAGTGATTCAGTGTTCTACCCTGAATACTCCCAGGAGTATTCAAAGTGATAACAGACCACACTTTTTAGGTGCAGTGGTTCAAGATTGGGCTCAAAAGGAGGGCATTAAGTGAGTATTCCATACACCATATTAGCCCCAAGCCAATGGGATTACTGAGCAGACTAATGTTCTGATTAAAAGGCATGCTGATGTGTTCTGATCCAATTGGGACACACAGCAAGCATTAGACATTCTTATCATCAATAACTGATGGGGAAGTTATGGGAGTCCCAAAATCAGAGCAATCTACTCTGAAAAACAACTAAAGGGTCATGACCCATATCCAATGAAAAGGATCAGATTTCACTAAGGATACATGTAGGCCAACCCATCATGCTGAAGCTACCTTCTATTGGTGTTGAGCCCATGACCCCAGCAAAACCTAGGGGTTCACATGCTTGGGAAGCCCTGGATGGAAATGGAAGACACTGCATTAGTCTTGTGGATAATACCAGATTTCTCATACAACAGCCCAGTCCTGAGGGACTGAAGCCCATCTGTATGCTCACTTAAAAGGCAATGGACAGTTGGGCAGTTGTCATTCATATTGGGGGCACCAGGGGTCAGCACAGACAACTCAGACATGGATGGCAATGTAGTGGCAAAGATGATGGTGGGATTCATGGGAATGATGAATCTAATATTAGTAATGGTTTGTTTAGCCACCCCTAAGTCAGCTGGCCAACTTTTGTACAGGATGTCAACATGTTTCGAGTTAACTCAAAACTCAGCGGGACACAGTCCCAGGCAATTTGTTGTAGCTGACACTGCTTGGGCAGGGGGTTGCACTAGACAATCTTCAGAGGCCACTTTCAGCCTGAACTAATATGTGGTTGTAAGTAACCAAAGCTATCGTTACGTGAAGATATAGTTTATCTGTAGGTAGGTGTAGCATTGGTGTTAAAGGAGATGTTAGAAATTACTAATTTTACCTTTTCAGCCTCATAGGGCAGCAGGGTGGGGGAATCTAGCATCTGTTTACAGTAAAACTGTTTCATTTACAATTAAATTACAAAGAATGGCACTGGAAGCAAATTACCGTGAATAACCATTCTGGATTCATTCGTGAAGGTGCCTGCCAGACTGTGAGTGTTCAGTTACCAGAAGTTAGTCTTGTGGAACCCAATAATGTCTAGTAGCATCATATTTCCTTCTAATCAAACATATGCATGGCATCCTTCCAGGTAGTTAATTCATGACTCCTGACAATATACATTGACAATTTGCACTGAGGCTGACTTCTATTGGAAGAGAAAGAGAAAAAAATAATTTAAAAATCTGTATCAAATCCATGGACCTCACTCTGTTGAAGTGGCATCCTATAAAAAACACATAATGAAGCAATAATTTACTTGTGCCAAGAGACTGACTTCATAGATTTTTCTTGAATAGTTTTTAAGTATTCTGCCTATCACATTTCATCTAGGGTAATAGAACTAAAGAGAAAATAAGAATAATTTTTTTTTTATTCTTACTGTGCTGTCTTAATAAATGGCCTAAAATCTGCAACGTGCATTGTCAAGCCTTGGAAGAAAAAAACAACACTTGCCTTCAGAAACGGAGAGAGGGTTTCTCTGTAATAAAAACCATTGTAGTTGTTTAGACCTAGTTCTCTAGGTCTAAACAATTGCAATAAAGCAATTGAACTAATTAGCACTCTGTATTAGGGTATTTGGGATTACCTTTAGAGTTCAGATTTGCCAAAGTCTTTGTTTTACTGAAAAGTCTTTGAAGTAGTTTTAGACCAGCCAGCCCTTGTGATTTAGCTTTGGCCAACAGCCAACTCTCATCCATCCGTTCAGTGACCCACCTCACATCCAGTCTCCAAGGGATGGGGTGGAAAACAAGAAAGAACAGGACTTAGAAAGCTTGTGTATTGAGATAAAGGCAAGGAGATGCCTTACCAATTATTATCACAGGAAAAAACATTCGACTTCTGGAAAATTCATTTACTGACGATTAAAAGAAACTTGCATGGTCAGAGGCAAAGGGAAATATGAAAAAACTTCTCTTCCCTCTCCCCATCCCCCCGCCCTTGCAGCTGCCCTCCTCCTGCTTCAACTTCGCTCCTTCATTCCCGAGCAGCGCAAGGGGGATGAAGAACTGGGGACTGCGGTCAGTCCATAACAGCTTCTCTCTGTGGCTCCTTCCTTCTTCACCCATTTTTCAGTGCTCTAGCCTGGCACATTTCCAGGGGCCACAGGGAAACCCGTGCCACGCCGGGGTCTCTCCCAGGCCGCAGGGCCATCCCTGCCGGGTCTCTCCTGCCCTCCGTCCCTGCTCCCGCTCTCCCCTCGGGGCTCGCAGGGCTGTTTCTCGCTCGGTTCCCCTCCCTCAGCCCCGGCTGCCGGGCAGCGTTTTGCCCTCCCTTGCCCGGGCTTTCCTTTCCCCGGGGCTCTCGTCCGCCCGCCCGTGCCTGAGGGGCTCAGCCGGGCCCTGCGCTGGGGCCGCTGGAGCCGCTGGCACCGCCTGGGCCCGGCCGGGGCAGCCCCGGCACACTCCCCAGAGCTGTCACCACCACCAGGGTACCTGAGCCCCGTACATGACATTGTCCTGAAAGCTTTTATTTTACTTTGTGCTCGCATGGATGGTTGTGCATACATCGAGGGCTGTACAGCTGTCAATACCTGTACTGCGCTAAACCTCTTACAGCAGAGCTAAAAATCTGCTCCTGTTCTGTGAGGATTACAAGATTATTCTAGATTAAGCCAGATAAAAAAGGAGAGGAAAAAGGATTTCTGGGGTTTATTTATGTAGCATCTTTTTGTGTATATTTTGATTATACTTTTGCTGGGATTTCTTTGGGTTTTGGTTTCTCTAGTTGAGCAACAGCTTTCTCTGAAATGAATGGAATGAGATAGCTTTAACAGAATTGTACCATGTTTGCTTTTTTTTTTTTTTTGACTTTTCTTTCTAAACTGTATTTTACATCTCTTGTCAAGCAAAATAAGATTATTCTGAAAAGAGGCCTATTTTTTTTAAATTTGAATTCAAGTGGGAAAACCTCTAACAGCTTTAAATTACACCATCCCAGGCCAGAGCCCTGATCTTTAAATGAAGTGCTTATAAAAATTTAAAGTGCTCTTTTAATTTTAAACCAGTGTATACTGAGATGCCCAGAACCCTGATCACTTCCAAATTTCACTTCCAATAAATTTAAATTGCTTTGTGCAAGACAGAGCGATTTAAAATTATTGGAGTGCTTTAAATTCCATACTGAAGTGCCCATAAAATTTGAAGTCCTCCAATAATTTGAAATCACTCTGCATGTTGTACTGCAATTTGAGCCTATTTGAAAATAAAAGCCCAAGCATCCTCTGCTTTAATATGCAATAATAAGCAACATTAGAAAATGGCAGTTAAGGATTTACAAGAAACACTGCCCAGGGAAATGGATGAGTCACCACCCTGGAGGTTATTTAAAAAACCTGTAGACGTGACTCTTAGTGACATGGTTTAGTAATGGACTTGGTAGTGCTGGGTTTGCAGGTGGACTTCAGGATCTTAAAGGTCTTTTCCAACCTAAACAATTCTGTGATTTTATACCACTTCTCAGTGAATTAACTGAAAAAACATCCATGAAACATAATGAGGCAGTATTAAAAGGAGAAAATTATGTTTCTTTTTAAGATAATAGAATAGTAGCATCATTGTTTTGAGAGTGATATGTGGAGTGTGAGATTAGGAAAGCTGGTGAATACACAAATTATTCACCTTTGTCACAACTATAAATAACAGAGATGACTGCTGTTCAGCTGACAATATGCTAGGTACTGAGAATAAACACACAAGATGTGTCAAGGCAACACATCAGATGCCACCTGAAATGTGTTACATAATGATGAAACCAAATTCTACTCTTAATGCCACCAATGTGCATTTAGCGGAGCTTTCTTCACTTGAGGATTTGCTTCAGAAAACACTTAATAATCTTAGAAGATGATGTGTACCTTCCAGGTATCTGCACAGGATAGTTTCCTGTCTGGTAGTATACATCTTGAACAGATTTTAATCATCTAAAGAACAAGGAAATAATAAAAAGTTACAGTGACGCAGTATTAATGTTTTGGAATATTCTATCTGTTCTATCTTACACCGTCAACACTTTCCAAAAGCATACATTTAGGTTAGCTTACTTCAAGGGAATTTCAAAAGGAGGTTTTTATTCGTGGAGAGAAAACTGTTGATTATTTGCATTAATATTCTTTGAGAGATAAAAACTATGTGACTTTGTTCTGAAACAGGTTTTCTTCAATCAAACAGGTAGCAGAATCTATTGAATGGAGAAGAAAATTATATCAAATTAAAGTGCATTTTTATGCAAAACAAGAGGCAAAATTGCTCCAGTCATTTTAATCCATTGAGGAGGCTTATTTTAAGACCCACAATGAGGTAGCTCAGTCTTTACATTCTAATCTAGTCCCATGTAGTATGTTTCTTATTTCTTTGTGCACCAAGCAAAACATTGTAATATAATAATAGACAGTCGGCAGCTTAACCTCAGAGAATTTATTAGGGTAATTAACTTTTTGTTTATAGGCAAAAAATCATGTAAAATTTTCACTGCAAATATAATAGAGATACATCATACGACTTGGGACCACACCACAGACCCGAGGAAAAATTCAAGAACCTTTTGCAACTGTGGAAGCAATGTTGCATAAGCAAAAGCAAAACATCAGCAGAAAATGGAAAACTAACATCATTTTAGTGGAACAGGTGAAATAAGTTTATTATTCCAAGAAATTTAATGGGCATTTTTGAGTATTGCACTTGAGCAAATGTCAGTTCTGTGACGTCAACTGAGGTTAAAGGACCAGTTATTTTTGGCAAGAGACAACTAAGAAGCCTCTCTTGCCCGTGTCCTACTTTAAGGCTGGGTGTTCCCTCTAGTGAGATGACAATTGTCTTTGTCATAGATTTAAAAGACAGCAATCCTTGCTCCATCTCAAATACAGTTTATTTCATTTGTTGGTAACCTCAGCAATTATTTGTGTCTAGGCTAAGAGACTGAATTTTTGGGGTAATACACAGTCAGACAGGAGACAAAGTACAACTCTTGGCAGCATAGAGGCATCTATGACCCTCATTGCTTCCTTTTACTCCCTCATGCCTTCACAGGCGTGCTGCACAAAGTCCTGAACTAGATACAAGAATGCTCCCAGGTAAGTAAGAACAGTGATATTTTTTTCAAAGCTGTCATTGCTACTGAAAGAAATGTCAGTTAACTGTGCCCTTTCTTTTGTTCCAGAGTAAATTTTGTACCACTAGAAAAATTCAGCTCTCAGCTACTGGCATTTGTTGTTTAAAACTGCCTAAGAACATTTCTATTTAATGAAAGAGAGAAGTAAATTTGGCATTGCCTAAGAGTGAATAAAGATAACTAAAGACACCAAAACTTCATTTTTTTTCTTTTTAATTATTTTGCTTAGGAGAGAGATCACATTTATGACTCCCTGCATATAAATTGACTCTCACAGGCAGCAAAATAACACACAGCTATTTTTGACTCCCTCACAAAAATGGAGTTGCATTTAATCAATTTTCAAAGTGTCTGCTTTAAAGTAAATAAAAGGATGATATTTTCCTGAACTACATAACATGTTTTCTTGAAACACATAAGGAACCTGAAAAACTCATTGCACAAAATTTCAGACAAGTTAACATGTTCTAGGGCTTTAAAAAAATTGGGCAGGAGAGTGGGTGAAAAAGAAACAAACATCCAAGTCATGGCATGGCATTAAAAATGAGTAAATCCCGCAGGTTTTGGATAGGGCAGAGTGATCATCTCACTGGACATAAGAAGACCACTGAGAGAGGTCAAAGGAAGGAGAGGCTAATTTAAATACTTTGGGGAAGGCTGTGATAATGTCTTGCATCTTCCCATGACTTACCTGCTTTCAGGTACTGTTGAGGGAATGTCTTAGACTAGATATGCCACTGTTGGTCCCACTCCAGCAGCATCACCAGTTTTGCATCTCTTTTGTCAATTTTAGGAATTTGCTATTCCTGCAGATGTACAGCATATGAAAATACCCATTATTTAGTGTTTACACTATGCATATTTCATTCTCTTGTGGTTTTCTTTCTCCTGTGTCCAAGAGATGCAGAGAGATTAGTGATATGAAGACCATCTTACCTTTCCCATTTCTTGCAACATTCCTTCTTAACCCTTCTCCTCAGCTGTGTATTTAATTACTATTCGTCTCTCAAGAAGTACTAATATGTCTAACTATGCTAATACGTATATATATATATATATATATATATTCATTTATGTTGCCTCTAGGTGGGCTTATAAAGTAATTATAATCCTTGTCATATATATATATATTCATTTATGTTGCCTCTAGGTGGGCTTATAAAGTAATTATAATCCTTGTCCACCTTTCTTTGGTGTTGACTCTTGTGTTTGCCATTTCCCTGTTTGTTTCATGAGCAACTTTAAATGTTAAATCTGCATGAAGTAGTAGTAAAAAGCAGTGGAGAATCTCCGTAACTCCGAGAGATGAAAAGCATTTTAAAAATTCTTGGAAATACTTTTTTCCTGTCTGTCCTTTGCCCTTTCAACTATCACCATGCTACACCCTGGATCTCAACTGACCAAGTTTTAATCAGCAACCTGTCATGTGGGGATTTATTAAAAGCCATTTGAAAAAAATATATACCCTAATAAGTTACATGTGGAACACATAATGGTGAACAAAATGCTAGCAACTTGTGTCACACAACTTTTCAGAAGCTCCAGTTTTGCTGTTAAAATGGGATCCTGCCTTACACCAGATTCTGATTATTATTCCACATCTTTTGACTGCAAGTGTAGACTTCATTATTGTATGTTTGCAAAATATTTTATGGCACATTCTTGCTTCTAGGATCCTCTTTGTCTAGAAATTTCATAGCGTCAGAGGGGTAGACATATTCAGCATTTTAAGCAGCAGTCATTGGGTCTGTCAGTTGGTTCTTGCTGTGTCTCCAAGGTGTTTTATTTTTTAAATGGGCTTAGTTTTCAAAAACTAAGCTTAGAAAACAAGATACAGCTTCAGCTTGTTATGAAAGAGGTATTTCTAAGGATTGTTTATTCAAATAATGGGATTTGTTAAAAGTAAAGATAGGAATTAGCCTGTTTATGGTTTTGTTTGGTCTGGAGTTTGTTGTTTTAGTTTGCTTTTCTTTAAGGCTTTGCTGAGTACATGAACAGTCTTGCCATTCTTTTTGTTTAGCATGATGCAGCACAAGGTGGTGAACATAACAAGACTTTAAAGATGATCAAAATTTATTTTGTAACAAATTCTCACCACTTAGAATTATTCTTAAACCTGACATTTTGGTGGAATTATTCTTAAACCTGACATTTTAGTGAACCACACTCACAACAGATTATATCGTCTATTATCCAAAAATATCTCAGTGGCTCAGTTCCTAGCAGCTATCTTCCTGCTTGACTAAGCAATAATTTTATGGTTACTGCAGGTCATACCAGGCTAAAAGCAGTCATTTAGACTTTCTTTCCATCACCGAATAAGGATATATGTTCTTGCAATACTTTATCTGTTCTGTCTAAAGCTGTAGTTAAACTTCCTATAACCTTAAAGTTTCAGATAACTCTAATTATAGGATTTTTTTTTTTTACAATGGGTGAGAGTTTTATATTGAAATTGCAAAAGCATGATTCATATGATGGCTGCAAATAGCACCACTTGTTGCTAGGTGAAAATCTACATTGGCAAAAGTGAGAATAAGAAGTTGATGCTTGGCCAAGAGTGAGTGATATTTCTGAGCTAATCTAGAGGGAAAGAATAGTTGAGGTGACATTAAGTGGAAAAATAGATAATTTCAAACTAGCTTCTAATTTGTTGTTGTTGTTTCTTTGGCAGGGGGGAGGTGGTGCTCGTTTTTTTCTTTTTAAACAAGCATAGTGATTTCTGTAGACAAAACAAATATATCTCTCTCCTATCTGGTCAAAAGCACCAGGTACAGTACTACAAGGTGAATCAGTGGAAACAGATAAGAGGAAGTTAGTAAAGAGATTGTGAAAAAAGTATGCAATTAACTAAAAGGAGAATAACATCAACATTAACCTCAGCATTAAGTAGATAGATAACGGGATTTTTTTTGTATTGAAGTAGTAAATAACATTTTCAGCAGTGTTGTGACACAAATAGCAAATTGTGGATGTTCTTAACAGGGAGAACACTGAAATAACATTCAAGAATGCCTGCTTTCTGAAAACTAGAGTAATCAAAATAAATTTTAGAGCTAATAGAAGAAGACGCTATGTTATACATCAGTGTAATTACGGAGACCAGTGTTAATCTAAGAAGTTTACCAGTGAAAATGGCAAAGGAGAAAGACTTCTGCATTTCATTGCTGAATGATGTGAAGTGCCAATATATTGTGGCTGATAATAACATAATCTTTTCTCAATAGAGAGAAATACTACTACAATTGAACATGGGTTTAGTAAAATATCCTCTGAAATGCTGTGCATAATTCTGACCACTCACTTTAAAAGAATTAGAATTCAAACCAAAACAAGTACAGGATGAATCAGGAATTTTGACAGCTTATCTTAGCGGCAAATACTAGAAGAATATTATTTCTCTTAAGCTTTTAATTTGCTAAGATAGAGGATAAAATTGTTCTTCATACCCATATTCAGAGTAAAATATCATGGGAGTTGAAAATCTATAGTTAAATATTATATTAACCCAAGAATATCCATATGTCAAAATAATCTTCTTTCTGTAATGAAGATTAATTCTTTTTCTGCACTGATCTATGGAAACACTTAAATATTTCATTGTGCTAGAACAACAAAAAGTCTATTAGTATCAACAGTCAAACTCTATAGTTTTCCTTATTGTCTTTTATTCATAAGCACTACATTAACTCACAAGGTGTAATTAACATGGTTATGAGATGAAAGTCCAAAAAATTAAAGAATGGCATACAAAACACATACAAGAAAATATTTAAAATATTTTTCTTTCTTACAAGTTATTTTTGCATTAGGAAACTAGTGCAAAACTTTCAAAACTATTTCCTTTCACTGTGCAGTACCATTTTTAATGCAGAAAACATCGTCAGAGTTTCTCAGTATAGATGCAATTTTGTTTAAAAATAAAGTCATGAAGGAATTTCAAAAAAATAAAGATATTTTGCTTTGACTATATTGAAAGAATAGTTTCCAGCTGTCATTCTTAATATTTATGTTCAACATAAATGATCAAATGAAAATTTTTTCCTGTTTTTTTGCTTTTACAACAAGGTTTCTGTTCCTTTCTACCCATTTGTTGCATTCTCATGTCTTGAGAAGGTACTGAGAAAGCTAGAAGGAAACTAAGAAACACAAGCAAATTCAGGAGGGAATTACAGATGGCTGTCTGCAGGAAAACTGAAAGTGCCAGGCTTGGGAATGAAAATAGAACTAAAAAGAAAAGGGTAAAACTAAGCTGATCGGTGAACTTTTGTATTTCAAATTGGACTAACCTCTTCCTTTCGGTTCTTACAACCTAGTATTCTGTTTCTATCATAAAGTGGACATTTAGGAATGTGCCAGCATAGGTAGTTGGATATTTGTGGGGGACTTGAATACATATATTTGTATAGTATAATGGGATCTCCAATTTTAATTTCGGCTCATATCTGTTGAATATATTGGACAGGTTTCTACAAAATTTAATAGAACAGGGTGGCAAAATTCTGAATTTCATTGACATATGGTTATGATTTTCTTTCTATCACTTAGGAAGTTTTAGAATTTTGATCTAATTGCTAAGGTCATAGGCAGTTTTTTGGTTTTGATTTCAGTGAAATTTAGTTGAACTTTTTTCAGACAACTACATAAAAGGGTGGATTTTCAAACAAGGTCACTAACAAAGGCATCTTAATTTACTAAATATTGATTTATTCCATAGCCCATAGAATTTTCCCATAGGCTTGTTACATAGAGTCATAGAATCATTAAGGTTGGAAAAGACCCTTAAGATCATAGAGTCCACCCAACACCACCATGTTTGCCACTAAACCACATCCCCAAGTACCACACCCACAGATTTTTTTGACCACTTTTGAGGGTGGTTATTCCACCACTTCTTTAGGCAGCCTGTTCAAATGCCTGACCACCCTTTCAGTGAAAACTTTTTTCCTGATATCCAATCTAAACCTCCTCTGTTGCAACTTGAAGCCATTTTCTCTTGTCTTGTTTGTTACTTGGGAGAAAACACCAACCAAGATGTGACCAGCCAGTTTCTCAAGGAGAATGTTGTGGAAGATAATGTCAAAAACTTTACTAAGATCCAAAGAGACAGCATTCACAATCTTTCACTCATCCATTAGACAGGTCACCTTGCCATAGAAGGACACCAGGTTAGTCAAGCAAGACCTACTTTTATAAGGCCCATGCTGCCTGGGCCTGATATCCTGGTTGTCCTGCACATGATGTGTGATCGTACTCAGGATAATCTGCTCCGTGGTCTTTGCCAGCACCAAAGTCAGGCTGACAGACCTGTAGTTCCCTGGATTCTACTTCTGGCTCTTCTTGTAGATGGGCATCACTTTTGGTAACCTCTAGATGTCTGTGAACTCCCCAGTTAGCCAGAACTGCTGATAAATGATGGAGAGTGGCTTGGTGAGCTCTTTGCCAGCTCCCTCAGTACCTTTGCAAGGATTCTCTCTGGCCTCATAGACTTGTGCAAGTTTATGTGGAGCAGCACGTCACCGTTTCCTCCTGGATTATGGGGACTTCATTCTGCTCCTCATGTCTGTCTTCCAGCTCCAGGGGCTGGGTACCCTGAGGAGAAATCAGTCTTGGTACTAAAAACTGAGACAAAGAAGGATGGAAGGAGACTTCATTACTCTCTACAGATACCTGAGGAGGGGTAGGAGAGAGGCTGGTGCTGATTTCTTCACCCCGTTATGTGGTGACAGGGTGCATGTGAAGAGTTCAAATCTGCATTAGAGGAGGTCTTAGATATTAGGAAACAATTCTTTTGTCGCTGTAGAGTCAGTAATGACACAAAGCACACACATGTACAGTTGTAGGTATGGCAGAATATATTTTAATAAATCAAGGCCTTTTTATAGTATTTTCCAGTGTACATGTCACGAGTTAATTGGCTGCAGCTTAACAACGAAGCAACACTATTGGCCATCTATCTCAGGTCTGTTTACAGAGCTATTTATTGCCTATTATTAAAACACATACCAACTAGGAAAAACTCCCTGGTGCAGGTGCAATTTTATCTTTCTGTTGTTTGTGTTTCTAGTTTCTACAGTTTCACAATTCACATGGGTACAGACTAAGTTTCTCACGGGCATAGCTAACTTTTTAAGGATATACAAGAATTGTGTCCACATCTATGTCCAAAAGATTGACTGACAGGTCATCTTCCTCAACATTGACCAAGAGGGTGGTCAAACAGTGGAACTGGCTTCCTAGAGAGGTTGACGCCCCATGACTGTCAGTGCTTAAGAGGTATTTGGACAATGCCCTTAACTTTTGGTCAGCCCTGCAGTGGTCAGGGAGTTGGATTAGATGATTGTTGTAGGTTCCTTCCTCCCAACCAAAATATATTCTATTCTATTCTATTCTATTCTATTCTATTCTATTCTATTCTATCCTATCCTATTCTATTCTATTCTTTTTCTTACCCTGTCTTGGCTGAGGAGCAGATAACTACTTATCTGAAGTAGTGAAGAATTTTCTCCTCCGTTCCAGTGTAAGATATGGATAGAGCAGAGCAGGGAAATTCACAGAACTGGATGTTGCTCTGCAGCATGGCAGATATCAACAAATGCTGCTTTTTAGCACTGAGTGCCATAGTCCCACACATCTGAGGAAGATGTCTGATGCCATGGCTCTACTCTATTTTGTTCAAATGGATTGGAAGAGAGGTTTCCTTATGGTTAGCTGTCCATGGATAACATGAGACATGAAAGTTATCATCTGAGAGAAAGAGAAGAGCATCGGATTATGATAGTCTTTTTTGTCTCTGTTAGTGGTTAAAACAGAAAAAATAAACAGATGAATGTCCTACCAAAATTTGACAATATGGGTAAAGAGGGCTCATACTTTGAGGTATACAGCTGAAAGGCCAAAAAAGAAAATCAATCTCACTACCTTTTTGCAACTGCTGTTTATGGTTTCTACTTCAGTTTTGATATCCAGCTGTGAGGTTTAGCAAGGTTTAATGTATCGAATGTGAATACTTGGAGGATGGGTTAATAGCTATATCATCATTGATCTCAAATTTAACACTCAAATTTATAACTTTACATACGTAAGCTAAGTAGGAGCTGATAATTTTTTTTTTGTTTGTTTAACATAAACTACCTTTTGTGGATGTACAGCAAAAAGGAGGAAGGAAAATTCAAATACTATTTGAATGGCTGTTAGATAACATTCGTGCATGCTGGTGGAACTATATTTCTTGCAATTGTCTATTGTATTTGAAATTTCCGTCTACAGCCCTGAATCAAGAAATACATATTTCTGTTTTACTTGCATAATGTGCCTTGAACTATTTGGCAGGAAAACTTAATGCTCTCCTGTCACTATTTCATGCCAAATAACTCTCAAAATTTATTTACACATCCATTAGTAATTAAAAAATATTTTGAATGGAAAAAGTGTTGTTTGAAAGACAAGGTTTGTAGGGAAAGATTGTTTTTCCAGTTCGCAGATTATTTCAAAAACTAAAAATCTTTTCACAATGCAACTTAGAGAATGATTTCAAAATGTCATGAAACATTATGGGGAAAAGTGGCTTCAAAACATGAAATTTTTTTTTTTCCCCAATTCTTAATGGGTTATTGAAAAACAGCCCCTCCAAAAAGGAGCATAAAAAATTACTTGCTGTCATCAATACCTCATTTTCCACATATTATTAAACTAAATTACATTGTATGCATGAAAAAGAAAGATATGACTGTAATTCATTGACATAATTCTGTGTCAAAGTTCCATTAAGAAACAATTCTGTCTTCCCTCTCCTCTTTACTTGTCTATCAGTGCACTTCAACTGAAATTACAGTCTTACTACATACCTTTTAGCGTATTTTACAGTACATTCTACTATTCTGTATTTAGTACTGCTCCAAAAATAACTGGAAGAGACATGTTGTCTTGCTTCTTTTCAGCATGATGGTCCATGTAAACATTGCATACTATGCAATGGTCTCTAAGTAGTGCACATAACATTACTGATTGAACTTGAGCCTAAAAGCAGCAAAGTTCAGCTGTTTTATCACAGCATGGCTTCTTTTCCCTTTTTTAATACTCTCCCCCCCTTCTTCATATCAGTATAAAATGACCCTAAACTAGCAGAACACCCAACTTGACAGGATTATTTGAGATAGTGCTGTGGTATTAGTTCTTACATCACTCATCTTGTTGGCAGCCAGCGTCAGAGTCACGACCAGAAGGTGATAGAGATCAAGAACAGAGAGAACGGGAAAACTCTCCTGTGCCATGATGGCAGTCAGCTTCTGCAATGCTCCCCTGAGGTGTTCCACATACGGCAGAGCTGGAGGTATCCGCAGTCCATTGTAAATTACAGCAGGTGTCTAAACCAGCATGTGTCCCATGCGTGATTATCTAGGGAAAGGGGTTAAAGCTCTCTCTCTGTTTTTACTGATTCATACCTGGGAGCTGAGGCAAAAATTATCTCCTTTTTTAGTTTGCATTCTTGCTGTTGGAATTAATATGCATTTGCACACCTGAACAAAAAATAGAAATCCTCTAGAAGAGAATAATGTTATATGTTTTAATTGAAAATAGGAAAATATATATTTTGAAAAATTGAAGCAAAAAACACAGGAAACAATTTCAAAATGTAAAAATCTCAACATTACATCAGTTTGAGACCAGACTGCACCCATGTTGCAGTACTATATTTGAAACAAACCTGTGCCGAATTTCTTTTCCTGAATAAAGCCAAAGGCTTTTATTATAGACAAAGTATAGAAGAATGTCAGCCATTTAGTTCTATAGAAATAGTGATCAAAATGTCTGCCATTACAATGCAGCACCAGTCATTCTGTTGCCCAGTAACACTGGACAGGGGAAGGTGTTTGAGAGCTGTTGATGTATGTGAACCACTGCAATATCAATTGGCAAAAGCTGGCTGTACTACATTTCAGGGAAATAAATAGTGGGCAGAAGCTTTCTCAATGTCTCCATCAGGAAATGTAAAAGTATTAAAGCACTTAAGTCTAAATTTTTGTTCAAGTATTATACTAAACTATTAAAGGGCATGAAGACTGTAGTCAATGCAATATATGTATTTGTTAGAAGAACAAAAAAATTTGGAAAAGAAAGGGAAATAAGGAATCTGGAACTATGCTGCAGAACTTCTACTCTATTTGGGCTGACATGATAACAAGCTAATGCTAAACAGGGCTAAGACTTTTTACAGCAGACTTCTGTTAACCTTTATTGGGACCATAAGAACATGAATGCCCTTAAGAAAACTATTAAGCTAAACATGTAAGGGGAGTTAAAGCTGTTTTAAAAGGCTAGCCAATTATCCTTTAATAGCAATCATTTTCTGGTCATATAGTAGAACTTGGTGAACTCTTGAAATACATAATGCATTATGTTTTAGCAGAAACTTGTCTTCCATCCAAAAATACTTATTTGATAGAAAAAGACTCAAAAGCTAAGTATGAGTCCTTTAGTCTTGCAACAGTAGGAAGCAGCCACAGATACATGATTAAGCTGTTGAGAAAGACTGAGGTGATACTGATATAAGGGAAAGAGACCACAGCTTTCCTTAGCAGATCCTGAATAGCCAAAGGCAGGGGGAAACACTGAAACTAGCTGAAAGGATCAGTGCAAGAGATATATTTATATCCTGTAGGATTGTCTCTGATATCTTACACAATCCTAGCCCTAGAAAGAACTCAGAACAGACCTTGGTCACCTTTCATTATAGAAACTGTGGAGAACTAATGTAACTGTCAAAAGGAAAAACACCAGCAGAAACATACAAGGTCCCCCAGCAGAGCTGCAGGAGGGGAAGGCTCAAAACTGGCACTAGGAAAAAGAAAGGCAAGTTTAGGATTCAAGATATCTTTGCAGTGAAGTAACTTCCAAATGTCTAAGGACATTTGAGCCAGGGGTTAATCTCTTCTCCTAATGCAGAGTAATGTGTGAAAGAAATATATTCTGCTGATACATGTCTTCACATTCTTAACAGAATACTTAACAAAGTAAAAATATTTCATAACAAAATCATGGAGGGTCTTAATTATATTACATATCTGGTGGAACTGTTAAATCCAGACCTTGATTTAGTTCTTGCAAGTAGATTAGTCTTTCCCAAATCAAAGGTGCTGATCCAAACTCTAGTGATGCTGATGAAGACAGTTCCATTTTCTTACCTAAATTTTTTTTCTTTTTTTTTGGTATGAAAGTGATCTTGTTTCCTTGTTAAGCTACAAGAAAAATAAATTAAAGAGAAGTCATGTTTCTGTTCACAAGCTGGGTATGTTTCCAGAATAGCTGAAGCTAATTAATAACTTTGAACCTTTTTTAACAAGTGAACATTTTAGAATGTCAAATAGACAATAAAGGCTATTATATAGATATCTCCTGAAGTGCTATTTGTAAATATAGTCACCCTATAAAATGCGATTAATTTAAATTATAAATAGGAACTACCTGTAGCCCTGATGTGGTTTTGACAGCGCTTTTGGTACCCTTTTTTCTTATAAAGAGGATAGTTTTAAATTACTGGGCACTGCAAGCTTTGGAATGTGTGCTTGATTTCGATAAGTAGGTAGTTACAATGTTAACCATGCTTTCTGTGGAGGGCTGACCTTGGCTGGCTGCCACATACCATCCAGCTGCTATATTACTCCTGTTCCTCAATGGGCCAGGGGAGAAAATAAAGTCCAAAAATTGAAATAAAGATGGGGAGATCTCTTATCACTTACCAACATGGGCAAAACAGATTCGACTTGGGGAAAATTCATTTACTGACAATTAAAAGGGCGCAGCATGGTAAGAAGCAAAGACAAAAATGAGAAAACCCTCCTGACACTAACCCCTTCCCACTTCTCAGGCTCAGCTTTGCTCCTTCTCTCTGGACTCCTATACCTCATCATCCCAAGCAGTGCAGAGGGATGGGAAATAAGGAGCTGCTATCAGTCCATAGCAGCTCTTCTCTGCGGCTCCTTCCTCCTCGCACTTTTCCCTGGTCCGTCGTGGGTCCTTACCTCAGGCCTCAGGGAAACCCGTGCCCCGCCGGGGTCTCTCCCAGGCCGCAGGGCCATCCCTGCCGGGTCTCTCCTGCCTCCGTCCCTGCTCCCGCTCTCCCCTCGGGGCTCGCAGGGCTGTTTCTCGCTCGGTTCCCCTCCCTCAGCCCCGGCTGCCGGGCAGCGTTTTGCCCTCCCTTGCCCGGGCTTTCCTTTCCCCGGGGCTCTCGCCCGCCCGCCCGTGCCTGAGGGGCTCAGCCGGGCCCTGCGCTGGCACTGGCTGTGTATCTTACATAATGTTACCAGAAGCAGGAATTTTATAGTGAGGTCTCAGTATGTAATTGCTATGGAAGAGGATCTATGCTTTATATCTGGAAGTTTGAAAAGGCATAAAAGTTCCCACTTTTCTTACCAGTATGCGACTATTATAAGGAAAAGGTGCTGGATTTTGATGAAAAGGTGAAGAAAATAATACCTGTAGTCTGTTTGGACAGGAATGTTTTCATGTGTCACCTCTATAAACTTGTTGCAAACAAATATTTTGACTTGCTAATGACTGGATAGTTCTGAGTAATAAACCAGATTAATGCAGCTCCCTCACAAATAACTTCGAGTGGAGGCTCGTGATGTTTTGTTATCTGAATGTTAATCCCACGTTTACGTATTCTTTTTTTTTTTTTCTTTAATAGATAAACTTGGGATTAACATGTGCCTTTGACATCATGGCAGTAGAAGCATTCTCAGTATACCCATTCCCCTTACAGATGTTTGCGTTAACAGTTTAGGCTGTAAGGCTGCATCAGCTTTTCAGTCAGATCATCTGTATTCGCTTGAGCAGCTCCATTGCAATCAATTGTTACTGACCTTTTTCTGCCACTGTCTGGTTTACCGGACAGCAGTTCGAATTTTTTGGGGGTGATTCCCTAGTTTAATTTCAATTTTGGACCCTGAAACTGAGTACAGTTTTCATGTTTCAATGTTTTTCATGTGGAAGTACTGTGCAGGATTAGTGCTCAGGTCTTCTGGAGCTCAGTGGAATTATGTTGACTTTTGGTAAAGAAACTTATTTTTTCATTCTAAATAACAGCCTTTGAAATAAAAATGAGCCAGGAAACTTAATGAAAGAAAAAAATAGTCTTTGAGTAAATATATTTTTGTAGCAAATATATTAATATATTGTGATAATCAACATGTTACTAATACACCAAGAGAATGTTAATGTCATGATTTCTTAACATGATTATGATTAGCAAAAAGAGGAGAAAGCAGAATATGTTACTGCAAACCAATTAGGCAGAAAATGAATAATCTGGGAGTTTGGGAGACGTTACAAGTAGCACAAGAAACACAGAAATCACTACGTTGGAAAACAGCACCGTGACCCCGCTGACATCTTGGTCCTCTTCCCACATTCTGTCTCTGTTATACAATGACTATACAATGGAAAAACTATTTCCAGGGGGTTTGCTTTTTCTGTAAATGTAACTGATCAAACTTTATTTACTTTCCTTATGAATTAGAACAGAAGCCAGCCTTCATCATCACCCTGGATATTTTTAGAAAAAATAAATTCATGGCAAGCATTGATCTGGTGGTTTCTCATTAACCTCTCAGGTTCCAGCACTCATCCATTTACAGAATTTTTAAGTTATAGATAGCCTTAGAATCAAAAATCCTATCCTTGAAAATGTGTCTGATATCCTTTCTAACAAATTCCTGTCATCTGGTCCCTCCACATCCTTTGGCAATTGGTTTCATAAATCCTGTGCATGGGCAAAGAAAAGAAAAAACATTTTTAGCTTCTTGCACATTTTTTGACTTTTGACTTCTATTGGTGCAATCAGGGGGTTTTTTTAACAATGCAAGATTTAAATTATTATTTCCTATTTGTGTTCTCTGCACCACACCCGATTTCATGGATATTTGTTAACTTTTTAGTGATCTCTTCTTCTGTCCTTACAAATCTCAATCTTTTTTTCTCAAAAGCTAAATAGACCAGGACTCTTCAGATAATTAAATCATACAATGGGTGTATTGCTAATGCAGGATATGGGAAAAATAAAATAATTTCATTGCTCCTTCCAATGCTTTCTATATTGTAACCTATCTGAAAATGTTTTTTCCATGATAGATCCATTGTTACTTAAGCTTCAGTTTATTATATTAAACAGCTGTGAATTTTCACTCCTAATAGCTAGCTTATTTCCTTTAACAACAAACATTTAGGGAGCAGTTCTTGGTTGGACTATACATTTCTAAGGCCAGCTTGTATACTACCATTTCTTTAAAATCTCTGCACAACTGAAAGAGAGTAAAGGAGCCACTGTTTCGAATTGCAGTTCAGAAAAACAATATTATTAGGTGTTTGGTTGCTAACAGTTGTGGTAACTATCCATTGTACATAGGATGGAAATCTAGATGAAGTACCAGACTTGCATCTTTAAGTAGAAAGAACTCTATACCCCCACAATACTTCGATGGTGTTTTCAATGGCCAAGTATCAGGAGAGAATATGTGCCTGGAATGAAGCAGATGACTCTTGAGGAATTAGGTCTCAATGGAAAGGAAAACTTGACAGCTATAAACAAGAAACTTGTTTTTATGTAAGTTGCTTTCTTAAAACTGTAATTCTGGAGTAGTATAAAGATTGTTGTGTTAACAACATGAAGATATTGAATAGGACCTGAATTAAAAGCCAACAACTGTGCCTTTCAATGGAAAAAAAATGATAAAACTAGATGAGAAGCTTTGGATCTCATTTTGATCGTGTAGTTTTGATCTGTTTCTTTTTTTTTTTTTTTTTAAATTTTGGTTGCTTTTTAACACTTCCTAGTAATTCAGGAGAAGGAAGAGCAAATATTAAGATGGTTGTTTTTCCCATAGAGTTTTTGTAGCCTAACTTGTTAAAGTGATCATGGCACAGAACACAGTTTTTTCCAAGGTCTATCTGTTTATAGAACAATTTCTTTCTTACTGTAGTGGGGCATAAAGGAAAAAAAAAGAAGGAAAAAAAACCCCCAAACATATTTTCACTAGCTTCATCCTTCCTTGCTGACAAATTAGACTTTGCATGTAGTTAAACATAGAATTTACTCCATTATTCAGCATTTATGTAAGCTGCTCAGGACCTACCTGAATCCAGATGCCAGTCCCATTTTAGCTCCATGCTCCAGTCTAGACACCTTGCCTTTTAGACTAATGTTCTCATAGGAATTAAGGAGTATAAAGGACAGATAAATGACAGCCCCAATTAACAAAGCATGCTCCTTCAGTGAGTGTGTTGTAGTGTCTCAGAAGTCCAACATGCACACAAGAAAACTGCAGTAATGAAGTGTACAGAGAGATTTTGCTAGAACTAAGCCCTAAAGAACCACTAGGTAACAGCAATCAAACACACCAATCCCATAAGTGCTATTGTTTATTATCTATAAACATTTGCAAAGAGCTAAACCACTATGAAGTTATCAATAATAAAATAACTAAAATTAATCTTAAATAAATCCATTGCTATTTCCTAAATGCTGACTAGTAAAAGTACTGTACAGATCTGTAGTGATTACCTTATTGATCTTGTTGAAAGGTAACAATCCTTGAACCAAGACTCTCCTATTTGAAATACTGCTCGTTATCCTTTTTAATTTTAAAAGAACAATCAGGCTTAGTAATCTTTGCAGATATTGCACAACTAACAGAATTCAACAAAGTTTCATGGACCAACTATACAGATAAAAGTTTGGGGTTCCCTCCACAGCGTATTTAGCTGACAGCACTTTGACATATCTAATTTCTACATTAACATTTTTTCAAACTGTATTTTAAAAGTATCACTGTTCAAAAAACCATAACAAAAGCATTTCAGTGATCAATATTGATCCCACACTAAAATCTTAAAAATCTTAAATAATTTCCAATTTTAAAAAATAGTGCAAAAGTAGTTATTATAAATTGCATGTTATGTAGTAGTTATTATAAATTGCTATGAGCTACATTCATAAAGCAAGAAACTCCTCTTAAATCAAGAAACATTTAACTTTTTGGAGTCCATGAGGAAATTTTGTGTTTGGATGTGTTTTTTCCTGATCACACTGGAGTACCTCAGAGTCACTATATATGAGCAAGGAATACTGTAAAATCTGATTCTATGTTAATTCTTTCTAAAATGTAGAATGATAACATTAGTGAGATATGATGTGAGAGTAGAATGATAATGTTCGTTAGAATGATAGTGAAAGGATTTTTTAATGAAAATAGTAATGATAATCATCATCATCATCTCATTTCTGGAATTCATTTAGATATTCATAGCAGAAAAGCAGTTTACTTAATACTATTCTTTGATTATCAAAAATATTTTAAGCTTAACCTTTTTAATTCTTACAATTCAGACTTAGCCAGCTGAAAATTAGGTGCTAGGTTTTGAGACTAGTAGCTGAAAAACTCAGACATTGGCACAGGCAATGCTCTTCTGTGTCAATTGCTAATTTTGCTGGTTAGTGCTTCACAGTAAAGCTCAAGAAACCCTGCAAGAGATAATTAAGACATAACATTTCCAGACAAAATTTCCCCCCAACTCTTGACAGTTAGAGGTCAGTCTGGCCTGAAATACGGGGATTTATATCCTTCCCTTGGGTGCATTACTTGGAACATTGTTAGAGAGCTGAAAATGAAAGTTAAAATTCATTGGAACTGCTGTGTGGGACCAGTTAGAATTCTTAATTATGTTGGCCCAGATCCACAAAAAGATCCATAGAATGTAGGTGCTCAAAGCTGGCACATACTCTGCTAAACATTTAGGTGCCTTAATACCACAGTTGCATTAATTCAAGGTAGTAAATTTCCCTCAAGTATATTTCTTCTGCCCTGATCTTCGGTGAGTTTCTCTGTTGGTTTGAGCATCTTGTCATCCTGCATCACAAGCAGAGCTTACAGAACTTGGTTTTGAAACTGTGGACAGAATTATATGACAGATAATTGTAAAATTTACAGAAATAACAATCTCTTCTGTACCTTTTGCTGCCACTGAAAGCAATGATAAGTTCTGCAGGTATTGCAAGTGTATGATGAGTTCTATGAGAGGTCTCTACCTGGATGCGCCATCAAGAAATAAGGAAAAAATTGCTGTTGAGCAAATTATTCCCTATAAAAAAGATCACTCCTGTGTTTAGATAAGAAAATATTTGAAATCAGGTCCTCCACTGGCTTGAATGGGCAGTGTTCTTACTTCAGGAGAGCATTTCTGTTTTGTTTTAGAGTAGACAAAACCCAGGGTTTCACAAATGTTTAAAAGCATATTTCCTAGAAAAATAATTTAGCGTCTCATTATGCCCCTCAGGAGCCTTGCTGAAAGGGAATGGAACACATTTCAGAGATATAAACAGGTTAAAATAGTACTACCGTTCTACATATTACAGTGACTGAACCTTGCAAATTCTTAGAGTATTAAAATAATTACAGAACAAGAAATAGGGTTCCATTTTTCTTTTCATTAAAAGAAAAGTTTCATAGAAGTGCAGTAGTCTTTGACCTGTGTCAGAATGGGGGAGAGTGGGCCCTGCTCAGTTTCAAGCAAAGTTTGATTTAGGATGGGCAGAACACAAGATTGTGTGCCAAATAAGTTGTGATTTGCAGCTCTGGCCTCACTTCTTCTTAAACAATTTCCAAGCAGGACATAAAATACAAAGCTTTCCATAAACATTAAGCAACATCTGCTTAACACACATGATAACATCTATTTGCATTTAAAAAGGGATTTAAAGGTGAGAATGATACCATCAGCTTACATTTACAACAAGATCAAAGGAAGGGACAGAGAATTCTGCTTAAAGACATCACTAAGAGGTTCCTTTTCTTAAGTAATATATTACTTGTAGATCTAGACATAAGCACAAGATCTATCTGCTCTGTGGGAGAGCAGGACTGATTGGTTCTGCATTATTTTTATCATGACCTCATAGTAGTTACACTTTTAGTAAGATAATTTCTGTTTTCTGGCGGTTGGAAGGCAGTGACTAGGCGATTCCAGGGAGCTGAGCTGTTTCAGGGAGTGGGGGAAGTCGCCCCTTCCTCAACTCGTTGCAGACTGCTCGCATGTTTTAGAAATGTGGGACTTACAAGGGCATACTGTTGCTTAGCATAGTGCATTGACATTCCTTGCTGTTTCTGTTTGTGTGTGTGCTAGCCACTATTCAGTGTTTTTATATCTGCTTTATGTTCCTGTGCTATATTTTAGTGGTCTACTTGTGTACATCAAAAGTGTGTCTTGTACCCAGACAGAGCCGGTGAGGCAGCGAGTGAGTGGATTTCATGTCAAAATTTACAATTGCCTTGTACATCTTTAGACAGACCACGGGCCAGATTTTGTAATAAGAAATTCTAATTTCCTCTTCTGCTTTTTATTTAAATCAACCTTGCTGATGCCTGGTATGAACGTTTTCCCAGACATAAAATGCAAAAACAAATAGCACTTTGATTTTGTTCCTTCATTAAGGTAGTTAAAGATTTAATTGCTGAAATTTTCACTTATAAGTTATTTTGTACCTGAAATTTTAATTGGCATTTACTTGAGGAAGCAAAAATGTAGACATGCAAATTGTTGTTTGAAAAGACTCAGTTTCTTTATAGGTGTAACACCAAAATAAACATCAATTTGGACCCCAGTTCTGCTTAAAAAAATTTTAAATCTTAAAAAAAGAGTAAGAATTAGATGTATAAAATCAAGCTTTGTGTGATAGACTCCTTCATAAAAATTCCAGCTCAAAACTCATCCATCAGTGTCTTACAAATAAAGCCATCCTGGATATTTTTAGACTTAAGAAGTTTGAAAGCTTGAGATATTGACCAGATAAACCATTCCAATTTTTACATGCTTACTGTGATGAAATTACTTTTGAACTCCTTTCCCTAATCTCTCATCTTATCTATTTGCTTTCAGGAGATGGGCTGTAAATCAGAATAATTTATTTATTTAACATTTATTACCTTGTGGGCTTGTTGAATGTTATACTAAAGGCACTACTATGAATCTGAATAGCAAATTAGTGCCCCTTCAAATCTGATATGAATAGGATGCTGACAATTTTCTTCAAATAAACTATGAATTTTAAAACCAAACTTAAGATGGTTTAATAGAAGAGGATTGCTAACTTTAATAGTTTGATTATCCAGATGACATATATTTCAGTTCATTTTCTTTACATGTAAAGCATTGACAATCAGAAAAAAAGAGGCTTTCTACATCAAAGCATTTTGGAAAATGTAGGAAATGTCATGTTTAAATAAGACGGTAGTGTTACTGAATCCCAAAATAAATCTGCCACTGAACTATTGTTCCTTGTCTTTATTATGGTTACATGTTTCAGATCTGCATTATCTAACACTTTCTGTCAATTGCACAGAATATATGACTTCAAAGAATACCTGGATATTGATATGCAAGAAAATTATAGGTGACAATTCCCTTTACTTTTAAAAGAAAACTTTCTCTGAAAATCTCAGAGAATAAGAAACAAAGTATATACAATATCAATTCTTTAACAAAGAATGCTGATCACAAAAAAGTGAATATTTTTTATGAAGAAAGATTCCAGAGTGATTACTAAAATGATTGAATAGAAGTTCAAATTTGAAGGTTTCCAGAATTTTGTTGAAATGAGGGTTTCAAAAAAGAAAAATAAAGCTCCATCTAAAGTACCATCTATCTAATATCTAATATTACGCATCATCTTCTGTAAATAACTCAGTAGACACTTGCGGACAACTTTTTGAGACAGTATAGGTTTCCATGAGCAATTTTGTGTATTGTCTGTTCTTGTTTTCTTGTAAAATTGAGCGTTTATGAAATTAAGCTCTTTGATATGATAAGATCACATGGAATCCCAATATATTTGTTAATAAAAATTGTCTTAATGACAAATATTTTTCAGTGACTATCTTTATTAAAAAAAAAAGGGACCTAGGATGATTTACAGAAGTTTTGGAATACTCTCAAAATACCTAGGCAATATAGGTATAAGCACTTCAGACTCAGGATCCAAGTTTCACCAGAGCAGGGTAAACTAGCAGAATTGACTTCTGAAAAAGAGAAGATTCAAAATCAGTAGGCCAGACTAAATACTGTGAAAAGTTTATGCATGTCTCTCCAGGCTCTTACGGGTGAGAAGGGTCTTTCCAGTGGGAGATGGAATGGAGGACTTGCAAAAGACAATGCATTGATTTGAAAGTGAAACAATAGTATTTTACTTCTCTTGACATTTATTCAAGGGTAGCTAAATACTCTGAGTGCCTGAAAACAAACGAGTGGTATATAAAATGAGAATACTCAGATCTGTGCCATTTTAAATTCAATAGCAATTTAGTAGATGGTACACAATGGAAGAAAGGAAAGCCTCTTTATTTTGGGCCACAGTTCAATCTTTCACTGGCTGTTTGGTATGAGTTAAAAATGACCACTCTAAAGCAAGTTACCAGGCAACTAACAGGAGGTTTCTTGTGTTGCTCCAGAATATCTAAGCCACTTTTCTTTTCTTTTAGTATACAGGGCCATTTCCCATTCAAAATATCTTTATTATGTACTTTTACGTAATTTTGAAATCAATTGCTTCATATTTTCATTAGAATAGTGCAGTGACTCATTCAGTGCCTATCACCTTTGGGGCATACATTTTTCTGATTGCATTTTTTTTACCAAGCTTGTGAAGAAACATGCGTGCTATCGAAGAGTCATGTCATAGTTTAACACAGTTCTGTTTCAAAAATAAGGGTGGTGGAAAGAAGCAGAATGTTCCTTATAGCTGAGGATCTTTGCTATAACAAAAATACAACAAAAATTACTGCACGTAGGCAGAGGTTGGAAATCCATTGTTTCACCAGGATTTGTTTGGGATTTTTTTTTTTTAAGTACTTTGCAAAATATATTTTTCAAAGTCAAAACTGCAATGAAGTGAGGTGGTTATTCAGTTCCTTTATTCAGTAGCTTTATTATCTAGCAGGATTTTCTGATTGGAGATTTAAAAGGTCAATTTGTAAAACTTAGCAAATTTTCAACATATTAAATAGACATTAGTAATCTCCCCATCTGTGTGTTTGTGGAGGCTTTGCTTTTAGCCTGGAGAATTTGACATTTGCGTGGTTTAAAATATATAGCTAGTTCCTCAATATTAGAAAGTCTGCTCATATTTCTGAACCTTCCTAGTTTCCTCTAGGTGTCCATTGTGTGCTTAGATTGATATATAGTCATGATTTCAAGAAAAAAACTGGGGTCCATTGGTTATAGTAATAACTTTTATTAATCACTATCATTGATAAATCAACATGGTTGATCAATATGGTGCTGTAATCTGAGTTTTTACTTGTTTTTCAGATGGGAAGGATTGGGAACACAAGCTCTTTTTTTTGTCTGGTGTTGGATAGTAAATTTTATTTTGGCAGTAGTTCTGTATGTTACCCATATTAAATGATTAGGGCATTTTTTTCTCTGAAATAGACAGTTGACCTATCCCAGTCATTTCCTTATCGCAGCAAAAGGCTTTCCACATGCTTCAGAAGTGTCACTGTGATATTTTGTGCTTCCTAATGCTACGCAGTCACTGTAAACTTCTGTCAAGAGAATAAATGATTACAAAGAGCAGCTTGTTTTAAGGTTGCCTATATATTTTGAGTACTTTCTACTTTTATACTTTTCAGTTTAAAGCATGTGTCTTACAAAACCAAAAATAATTAGGGTCTTTTTGTCTTCTGATTCTGAACAATAAAAGTGGAAGTACAGTGAAATTTACTCATAAATTATCACACTTTGCAGTTGAAAGTCTATATAATGTGGAATTATACACCCGTATCCATGCCTGAGTGTGGTGAACTATAAAGCAAGAACATACTTTGATCACAGAAACCCCAACATATGAAATTATTCACAAGTACTTATTACATCTTAAACTCACTTCAAATTCTAATTCAAACTTAGTTTCAAATTTAGAAACTCCATAAAGAGCACAGTATCAGCAAAAGGTAGTTTTCCAGTTTTATGGTCACTTTTAATACTCCGTATAGCCATGGAGCTCTGACAACTTCTGTGCAAGCTTATGTATTTGTGTGTAAAGTTTACCAGTCACTTTGATAGGGTAGTTGTGTGGCTTTAAACTGATGAAAAATTGATGTTATTTGGTTCCTTGCCTGTCTCTTGAGGAATCCATCTGGCTGAAATCCAAAAATACTAACCCGCCTGGGTGAGATAGAAGAAGATATTGCAGGCAAGATACAATAAAATAACATACTACAATTCTGCTTGAGTGTGTATTTATTAATATCAATTAAAGCATTTAAAGCCCACTTGGTAGGACAATGAACACTATGGAAAGGCTAAAAGCAAGCTATACAACATATAGGTTTAGAAAAATCACAGATTGTCATTTTTTGTGGTTTCTTTCAGAACACGGAAAAAAAACCCCAACAAAACAATAGCCGAGTTTGTGTGTGAGACTTATGTTTTACCTCTTCAGGAATTTCATGTGAAAAAGGACACATGTGAAAAGGATAATAGAGGTGAGTGTCAGGATGAGTGGAGGAGGTGGCACACCAGGGACCAGGATGAGGAAAGGGTATGAAGTACCCACAGGGTAAGAAGTCTGAGCCTACAAAAGAAGGGATTAGACAATTGCTATGGCAGCCCGGCCACGGTGGGAGGGAGGATGGCTGTGGAAGAGTACTGGGAGGAGGTACCTCTCCATGTAATAATTGTCTCGAACTGGAGCCCAAGGTCATGGGTGGCTCACGAACACTGAACTGCTACACAAACATCCCCAGGCACACACTGCTATTTCTTTGTGCTTTCAGAAGTAATGTAGTCCTGCCATGCTTCTGCTCTTTGCTTTCTCACAGCTAGGTCACAGGGCTTGTCTTGTCTATGAAGAAAAGTCACTGTATTTTTGGATCAAATCAAGTCTAGCTAAAATAAGACAAGGTTAACTGAGCTAGAACTATTGCGCACTCATTACAGTGAGAAGGGACAAAAAAAGGAGTGTATAAACTCTGACCCTGACTGCTTTATTTCTTCTTATATATTGTTCTGTAGAGCTCTTTTGTGTGAGTGGCTTATCCAGTACTTGAAAACATCACCTTTTATCCTTAGCTAGAGAGGAATTTCTTCAGGGTGTTGTGTATATAGGATTTACTGAGGAGTCTGTTTTGTACAACTTACAGTAATGCACAGTGGGAAGTAGGAATAGACAAAAAGTTTACATATTTCACAGAATCACAGAATCACAGAATATTCTGAGTTGGAAGGGACCCACAAGGATCATAAAGTCAAACTCTAAAGTTAATGGCCCACACAGAGATCAAACCCACAACCTTGGTGTTATTAACACCATGCTCTAACCAACTTGACTTGTTACATACAAGAACAGGGACAGGACTTTTCTGACTAGTATATCTAAAGATGTGAAGCCATTGTTTCTATTAAGTAGTCTTGCTTTTTTCTTTTTTCTCCCCCCTTTTTTTAAATGAGAGTAATTTCTATGAATTTCCAGTCTAATTCTTTAATTTTTTACTCCCAGGAAGAACCATACTGGTTTTCTGGTACATCATTTTCTACTGTAAACCAGTTTCATCTGAGGTGGGCTGGGGACGACTTGAGATGAGAAAGGTTTTGGAATTATAAACAATGCCCTTCTATAATGACTACAGGGTCAGAAAGAAAATATGGAAATGATGTGTTAATCTGTGCTTTAATCTGCAAAATCAAAAAGGTCAAAACATACCAGATTTTTTTTCATTGTGAAGGAAAAAGAATTATGGTCTAGTGATTCCATTCTGCTGAAGAAAGCTTCCTTTTCTTGACAACTATGTGCATTAGACCGTAGGTTTTTGTGGCAGTCTGTGTAGGGCATATACATCTGGTTTAAAGGCTGAAAAACTGTTCTTAATTTGGCTTCATAGAAGTCCTCATTTCTGCTAAGCAGAAAAATTTACTTTGAAGTGTCTCTTACAGACTGTCCAATGCATACCTCCTTTGGCAATTCCCACGCAGCACTGTTTTTCTTTAAAGAAATGGGAGAGATAAACACATCACTGTCTGGTGATGTGAGTCCATGCACTGGTATGGATTACACACCAAGGGTAAAAGCCACTGTTATGACTTGGGAGGTAGGAAAATAGAAATACAAAGGAAGATTAAAGGGACCAGTGCCTTAATTCCTCCCTGAAATCTGTTTCTCTTTTTGTCTTTGTAGCAAAGATTGCTCAAGACTCAGCACAGTAGCACACAGCATATTCCTGGAAAGCTGTGAATTTCTGTATGACAATCAGTAAACCTAATCATCACTCCTGTTTGACTTGAGGTCAGGCTATTTTAAGAAGTAGCTTGAAATTTGCTCCTCTCTGCCCTCAGCTGAGCTCATCTCATGTTACAGTTTCTAGGACTGCTAGTGTCAATTGGATTGCAGTGTTCATTCCATTTTGTGCCAAGACAAATACAAGTTATACACTGATAATGTGTGGGTACGGCAGGATTGTGCTCACACATATGCATAAAAATCTCAGTTGTCAAAAGTCCCTATGAAATATATCTTTTATTCAAACTGTGAGACAGAACTCTGACCAGAAGCTGTGCTAAAGCACCCAAAGGCGTAGGAACAGAAAAATCTCTGTATTTTTCTTGAGGTTCTGCTTCAGTACTTGCAGTTCATTACTGCTCACTAGTCGATCATAAGACATTAATTAAAGCCTTGTACAAAGGGAACGTTCCTTGATCCTTAGGATGGCTCACAGGGGTTAAGCTTTTTATAATGCTGCAAAGGCCAATCGTTTGAGAAACTTGTACACTCAGTGACATACAAATTTTTTTCCTGTGGTACAAGGGAATTTTGTATGTCAGTGGCCTAAATATATGACATTGTGTAAGACTTTGGCAAGCTAAATGCTTATTACAGAGGAATTTAAAATGACTGTTTAATGAATGAACACTGCTTAAATATCAGCTTATGGCATTGTAAATCAAGGTTACTGCACTTAGGTCATGCAAGATTAGGAGCTGTAAAAGTGACCCTTTATCTCAGTAAAATAATAATTTTAATTTTAAATTGTTTTAATTGAAATGTGGTTTATGGGTTGTAAGAATTAAGGGCCTTCAGGCCTCATAGCCATTATGGAGGAAAGGGGAAATTATGAGTGTATGCAGCCTGGTGATCCCAAAGCTGAACTTGCTTTGAGCAGGAAGTTGGGCAAGAGACCTCCTGAGGTCCCTTGCAGCTTGAATTATTCAGTCTTTCTGTAATTCTATAACATCAAATAAATTCCAGAAACAATACTCAAAAGAAAGCTGAAATCCTTCAGTGAAATTCTTTCAACATACTCTTTTAAGTCATCTGAAAACATAATCTTCATCTGTAATATTTTTATTCAGTCCTGGAAGTAGTCTAATATATCTATTCATGTAGATAATATTTATGTCTTCTAAATTGATGACAAAGCATTTAGAAATAGGAATCTCATTTTGAATGACCTGCAGTCATTCAAAAAAAAAAAGAGAATCCCAGGAACCCATTACATCACTAAGTTTATGGCTAATCCCCAAATCCATCTTTAAAGATTATATTAAAAACTAAAATGTACAGAAACTTGTATTTTCTGTGAGGTTGGTTTTACAAACAAGGTTAGTTTATTTTTTCCCATTTTATACTACATTAATGTTAAAAATAAATAAATAAACTAAAAAGAAAATAAAAAGATGCCATGTTTTGGGACTTGAAATTATTTTGCTATTTCTTGCCATGCTGTACTTGTTTCGGTGTTGACAAAAGAAAATAAATAGATTCTATGCTGCTCGTATCTAGATTACTATGCACTTTACACAGTCCTAAAATTAGTTCTAGAACTGAATAAATACAGCAAGTAAAGGAAATCATAAATGGGAAATCCTATGCTGCAGTATTTCTTCCAGTTCCTAATCTCCACAAATTAAGGCCCAGAAAAAGAAAAGATCACTGAGAAATTACAGAGAGACAGTATAAGCATGCAAGGAAGGGGAAAATGTGATACACAACATATAAGATGAGATAATATTACCAGACTCACAGAATCATTTAGGTTGGAAAAGAGTTCTAAGATCAAGTCCAACCTTTAACCAAACACCGCCGTGTCAACTAGACCATGGCACTAAGTGCCACATCCAGTTGTTTCTTGAAAACCTTCAGGGATGGTGACTCCACCACCGCCCTGGGCAGTCTATGCCAATGTTTAACAACCCTTTCCATAAGGAAATTCCTTCTGATGTCCAACCTGAACCTCCCCTGGTGTGGCTTGAGGCTATGTCCTCTTATTCTGCCACTGGTTGCCTGGGAGAAGAGGCCGACCCGCACCAGGAAGGGAAGAAAATATCATAGGAAAGAATTTTCTATCACAAGATGCAAATCTTCTCTGCCAAAATGCAATGCAGAAGAGATATATCAATAAAATCACCTTGAAGATATAAAAACCTAGTCAGATACAGAAACAATAATATGTAATATAGCTTATTTTAATATGCTGTCAACAAACAACACTTCCTTTGTCCACTTTAAATAATCATATATTTACACTTAGTGGTTTTTATTATTTTGTCTTCCTCAAAGAGTTTTAATGTGCATTATTGAAAATACAAAGACAAACTAAGCAATAAAGCTAAATTTTATAGTTCCAAAATATCTGACTTGAAATCTAAAAAAGTTTATTTGGAGAAAACACAATAAAAATGTTACTTTAACAGAGTCCATAATATGATGCTTGTCTGTTTGCTGCCATTATGAAACTTCTGCTCATAAAGGAAATGATCCTTTCCATCTGAGTTAAATCAGAAGGCAATAATTTCTTTAAACTCTCTGAATGCAGAATCTGAGACAAGAATATGAATTGTTGGTTCTGATTTTCTTTGTGGCTTGGAAAAGAAATGCTAATATTATATGTTTCTAAATATTTTCATTAAATCTTTTTTACAAAGGAGATACAATTTTTTTGTTTCATTCCCTTTCTGCAAAATTGAAATATGTAAAGCCTACACTGTTATTCACAAACACTTTGAAGCCTGGGGTTAGATTTGGGAGCCAAGCCAGCTGAATATGCTTGTCAGCTGGCCAATATTGCCTACTGAATGTTGAGTACCAAAGATGTACTAATGTTCTTCAACTTAATGACATCAGAAACTTTGAATTCAAGGCAGTGTATTTGAAAGGCTAGACAGGTTTATAATGAATTTATGCTAATTGAAGTATCACTGTGAAATTTTCCTTTTCCTCTTTTTACTGAACTGTGCTTTTGCTGCAAGTACACTGTACAAATATCTTCTTTTATTTTTCTTTGTATTGGAAGCATTATAAGTTTTTTTTTCTGTAATAGGGTATTGATTCAAGGGGAGATACACTTCACAGCCTCTGAAGCCTTTCTATTAAGTATTTTATTCCTTAAATAGTTATTATTAATGCAATCAAGTGGCTATTCTTAATAAAAGATAAGTATTCACACAGTATAATCACTCACTCACTCACTCACTCACTCACTCACTCACTCACTCACTCTCACCTCCTCTTGTAGTTACCCAGCTGGAGCTGCAGTTGGGGACCAAGCCCAGCTGTTTCCTCAGGAGCAGGGGGACATACTAATGTCCCTTGGCTTTCAGGCAGGAGTTTGGGCAGTTCTTCAAAGTGATGTTTATTTCATCAGGTGTTTATCTAATGCTGTAGTCTTCATCTGCACAAAGCAGCTATTGCACTCTTGGGCGTGGCCTGAGTTACATGACCTTTTCTTGATGTCAGACATCTTTTAGTGGCCTTCTACAGATTCAACAAACTTGTGCTGTCTTGACTTTATTGCTTCTTGCATATCCAGCAGGACTCCTAGTTGCCAGATCTTGAGCATTGGCCTGTACACACTCCCTACTCAGCATGCACTTTTCCTCTTTTCAGGCGTTTGTCTCCTGGTTTCTCAATACAAACCTATTGAAATTTATGAAAGCTGTTCTTACAAACTGACATAAGAGGGGCCTTTCTGACAGTATCAATCCTATATCTCTCTAGTAGTTTTGCCTGGTTTTTGTCTAACTTCAAAAATAATTGACTTTTATTAAATTTCATAAAACTGTTCTTCAGTTCAGAGAGTACTGTCAGAGTACTTAGTGGTAGATTCTCCAAGTTCTCTTCCAATTCAGTTCAGATTCTTTTCCTGCCTCCCACTCCTGCAAACTACTCTAAATAATTTCTCCAAGATTTAGATGTAAATATCCTTCAAAAATTATTCACTTTCTTCCTAGATGTCTCTTATCTTTACTGAGCCAAGGAATACACACTCCATTCTGTCAAATTTCATAATATTCTCTGCAATAAATATTTTTTTTTAGTATATCGCTTGACGCTACAAGTAACTGCAAAACCACAAAGTGATCAGCAGTGAACAGAAAGTAGTAGGCAGCTCCCCAAAAATAATTTAGTAATTATCTGATACCATTCTGTCTTTTGACATAACTTATCTACCTTTCTCTGCTCCCCTTTAACACTCAAACTTGCAACTTTCTCTGCTGTTTTGACACAGTGCTTTTTTTTCCCCCACCCCAGGTTTACATCCTGTCCCTCAACACCCACTGTTCCTGTGCTCCATATATTAGTGTTATGGACTGTGGGGTGTAGATAGAAGCACGTCAGCTAGAGCATGAGGAAATCCTTCGTATTTAGACTGCAACCAACAGTCGCAATGGAGCTCTAGTGTGTTACTAAACCCATCAGGGAACAATTCACAGACCAAGATTCCAAATATTCTAGAAACACATAAATTAAAATTTGTATTTCTGGAATGCTCAATAAACAATTAGGTTGATTTGTATTATTATATTTATTTTGTAGCACATGAAGTGTTGTTGCACATGAACAGCTTTGTGATAGTTAAAACAGAATCATTGTTGCTAAAGAGAGGTAAGCTCAGAACTTTTTAAGAAATGCAGTATAATGTATTCACTCCTATACCTGTTCAAGCAAATGCATAATAATAGTTTAGTGTGTTTGGAATATGTCTATCCTCAAGGCTTTAGCAGCCATTCATTGCAAATGTAGGGCAGACATAAAATATATTTATTGTTCTTACCCTTCAGATAATTAAAAAATATGGGTCTCAGAAAAGAGCTCAGTGTGAAGACAGTCACTGCAAGTTCTCAGGGTATTTATCAAACAATAACATCTCATACTCAAGCACCTCAATAGCTCTTGCTATTAGGAACATTTTAAAAATAATGAGGTATTGCAGTTGTTACAGGCACTGGAACCTGGAAATCTATTACATGGAGAAGCTCCAGGGTGAGAAAAATGGAGGCATGATAAATCTAATGGCTTTGAAGCAGTAACAGGTTTTTATTTGCTTAGTTACATTAAAGAATACAATGTAAAACTGTCACATTTGAGTTCCATATTGTTAGAAAACTTTAAATTTAGACTTTTTTTTCTTTAAAAATTTTTGCATGAAAACTGAGTACTCTTGTGGGTAGTAAAACTGTTAAGCTTGGAAAGCTGAAGTGTATTCACAGAGGGAAATAGATCAGACATTAACATTTGACATGTTAATTGACTAACAGTAGTGACATTACAGATTCATCTTTAATGTCATTCTCTGCTCTTGTAAGTTGTCACTGTTCCCTTGAAATCGGTGTCAACTGAGTTTTTGTATTCCTTCAGTCCTTGACAATTTTCCAAAAAGTATAAATTTGGTATTTTAACTTGAAGAAAGACTCCGCACAGGCATGATGCTGTGAGAGACTGAAACGTTAATGGGTAACAATGCAATCGGCCATTTGCAAAAGCAGCAGGTGCTTTGCTGCCCATGTGCAAGGGAACAGCCCACGTGCAGAGGGGGTCAGCATCCACTACCAAACAAGCGGGGTTTTGATTCAGATAAGGGGGAAGGACAATAAGAAACAGATTCTGCAAGGTGAGATGGTGGTTTTTATCATGCCAGTGTCCTCCCTTACACAACTAGATCAGTTGTAAATCCCTTCCCCAAGGAAGGTTTGGGGACATTCACATTATTCATCCATTCTGATGGGGCGTAACTGGGTCAACTGCACTGACATGAGAGGCGGCTGTCATGTCTTAGAAGGGGTCATAAACCGTCAAAGACCCCCAAGCACCCCCAGACTCATTTCAAGGGCCTTCCACCAGAGGACTGCACGTGTCCGTCAGTGTTACATCAGACAGTGTAAACCTCCACCCCACACTAGGGAGAGGTACCGGCGTGTTCCCACCTGAACCTGAGCGTATGTTAACCCATTTAACATTGTATTAACCCATTTAACATTGTGTTTTAGAGGATTCCCCCATCCTTGACCAATCAAGGCATCACTTCCACCAATGGACACTTAAATTGCAACAATCAAGTCTCACCACCGGATCCAGGGGGAAGTGATTTCTTTCTACTCTTATCCTTTCTTTCTCTTTCTACCTTTTCCTTATACATTTTCTTAAGTGTTATTTTTATGCTTTTATATTGCCATATTTCTATAGATAACAAGAACCAAAATGGCTACATACATGCTTTTCATTCCAAATTGTTTTAAAATAAACCCTACATATCACCAATCCTTCAGGGTTCTTTTGCTCTAATCCAGCCCAAGGGATCTATTAACAAGAACCCCAGCTACCCTCCCCTTCTGGGATATGTCATAGCAGATGCCCGAGTCATAAACCTTCTAAAAATGACGGTAACTTGTGAGATCTAGCTTTTATTACAAAAGTGAACGATGGTAATGACTGTGAGGGTGTTTTTCCTGTTTTAAAAGTTGAACTAGCACCATTAAATATTTCTCTGTGGTAATTAAAAATTCATATAAGCAAACTTTCCCACAGAGTTTCTCTAGTAAGGAACATCTGATTGTGTCTACCCATGTTCTGGTGGAAAAAGAAATATTTAACAACTTCTTTGGATTTCAGATTTGCTCTGATTTGATAGGAAAAAAAAATTGGCTTTTATTCAAAAGCTTAATAGCTAACTCAGAATTCTTAATGTGTACATATCATCTGGACTTGATTTTATGATGAGATCAGAAGAAATAACTTTTAGAGTATTTGATGCTGTCATCTTGGGTTTTTTTCCTCCATACATAATAAATATGAATTTTTCAGTACAATGGATGATGTAAAATCCTGTCGCTGGTGAAGGCAGTCATAGTCATTAAAAACCATCTTTTTAACTCCTTTATTCATCTATTCCTAAAAGGAATTTTATGATGAGATTAAATTAGCTACCTGCAGTATAGACTAATGACTCTGACTGTTTCTACTTATTCCTCCCATGTTCAATCTTATGACAGATAGGATCTTGTCATGTGTAAATTCATTTTAACCAGTCCAGATTAGCTCTGACAATTGAGGTTCTACACTCAGGCATCCTGTAGACAGAATAAAGGCTTGTGCTCAAGTTGTAGATCTTTAGCAAAGTAATTTTACCTTTACATTTTCCTGTGCTGTAGTTGGCACAGTATTTGGTCCTTTCACTACTGATTTAAGGAGAAAAAAATTAATTTATGGTTTAGCAAGGAATTCTAGTCAGAGTCCTATTCCATCCTTGCAAAAAAATACAGCTATTTTCCATGATCCTTGATTTTGCTGGAGAATTCTATTTTTCTTAAAGTATTGAATACTTAATTGCATACCTTAGAAGAATACAGAAAAAATGAAGTAATTTTCAAGTAATTTTCAAAAAATCTATCACAAAATCTCTAACTGTCTGACAGCTCTGAACATGCACTGTGTAAAGTTAAAGTTTACATGTTGTTTAATACCCTGAATATATATGGTTTTTGCTTGCCTTCTAAAATCTCTACATACCTAAACTCTACACAGAGGCTGCACACAGCCTGGTCTAGTAAAATTAATGGTACTACTATAGGCTCAAGAATAGTCTCATCAAAATAGTATGTTTCCAAAAATAGTGCTAGTAGCATGGCTCCATATTGGAGAATCAACCCTATTAGCTCTATCTGGTGTGGATATCATGAATATAATATTTCTGAATGAGTGCCATGTTTTAAAAAAATCTCTATTTAGAAATGTAAAGTAGTATTTTAAATGAATTAGGTTACTTAGAGACTTTATATGAAACCACACCAAGCCAGCACATGGAAGTCTTTTCAGTGTTGTAAAAAACAGTTTGATAATAAATGTTTTATTTTTAGTGTATGTACTGGATACCAGGTACACAACAAAATCAATTTCATTCCCCTCCTCAGCTGGACAGTGGACAGTAAATACAGCAGAAGACTCTGGTCGAGATAAGGACAGGGAGAGATCACTCACTGATTACCATCACAGGCAAAACAGACTCAACTTAGGGAAATTCGTTTAATTTATTAGCAATCAAATCAGGGTAGGATAATGATAAATAAACCCAAAACTTAAAACTGCTTTCTCCCCTCTTCTCCTTTCTTTCTGGGCTCAACTTCACTGCCAATTTTCTCTTTCTCCTCTCCATGAGGAGCTAAAACTACTGAGAGGACAAGAACTGCAGAAAAAGTTAATGAAAAAGCTTGTGATATTATCAGAAGGAAGGATATAGACAACACATAATAATAATTCTATAGTAAATTTATATAATAAAATAGAATATGGTGGCATTGGGGATAAAATACCAATAAGGCAGGTTCACAGCAGAGACTAGAAGATTTAACATTAAAAAAAAAAAGAGAAATTAATAGATATACTCTACAATTGGAAGGATGACAGGTAACTCAGCTTTGCCTTTAGGTTGGTGGTAACATTAACTCTGTCACTAATAGCACAAATGCAATGATGTTTTATAAAAGCAGTAAGATAGAGGCTAACCTAAAAGAACTGCTGAAAGTTAAGCTGAAAATAATAAATCTCTATGATTGGAAGGAAATGAAAGATAAGTAAATACAATAGTATTCTGTGTTTCACACATATATAGATATTCTGATATTGCAAGTATGGTTCGTTCATGTCAAGTAGGTGTAGAAAATAATGCTCACATTTATTTGTATGGACAAATAAAAATGATTACAATGTACTGAAATCTTTTGTAAAAAGTATACTGCAGCACTGTAGTACAGGAAGGTTAATGGCTTTGAGCCAAGGTGTAATAAATGTACTCTTCCCATATAAGCTGCAAACAATTTTTCTTCACTCAATGAATAATGAAGAAACAAACAGCAACAGAGGCAACATCAACTCTGTGTCATATGATTAGGGTTGAAAAATACAATTTTAATTTGACTCTGCATAAGCTTCACTGACATCAGATAAATATTTGCTAACAAGGTAAGATTTAGTCCATGAAATATATATTAGTGTAACCAAATGGGACACAGCTTATCCAAACGAAATTCTCATTGTGCTGTAGACTTTATAATAAATATCAAGGAAGCCTCATGTATCTTGGATATTTTTGCCTGTGTTTAAGATTTTAGCCCTCTGTATTATAAATGGCCTTTATATCATAATATTTAGAGGATAACCATAAACTTGTTATTTATAATCCATTCTTCCTCAGGATACACTGAAAACACTTTGAACTAGGTTATACAAGAAAATCTATCTGTATCTTTGGAAAAGATAATCAAGACCTCATATTTCATATCAATTATTGGAGGAGATGAATCTTATGTTGTAATTAAAAATAAGAAAGAAAACAAACCAACAAAAATATAACCAAAACAATCCAAACCAAAAAAATATTATGGTTTCCATTCTACTCTGATCAGAATTTAGCTAGAAAGAGGACACCATCCACACTAATGAGTTCAGCCATCTGAACTGCATTAGCCACAAATTGTTGAAACACTATATGGAGCTAATAAAAGCACATATATCTATGCTTATCCTTTTTTTCTGAAGTTATGTTATGGTAAGAAGATTTTCTTGCCTTCTGCAAGGCAAATAACATGGATTCATCACAGAATTCTAAGGCAACTCAAATATGACATCACAGAGCTATTAATTTCCGTGTTTAAATAATTAAATATTTTGGCTTAGGTACTAAGCTAAAGACACGAAAGGAAATCAGATAAAACAGTAGCTTCCATTTGAATGGCTCAAGATAAATATCAGATATTAAAGAAGAGTAAAGTTCAAGAATTTAGCAATTTATGGATAAAACAAGGAAGAATTGAAAGTTAGAAATCATGCCTCACAGATCCACTGGAGTTGTTTGAAGGAGTCAGTGTGCCCTAGGGCAAGAGTTTCTCACTGATTTAATGCATATTGATAGCGTTCTTCACCAAAGGATCATAAAGAAGCTGACTAGGTCATGGGATAAAAAACAAAATTGCTTTGCATACTGCAAAGTCGTTAAAAAGATAGAGAAATTATGAGAATTAAACTATCACTCCTCATGGGGGAATATCCCAAACTGCATTTCTTTGTGCAGAAGAAGGTTGCACCTTTTAAAAAAAGAGTCAGCATTATCCACAGAGTACTTTGGTTTGTATCATAGTCTTGAAGTGCATACAACAATTTATTTTGGACAAAACCAGAGTGGAGCATGTATTTCAGGAGCATATCTATTATACTTCAGCCACAAGGGCTTTCAGACTAGACTAGAGCTAAGCCCAAATACAGAACCATTTGAATTGTACAGCATTAGTATCACATATTCGGTATGAACCATTTTTCTACAGATATATTCTTATTGGTCTATGCTAGGACCAGTATTACATAATAAATTCATAAATGATCAGTAAAAAAGGTGTGACTATTAAGATACAAGTTTGTTAATGTTCCTAGTATCATCAAATACTTACAATAATCAAAACATATTGAAGAACTGCAGAAAAGTCTTCTGTTTTGTGTGCCTGAATAGTAAAATGACTAAATCAAAATGGGTGGGATGCAAGGCATATGGAGGAAATAATGGATAGCTAAAAAGAGTCTTATGAGGATCTATATAAAGACAATGAACTATTGCATGTTATTGACTGTTTAGGAGGACAAAAACACCAGCAGTAAAAACTAAAGTTGCATTTTTAATGAAAAGGCTTTGAAACAAACAAACAATCAAAGAAAACTACAAAAAAAACCCCACCCCAATACATGTGATAGCTGAAGGTACATGTTTTTAATGGCACTACCTGCACTTAATGTGTTCAGGTATTTAGGAAACTGGACTATGCCCTAGCATCAAGAAGTGTTGCGTAGCACTAGTTCACAACAGTTTCTTTGGTATGTCATGTAAGAAAGGTAAAGCTGAAGTCACTTTAGAATTTAAAGGAAAATGTGTCAACTTACCAAGTGACAAGATTCAGAAAAATGAGGGATACAAAACCTTCCACATAAATCTCAATAATCTAATTGGAGAAGTACTAGAATTTGGTTGATTGTTTGTTGCCTTTAAGCGGTATTTGACAAGGATTTGACAAGTTATGCTTGTATGCTTAGCATTGTCCATTTGAGAAAGGATTGATTTGACAAGTTATGCTTGAGTGGTGTTCCAGGTGAGCTCTCCACCACATTTGGTTACTGGCTGTGTCACAAGCATAATTGCCTGTAAAAACAGAAGTAATATAAGAGATATTTGTAATCAAAAAAGAGGAAGTGTGAATATATACACTGTTACATTCTCTCTTCAAATTCTCTGTTCAAGATGGCAAAGTGTACAAAATGAAAATATTTCAAGGAAAACCATAAATTAAAATTCAGTTTAATCAATAACTTTAGGTATTCCAGTTATTTTATCTCTCAAGAAACTCTAGTGGCTTTGAGTGCTGAGAAAAGACTATGGAATATTGATTAATGTATGAAAGATGAAAACACTGATCTATAGCAAAACAAAACCTCAAGACACTCTGAAAGGTAAAATCTTTGGGTTTTTTCATTATTATTTTTATTAATATCATTACTACTGCCATACAGTCAAAAATTATGATAGTTCATATGAGTGCTCTAATTGAACATATTATGGCTTATCAAGAGAAGACAAATTAATAATACAGAAGTTTTGAAAGATTGTGACAAATAAACCTGAAAATAATAATAAAAAATATTTTGGTGAGAAACGATGTGGAAGATGTACCTATTTCCACATGTGGAAAATGGATGTGTATAAATGGAAGGTGAAAAATAATAGGGGAATCTTCAGAAAAGTTTTTTTATTCAACAAATATTTTGTTATTTGAAAAGGGAAACCATTAACAATATAATTTTGATGAATGAGCACCAGAAATAAATTGTGCTAGTAGGGACTTTATTCACAGCAGAGTGACTTTTTTTTTACAAAATGCAGTTGTAAAGAAACGGAGAACCTATGAAATACCAGGATCCACAGTAAAAATCCATACATCTTAAAGTCTGTATGTCCTTCCAATCAAATGTATTATGATGGTTCCACAGACCATGGAAGGACTTCTGAGGTGATAGGCAACTTGTCTGTAAGTGACAGTTTTGAAGACTTATATTTCTATATTCATTACATTTTTTAGTGCCTTTCATGCTGAATGTAGTTTTCTTTATTTTTTGATGTTGTTGACATATAAACTTTCATAATCTTTATGTTCTATCTCTCACATTGTTACACTAATACTAAACTGCTGAAGATTTGCTCAGAGCAAGCCCTTGTAGTGGTTCGTTAGCCTCTTGCTCTGCCATGCACTCCCTCTTAATTAATATGGATCCACCTAGCACCATAGAAAATGGCTCGGAGCACTGACATACAGAACAGAAACTCAGATACAGCAGAACAGAACTTGGAAAGGTAACAAAAATATTTCAGGAATCAGGAAGTACTAATGGAATAGAAGTCATCAGACTGAAAAAGTAATAGATGAGGGGCCAATAGAATGAGGCTACATTCTATTGGCTACATACAGAGGTGAATGGTATTGAGGTGATAAATGGAGAATGATTGATCACAAGAAGTCCGCTCAGTGAAATTATCAGTTAGCAAGCTTAAAAGAAAAATAACTATTTTTCTTTACAACTTATAATTGTAGGTATAAGTTACTTCCAAATAGATAAGACAAGCTATCAGTGCCTGTTAAATGCAGCATTCTAAATGCAGTATCTAGTTCTGAAATCCCTTGTGGCCTGTAGCTGTGAAAAATATGTCAGTGTAAGGACAATTCTGAACTTGCCGTGTTCCCATGTTCTTTCCTTACTGTCCTTCCCTGGATAAGGAAAAATGGAATAGATGACCCATTGTCCTGTCACAGAGTGATAATGTATAAAATCTCCTACATATCATATATATATATGTTCGAATGTGAGTATAATGCCCAATAATAGCTGACAGGAACATTTCCGCAGTAAGTTTGCTGCTAGCCATTTTGAAGAGTTTTTAACAAAAAACTCATCAGCAGTGATTTGATCAATGTATATATGTAAATAACCAGAGCAGAAGCAGAATCACGTAATTAATTACTGTATTCCTTTGATTTCACTTTAAAAGTCAAATGCATTTGGGGAAAAAAAGAAGTTGATAGAATCCACAAGCTATTATTTTAGATATTACCAACTGTAACTACACAAAATTTTCATCCAGATGTCATTAGGATGAATAAAATGAAATCATATTGGATTTAGTGAAGCTATTCTTGTGACAAAGCTTTATTCCTATTAGCAGCTGAGGTGGTTTTCTTTTTATTCATTATACTGTTCCTATGACTGCCTGTTTGACTTTCACGCTGTTGATGTAAATGAACCCTTTCTTTGATGATGATAATATAGTACAGCAGCAATATGCGTGTATAATTGTCCTCTTTTAAAGTACCTTTTAAATTTAAATCCAAGCAGCAATTATTTTAGATATGCAAATGATCAAATTGAGGGTAATGCTACAAGAGAAATTTATAACAGGTTCAAAACAGAATAGAAATGGCTATCTCTGCCTTAGGCTTACTGAAGCTTTCCTGATAGAATCCAAACTCATACTCAGCTGAGTAAAAGAAATAACACCTTGTAAGGTTTATGTTCCCCTGTCAGAGTCCAATGCTCTCTCTCCAGCTTCTTTTAGAGAAACCCACCCCTGCATGAAGAGGGTTTAACCTGTAATACCAGATTTGCTGTCATTACACGGTATTTTGCGTTAAGGAAGGCACGCAAGCAGTGTACTGAGAGCACATTAGAAGCGCCATACAGCAGTTGCAACATAGAGTTGAATCACAGTACAAATACCCCTCCTGTCGCTGGTCTCTCTCCATGCTCACCATCGCAACGCTGGGCACTCCCAACCACTAGGAAGCCACAATATGCCGACGCCAGCATATGACTGTTGATGTCTTCATAGTTTGAGTTAGTTGTTCTCCAATTTTTATATCCTATATTTGGCTAAGCCCCACTTACGCTTTCATTATGATGGTGTTGCCATAGCAAGAAAGCAGTACTGTCCATGAATTAGTTCCAGGAAGGCCGCTTACACAACCAATTGGCACACTCAGCTGATATGAACAGTTGACCTTCTGATATTGCCATTTATCTAAAACAGAGGCCATCCACTGCTTCCCTTAGCATTGAGGTAAGTTCAGCTTTTTTTTGTAACATTCCCCACGTTCTTCGCTAATTTTCCAAGCACATTGATCCTGCTCATCTCTTCTGAGCCATCTGCGATTGCAGGGTTTTTTTGATCAATCACACTTCCTTATACTTTTTGTAAAAGGAACAATTCCTGTATTTGAATTCTTGAATTTGTCTCATTGGATCTCATTTTTTTCCCTTTGGAAGTAATTTGTTTTTTCCAATAAAGAGAAATTCAGAGGAATCCTTGAATATACTTTAGTTCACATCAGAACTGATTTTCCGAAACAAATTTTCTACTCACTCCCACATGTTGTGTTTCAGTTAGTTTCACCAAAAAGTCTTTGAGCTTGTAATTTTTTTTGCTTCAAGGTTAAACAAAAACTAGAAGATGTGAGGTGCACTTAATGCTTAACACCTGTTCATTGGCTTCAATCTATAAGATTAATTTGATTACTGGATAGGTACTAAAACTCTGCAAAACACATATAATGTAGAGGTCAGGTCCTCAGCATCAGGTGTTGCACTTTGCAAATTTGCTATTTTTCCACTCTAAAGAGGCTTCCAGTGACTTATTGAGAACACAAAAATTCTTTTCTGCATCAGAGGGATCCTGAGGCACTACATAGTGGCAAGTTTAGCTCACAAAAAGTGTTTTGTAAGAGCAATTGTTTCATTGATCTTTGTTTAAACATTTATGTTCAATAATGGCTGTATGAGATGCTAATTTCCTAACTTCATGTATTTAAGACTTTCATACGTCCTCTTTGGTGACACCATACAAAGACATGTTCAAACTAGTTAGCTCAAAAACTGGCAGAAGCCCATCTAGAAATCAGAAGCTTCCTCCTAAAAGCCCACTTTGAATTCTGTCTTGACTTTCTTCTCTCATTACCATGATAAACATAATGATAATTTACGTAACCTGCAGAATTGCTTTCCAGTTGCAATATTTTTTTATTCCTATTTTCCTCCTTCACAGACCACATGGTTTCCTGGACACTCATACAAGTGGTACAGTTTATAAGACACTTGTATATGAGTAGCATATTGGGATGTTGTAACAAATAACAATCAGGGCTCACTAAGACATCTGATAAAAATAAGACATTGTCCCCAATGTCTTTCAGGTAGAGAACAATGAGTACTGTGTAGTTTTTATTGAGAAAGAACAGAAACAATCTTTCAGAAATACTGAATGTTGGGGCAGGGGTTGCTGTTGGTTTAATAGTCAGTAAGGCTATATCAGTCTTGGTCTTATTAAATTCAAATTTACAGCAGTCTGAAATATTTTTGCACTATGGAATTATGATATTCAGAGACTGATTGTCTTTATATAATTATTGCAGTAAAGTTGCTTGAAAAGACAGAATTCTCATTCTATTTTGCAGTCATTTTCCCCTTCGTTTCTTCTATTGGCTCTTTTTCTATGCTAGGAGATCAGTATTAAACCAAGGGACTGCAGAAGATGATGAAAATCTTTGCATATCAAATGAAATTAGAAAATCAGTTTACTTAGGAAGAGAAGAATTACAATCCACTGTAACTCATGTACAATCAGGCAAGGTCTTCATTTGGATTTAAAGGTGAGAGTTCTAATAAAGAGCTCCCTCCATAATGAACTTGTTCATTCACCATTGGCATAAAATATGTTAATATTTTGTGCAAATAGATGCATGTATAGATGGGTATTTTATATCCTGACTTTTAACTTGCAGTATTCATTTTCAGTTAACTTTTGGTGAAAAAAAATTTATTTTGTGGATATTTGTTATGAAGTTTGCCTTGCAGAAGGTAATGTGTACAAATTAGTATTTTCAGTCAGTGATCTAGGTATGTAGAGGATGTCTTTTAAAAAGTATCCCAATTATATTCTCCTTTCATAGTGGAACATTGTGCTCTGGGAGTGTTGCTGATATGTCTCTTCATCTTCTTATGAAAATGAAGTATTTATCCCTCTTGGGCAAAACTTAGGTCTCACAAGCCTTTGGGGTTTTGCCCTACCCCTTGGAATTATTTAACTTTTCTTTATTACGGTTGAGAACTTGTGGGGAATGTGACCTAGCTACTCTTAACAACAAAAGATAATTTGTATTGCAGAATTTGCCAGAATGATCAAAGATAAACCTCACTTTTAGGTATATTTTTCAAATTTCAGCCTCATTATATAAAGGTTTAAATAAATCTAGTTAGAAATAGCATGATATTAGTACCTTAATTTAAAAGTAAAATTGTCAATAAACAGGAAAGTGTCAGAAGTGCCAAAACAAATGTCTGCCAGGTTCTTAACTGATTTACTGTTATCAAACATCACAAACGGATGGCGATGTTGATCTCTCCTGAAGCTATGCTTTTTCAGAAGTGTTATGCAATATGACAATGGCTATTTTTAAGAAAAGCATTTATTCTGTTACCTTCATTAATGAATATTTCACATTACTCACCATCCTCCCCTCGACACTTCTTGTTCTTTGGGAATATAGTTTCTATGATTGGGAAGTACTTTTCCGTACATCTCTGAATCATATAGTGACAGCTGCACAGTTTCACTGTGGATTAATATGGCTTTGACACAATTAAGGTGATTACCTGTGTTACAACCATTTCATGAAAATATCTTGAATGCATGTAGCCAACTTTCAAAAACACCTTGCAAGACAAGTGATCTGATTAGCAGTATCAGTATGTTTTACCATTGAGAAGTGTTAAGGAAAGTTGAATTAGAATATTAGGTCAGATTGTTATAGTAACTATAAGAATTATCAATTATTGTGTGTTCCAAAGTGCTGTCCAGGAGTCTTACAAAGTCTAAAGAACTCTTCCTTTAAGGATTAGGGAAGATAATTAATCTCATTTTATCCTCAATTCAGTTTTTAGTTGTCATCTTTTTTCTTCTTTTTTTTTTTAGGACTAAGAGGATTTAAAATACTAGTAACATTAATAAATAATATTTTTGTAGGCAAACTGATTACTGTTTCTTCCTATGAAGCTGTAAGTTGTCATGAGCATCATGCAATTGCATGAAATAAAGAATAAGCAAATAATAAGCTCCTCCTGATAGTAATACACATAGGTAATTGTAGCACAGTTTCATCAATTCAAGGGAAAAAATAACCCTGCAATGGAAGTCTCTGTAAGACTTAAGAATTTCTTTGGGTACTTTATCAGACTAAATTGTATGCCTCATGAAAATAGTTCCAAAATGTTCCCTTTAACATTGGATCCGGAATTTCCTTTCACTAAGCTGATCCGTTTTATGAACAAATGCTATTATATCTATATTGAGAAGGAAAAAAGGAAAAAAACCCAAACAGTTTCCAGTCAAACTTTGATTATAGTCTAGTTCAGAGTTTCAGGTGAAGTTCCTTATGGCATTGTCACTTTGACATGGAAAGAAAACTTAATTTATCATGAGAAACAAAAATCTTTTACAATAGGACAGGAAGGGCCATATTTACATGACATGCACCAGCTACCTGATTAAAATTAATGTAAACACGAAATAACAAGATTCCCTTTGCTATGTCTAATCACAAAATTTTAATGTGTCTAATGTCTAATACTCCTGTTTGTGAGCCTAAAAAAAAAAAAATAGATTTTTCTTCCTATAAGTTCAATTTGAAATTCACCATTTTTTGCTAGATCCACAGCTTTATAAATTGCTTAGAATTTCAACTTTGAATTCTTTTTCAGAGTTGCTTTACAAAGAGCTTAATTTTGCATACTACTGAACACTTTTTAAAAAGCTAATTTTATTCAATGTTCTCAAATTGGTGTTCCAAACACCAGTTAAGGTCTGTAAAAAATTTTGACCTACATGATGATATGTTTTCTTTATTAGATGCAACTTCTAGTATCATATTGTTTGTATAAATACTTTTGGTAAAAAAGGTCTCTCTAAGGATTTAGTATTATTAATTTAAAATATATTGGATCTTTCCATCTCTATAATTGAGTAATTATAAATCAAATAATTATTTGCAAATGATAGAGTTGTTGTTGATATTACTGTTTCTCATTCTTATTTATTTAATTTTGGGCAAATAGTTTTGTTCAGTTAGCTTGAAATACTCTGGGCCAAACCAAACAGTAACACTTAAGGCTAAAATCTAGCTGTAGGTAGAAGTTGTGAATTAAATGTGATTGACATAGGACTTAAACTTTTATAAAAGAATAAGGTCTATGACTTTCCACTAAAGACAGTTAGACCCTGAGTGGAATACACTATCCAGAAATAAGTGCTGTGAATGCTTTTGTATTAAATTGTATTTATTGACAGAATAAACGACCTGGAGCTTCCAGTTCACTACATACAAGCTATGGCCCTATCATCTATAATTCAGATTGCAGAGAGAGGCACTACCACGCCAAAAGACATAGAATGACAATATCCTGCTGTCTAGCCAAAGATTGCCACTGGCACAATATAAGGATGGAGCAATTCTGCCAAGCCTTGTTAGGCTCTCAGGATCTGCTTGCATTAGTGTCTCAGATGGGTTTGGGAGAGCTCTCACTTTTTTTCCTTTTGTTCTGCTGTGGTTGACATTCTGGCATAGTCTTGTGGTATATGAATAGGATACCTCCAGGGTGAAAATAAGATGCAAAATTAACTCCAGGACTCTTCCAAATGTAATCGCATCTCAATTGGGCACTTAGTCCGTGGGACCAGACTAGAAGTAGTCCAAAGCATTTAAAATAAAGAAAAAAAAGTTCAACAAGCCTTGAAATATGCATAGCACATGAATCAGGTGTTTTGCATCAGATGATTCTCTCTACAGATTTATTGATCCACGTTATTTGCTAGTGTAGACATAGTTTGAGATTGCTAACAGATTAATCAGCATTCACAACAGATAAGTCTGATTCTTCTCTTAGCATCTGACTAACTACAATTTACCAGTCTTTAGCATAGGTGCAATTGAAAACTCAGCTTTTTGTGTGTGTTCCTCCATGTCAGTCTTCAGCATACTATTTTGTCCAGATTAAGTCCAAACTATTTTTCTTTAGTCCAGATTACTTTTACTGTCAGAAATTAGATAAAGAGAAAAACAGTTCTGTCAGGGACCAGTTGAAAGTTAATGTAAAGGTAATGTCATTTGTATGCATGCAAACTTCTAGTGCTATAGCAAAAAGTTCCTATTCTACTGTTACTAAATGTCTTCTACAGAAGCTTTTTGGATCTTTTAGAGAAATACATAATTCAAATAAGTTTGTTTGTTTGTTTGTTTGTTTGTTTGTCGCTTTTTTATTATATAGTCTCTAGAGAAAATCATCCAAAAGTGGCTACAATTTATTCAGGAATCAATCCTTCTGGATGTTAGTACCTCATTTTAATTAATGGAATAATTCATATTTGTAACGGAGGTTTTAGGCTGCCTGTAAACCAATACTCACTTTATTGTAACAGTGCTGTTCAGTTCACATTCTATAATTTAATCTCAGAACCATGGATGCAGGTGTTATTACTCCTTTGGCTTCAGTTTTTGAAATAATTTTCGCCTGTGATGCAAAAATCTAAAGTTTCAGGATTCTTTTTTCCAGGATTTTTTTCTAAAAAATGGAAATGTAAGTAGTTTTAGTTTCAAAAATTGATTTCAAAACATAAACTAAAAAGTGCTCTGGTTCTGCTGTCAGTTTGGAAAAATAAATTATAATTGTATGAACAAAAAAAAAAATCATGTTCCCCTAGTATATCAAGCATGTGCTCATTTTATATGACTGAATAAAAATACTAAATATACTGTTATCATATACTGTAATGCAAAACTTTTGCAAAATCCCCTATAAACAAATGGCATGAGATTTTATGTCACATTATCTATTGCTGAAACTCCCAGATTTTAAAGCAGTCATAGCAGCATATATTTTTAGTTTATGTACTATTTTTTTTTGTCTGTAAGCTATGAATATTACATAATGCTAAATTCATGTTTGGTTTGTTAGTGTCTGGGTTCTTTGGGGACTTACTTTCGTGGTAGACTGTTTCATATAGAACACTGTTGAAATAAATGCTAATAGAAATTTACCTGTATTTATGTAAGTTATTGTACAAAAAGCCATACTTATTTGTACCTTAAGTCAGTGTGAGTGATCCCTGCATAACTTTATTTCCTTTCTCACACTGCTTTCTGCTAGCAAGGTGGCTTACAGAAACTCTGCATGGCAAATCTCTTTTTCTTTTCCTGCTAATCAGGGACCAATTGATAAGAGGATGGAGATGCTCGAAGGAATTTTAGATACATAAGGGTCTGGAGGACCCTCAGACGCTTCTCACTAGCAAAAATGTTGCAATAGTTTTACTCTTTGTCCCTTCTCTTTGTTGCTTCTGTCCAAAGAATTAGTTGCATTTTGGTTACTTAAGTCATCACCATCGGCAAAGTTCTGTCCATGCACCAAGGAACCTATATCCCTTTTAGCTGTTCCACCTCTGACATTAGGAGAATTCTGATATTAACTGTACTTTCAGCAAAATAATTTCACAAAAGCAAACCTACTGACTTCTGGTGATTGCATTGAGCCAGTAACTCTTATGGTAGAAAAGGAGCTACAAACTTCCACTAATAATTTATGATCCAAAGCTGTTTCTGCCCTGCTGCCATAAATTCAGCTATATGTGCTGTGGGTAGAATATTGCTGTTACAGAGAATAAAGTTACCATTTCATCATCCTTTTCATCATCTTTTGCTACTAGGATTTCACTTATCTTTAAATAGAAGATCCAAACCCGAGATTTAAAACTATTATAATATATTGCTAACACTGAAGAGCGTTCTCAAGCATTTCACTGAATTTTATACTGAGGTGAAGGAAGAGTTGTATAATTGATTTTAAAAGGTTCTTCAAGATACATAAAAATTACACCTGAACTGAAACCAATTATTAAAGGAGATGAGTAAAACCACTGTGGGGGGCTGGTTTTCCCCTGGATATCACTACAGACCTTCTTAAAATATTACACAAGTACTAGTTTGTTTTCCTTTCAGATCTGTGACAATTTGTCAGTGAAGTGAATTTCCAGAGGAAATTGAAAGTAGGAATAAATGAAAAGAGAAGAGTAATGAGATTTGCCTTAACCAAAAAAAAAAGAAAAAGAAAGAAAAAAAAAGAAAATAATTTGAAGAAGAGTTTCAGAACGTATGGTCTGGGGACACAGCCAGAATTGCAATAAAGAGGAAAGTATGAGAGACTCTGGAAAGGACAGACATTTATGAGTAAATCCCATATGTCTTTCAAACCAATAACCTGAAAGCCACTCCAATAAAATGTGATACCTGTATAAGCCATGAGGCAGTCAGGAAAAAAAAAAATAATTTAACAGAAACATAAAGTGCAATAAAAATCAAAATAAGCAAATAGTGATGGTAAAGCAAAGAAACATGACTCTCTTACCTGTGTAAAAGTACGTTTGCATTTCAGATTATTGATAAAAATCATATAAACAAGATATATATGAATATTTAGAAACTGTATAACTGGAAAATTCACAGTGGCAAAAAAGTTGCCTTATCAAACTTCCTGGAAGAAACATGTAAAAATATTATATTGATGAGTTAAGGAACCCAAGTTACTTCAGAAAAGCCTTAATATCAATCATCTAAAAGTATGAAATGACAACACGTTGTACATGGGTATAATGTGAGAGTACGGTAAAGACATGTAAAATTACAGTTAGTATGAAAATAAATAAATAAATAGATAGATAGATATGTATATATATAGGTAGAAAGGCAAATACTAGCATACATTTCACACAGAGAAGTTCCGCAGACAAGGCAACAGAAATGTGTCTTGTGAAATTGATATTTGGTATGACAGTGGTAGTCAATTGTTTTTTCCATTGGTACGAAGACATAGAGTAATACAAAATATTTTCACAATTTTACATCATGTCTTAAGTTTAAGCATTTACTTTTCAGAGTATTACTATAAAGTTCAGCTAAAATCTTTAAATTTTTTTTAGCAAAATGTGATATGAAAAAAGTGGAGTAAAACTAGCAATTAAAGTCTCCAGGCTCATTGGAACAGAAATAATATGAGCTGTGTTTGTTGAAATTTTCCTTTTGAAAGAGTTCTTACAGAAATATCTTGAAATGTTTGAAAGTTCTCACTTAAATATTTTCAGGACATTGACTGACTTTTCAGTTTAAAATGTAGATAGATAATAGCAAAAAATAAACATAAAAATAAACTATTTTGAAACAGTCTTCACAATTTACACAGAAAAATGTTTTCCATTTTTGAATTTATAGAAACTACCAAATTTCCCCTTACTGTATTTAGGATGGCATTTATTTTTTCATCTTCCGAATTCTATTTCCTGTCATATTTTCAAGTGGCAGTTGTAGGTAATAAACATAATCCTGGTAATATCAGTCATCTTTGTTATGAAAGTGAACTCACTAGCGTAGTGGTTCCTATTTTAGCTGTAATTTGCATCACAAGCAAATTAATAATCAAGAACTGCAAATAGTAGTGTATGATTTTCACATTGTGTTCATGAAGGAATGGAAAGATTAAAAACGTTGAATCTGATGAAATACCAAAAAATTATTCTTGCTCTGAAATGGTGTGTTTTACATTGCTCAGAGGCTGTATAGCAAAATATAGTTCATAGATGCTTGGAAGAAAATATATCTTGCATGAATCAAAAGAGGCTGTTTCAAGATCCACTCTGCCTTTAAATGAAACTTCTATTAAATTGGAGGAAAGCACAAATTAACTAAATGAGCAGTGAAACTTCAATGAGCAGTGACACATCTCACTGTCTCAATATCAAAATACACCAAGGATCATGCCAAACCCTTTTCCATCAGTGTCTAAGAGAAACAGATGGCTGCCATAGATGCTGCCTTCACCCACAGGCCAGGACAGAAGCTGTGAACACATCTGAGCTTTGCTGTAGGTGCTGCACAAATTGAGTCTGAATGATTTGATTGTAACAGTCTCCTGGCTGTTTTACTAGCCAGTACGAAATTTCACGAGACAGTATGAAATTCATTCACTGCTACCTTTAGTAAGTCAAGAAGCAGGTAAATAAAGAACCAACCAAAAGCATAAACATAATCAAGACAGGTAGATCATCTTGGTTTATTAAAAATTGTGGTTTGTTGAGGAAAAAGATGACTTCTTGATATATCAAACACCCCAAAGGCATAAATATCTTCCAGATACTGCTGTGTGAACTGAAACTGAAAAGACGATGTGCCCTTCTTGAACTGAAATGCCAGGGATAAGAAAGAGAGAGCACTTTGCAGATGCTAGTGTGACTTAGTTGCTATTTTACCGGCTTGTGATGGATTATTTACCTTTCAGAGGTTCAAAATACAATAATGATATTGAAATACTTCTGTAAGCAATCACCAGCCTCCCAGTTGGGTTAAAGAACAAAGGGCGTATTCCTACATTTCTCAACAACATTCAGCAAGAACTCAGGACAAAAATATTTTCACATTTGTGTCCAACAGCCATAAGCTCATTGAAATTTGCAGTGAGTAAAGCATGACTGATCAAAATGCAATATTTGCTTTAGGTAAAAAGTTACTGTGCAGAAAGGTGTGACATTTACAAAAGCAATTAGGGGAGGTTTGCAAAGTACTTTCATATGGCACAACTGATGGCTTTACTATGTGAACACCTGGGTTAATCTAACTAGGACAAGAGACCTAGAGGCAGCACAGAATGAAAATGGAAAATATTCCAATGATGACTTTTTTTTTAAATTTTTTTTTACTGAGTAATGATTCCTTGCAAAAAAACCCCATGCATTCATGAAAGAGAGCCTTGGAACTGATCACAGACCACATAATCATGAGCTCCTTATGTCACATTCAGCATTTAAAATAAACAGAAAAGATAGAGATTTCTATATGGTTTCCCCTTTCAAGGTAAATTTAAGATATAGTCTTATCAAACTGTGAACATTTTGGAACATTTTGTAAGCAAATATCACTTAAGAATAAATTCAGGACTTTTATTCCATTGCTGAAATCCCATTAGAATTTCTCCATCATTTTGCTGTGATTTTTAGACACCTGCACTACCTTGGCCTATACTGAATAGGTGAAGCTGAAGTGTAGCTGGTCAAAACTTTTCTAATATTAAAGACAGAGGAAAAAAAAAACAAAAAGAGAAGGACATATTTAACTAATTACCTGAAATGAGCAAGCTATGTAATGTTTTATTATATATTAAAAATTGGAAGACTTCACTTTTGAGAAAATCTTATTTCTGCTAAGGAAAAAAACCACACATGAACCGTTTCACAAAATTATGCTGGTTTTCTTCATAAAAACACCTTTCTTTTAATTAAAGTCTCACCCTATTTTGAAAACTGCGATTCTTCCTTCATGCTACAAAACGTTTGTACCATCTGATTCTTCTGTACGCTAGTACTATATATGTGTTCTGAATCTCTGAATACAGATCTGTGGTCTTACAAGTCCATTGTTTTGAATCAAATTGCTTCAGGACTAATTCAAATAATTAATTAGTTGTAGAATTTTTTTATTCTTTTGAACATTAAAGTATAGGGAAAGTAACAACTTTGGCTACTAAATGGAAATTTGAATTCTGGAAAACTCAACTGAGATGAAGAAGATTACTCTGCTCAGTCCAAAAGTGTAAAAGCTCTGCAGCTGCTCCAAAGCTGTTCTCAGGCTGCTTTAGGCAGCAAGTGCAGTAGGAACCAGTAAGGATTAAGCTACCGTTGATTTTGTCCCACCAGGCTCTATTCTTCAAGTGTCAATGGCTCATTAGTCCTTATGCTTCTGCTTTTATAAAAGCAGAAATAGTGAGCAATACAGAAATCACTGGGGGAAAGATTAGCCATGGTAGTGGTGCTTTACAAAGACCTATTTCTATGTATTTGTATCAACAATTGTCTGTATTTTGAAGGCAAGGGTACACAAACGACCTTTTAAAACAGATTCGCTGTCAAAGCACCTGACTCGGACATATAAATGTGTGTAAGATTTATTATTATTATTTTATTCTAAAGAAGAAAGTGAGGGAGGGAGAAAGGAATGAAGACAAAAATCGACTACAGACACACAAAATGAAAATCCAAGTTGGGTTTGGGTTTGTATTTTTTCTTTTTCATTGGGAAGAAATTCTGTTTGCTTCCTGCTTCTGTGCAATCATAATTTTGTGAATTAAAAAACTATTGTTGGTATTAGCACATGATTGTTTTATAGATAATTTTTAAATTTCCAAACCGATTATTTCAAATTACACCTTTCTGTAGCTATGATATACGTGTCACAGAGACATGGCGCATTTCCAGTGGCCTGCTTCCTGGTCCTTAGAAAATAAAAGAAAAAGATACCCAAATCAGTTGTAAAAAAAGAAAGAAAAGAGCTGGCAGCATGGCCATAGAACTACACCTGACCGACCTGTAGGTAAGTGCTTGATGAACACAAGTATCTACATTGAATTTAATGAATCTCATGCTTTCAGCGTTAATATTATCAAAGTCTAATTGAACCTGCAAACTGAGTGTTTATTCATGAAATGTTCACAAGAAATGAAGAATCTAAGTTGTATTACTATAGCAAACACCATACATTTTAAACTTTTTTCCTTTATTCTTAAAATTATTCTGTTTAAGACTTGAGATATTGGCAGCTTTTTGCCTTTTGGTTTTTTTCCTTACCCTTTCTTAAATGTTTGGGAATTTTCTATTTTGTAGTGGGAAGGGCAACATCCAACTGCTTTAGCAACAGCTGTGGGCCTTTGCTAATCTGTGGTTGGTATCCTTGGCTCCATGGGTCCTCCTGTAGACACCAGGCAGTGGTCTAAAACGGGGATCTCTATGAGTAACCTTGGTAGCCTCACTTTATGGGTCTTCCACAATCACTGAAGAAAGTGCAAAATTCTTCATCTTCCTTTCAACTCACTAAACCAGTCCATGATGGCTTACGAAAAGGAGATGGATGGGTGAGGAAAAATAATAAGAGCCACTCCCTGGCAGTATCCGCAGACTATGCTGCCAACATGGAACTCTGGACGAGTTTCACGTAGAAGTCAAAAGCTTCTCGGGTTTTATATATCCACAGTAAAGTCTCAACATCAAGGAGAAGTTAAACAGGGACAGCAGATTAACTTTGTTAACAAACTGTTCCATCTATTTCAGTGGAAATTATTCTTACATTACAGATTCTGCCATGCTTGTGTCTTGCCAAATGGGCCTGAAACGTAAACCTATAAAAAATAGATTTGATATTGGAGAAAGCAAAACTACCGAAGGTAGGAATCTTTGCACATTCTAGATTAGCTCTTTCCTTGTGTGTTATAATAGACCACTTATTTTGTCTAATCTTAAAATATAATCATGTTGAGTCTTCAATTAGATTGTTCCCTTTTCTTTTGTTGTGACTAGCTTTAATATCTCTGCTGGACAGAATCACATGGGATAATTCCTGTTATTTCCTCACCATTTAATCCTGAGTTATAAATAAATTATGTGCCACGAGCACCAAGATACATATTATAACTGACTTCCATGGGGATTCCTGTGAAAGAAGAAATATAAATTATTTCCACTTATACCTTTAGTTCTATATTCTTTGTATCTTTATTCTAATTAACTATATATTCATTTGTATCTGTCTGTCCACCTGGATAAGGATCTGTACCAAGGTTCCTCTTTCTAAGGTTTCACTTACTGATTTCTTCTTACTATGAGTTGCCTTTAAAAAGGACTCCTATTTAATCTTCGTAAAAATATAGCTACTACATGTCTCTTCACCACTCAGTGGTGTGTTTCTTGACAAGGGTAGTAAGTGCAACTCTGGCATGTACTAGTGGCAGTCCAGATGTACTTCATAGTAGGAAGAATGATTCTAAATTACTTTAATAGACTAGACAGGCTCTTTTACACACTGAGGAATACGCTTCAATTTAAAGCACAAACTCCCTTCTCCCCTGTCTTTTCAATTCCAGTACGAAGAGCTAAATTTCACCACAACAAAAGTGGTTTGGTTGTTGGGAGAGGTGAGGTTCCTACCCCCAAAGACTACATGAGATATTCTCTATTTCTTTTTTTACCCTTTACTTTTTACTGCTCTTCCCTGATTAGTTGCTTGTAAAAAAATGGTGCTACCATTTTTTTACGTGGTTTGTTTCCATGAAGAATCAGAGTCTTACCTGTTTGCATCCTACTTTTCATTTTTCTTCTTAGCACAAAAGAGACCAAACAGTGAGAATGCTGGAACAGTAAAATGGCAGACGGTTATCTTCAGGAGTATTGATATCAACATTTCAATGTTAAGTGCAAATTCTGCTTTCCTTTAGTACTGATAGAAATTCACAAATGCTGCAGCACATAGCACATTTCANTTTAATGTTGTTTCTGTTTAGAAGTGAATATGCTAAGCCAAGAATCATTGAACTTCAATATGCTGTTGTTTCAAAGCTACTTTTTAAAGTTCAAGTTTATGTCAGAAAACTCCTATACTTACTGGGCAAAATTCTGAAGTGGGTATGTTTTCCCTGTCTGAATTTAATGACTGATTCAGTTGAACTGGATATGTCTGAGGAGTATAAAAATCATATCTGTTAATATTAGGGGGGATAATTATTTAAAGATTGCCTTGTTAAGGTTTTTTTGGTCAAATAATTTGCATTTTGAACAAACATTGTGTATTTGGTAATTTTCCAAAGGAAACACAGTAGTGAGAAATGGAAATTCTTATTAACACATTCCCCAAATTTCCCATGCCATTTTGATCTAGGATTTTCAAAAGCAGTCATTTGCAGGTTCTTTCCTGATCTTGCTGAGTTGGGCAAATGTGATACATACTTGTTGTCATCCCAGAGCTTTGTCTTTATACCAACTGTCTCATATTTTTTAGACCATAGGGGAAAACACTAGAATTGTTATCATTGACCTTATGAGGGCCAAAAGGTAATTAGTAGATTTCTGCATATTTCAAGATAATATTGTAGTTACTGTACTTTTCAAGGAAAATTCCAAGAAGTACTGATCTGAACTGTAGCCAGGATGGAAATTTGCTGTTAACTAAAGCCAACCAACTTGCAACCCTATAAACAGGTCTAAGTAAGACCCTTTGAACTCTTCTCGGCCACAGAGGATTGCACCAGCACCTCTCTCTGAGGGGAACACCTCTCAGAGCTCGTGATGTCTCAGTTTGGTGATGCTTCGAGGACCATCACTGAAGGCTGATGGCATAGCCTGGGCTGATGCTCTCACTCCTCAAGGCTCAATCCTTGCCCATTGAGAAAATGCAAAGGCATGATATAAGTACCTCACTGAACTCCAGAGGAGTTTTTCACAGGTATATACCTTTGTGCATACTTCTTTGTGTCTGTAAGTCAGCATGCATAGTATGAATATTACCACTTTAGATTTATAATGAAGTCAGATTCATTGTAAAGTTATACTCAAGTTTCTGTCATGCTTATAAAAAATACTATTTTTGTTTTGCTGAGTGTTAAATTATTCAATTAAGTACTACTATTGTGTTTATTAGGTATTGTTATGATTAAGTTCTGCTAAATCCTTTAGACCTAAACTGTTGATCGTGTTTGAGGCTGTTTGGTAAGGGGGTCCACTCTGAGTCTTGTTATTCCACAGAAGGGCCTCGCTTCCCCCTTTTCATCCCTAACCCTTTTGCACCCTTACCCTTTTGCATCCCTTGTCTTCATGTGAATCTTTTTAGATTGGTTGCAATCCAATTTTCCTTTGTGTGTTTTACCTGTAAGTAATAGAGTGAACCTTGCCATCAAACTATTTTGCACTTTTAAAAATTTAGATTAAACCTGCTTTTATTGTTTCCTTTGATTCTTCCAGTTACCTAAACCACTCATTGTTTACAAACCTCCAGAAAGACTTGTTAAATGCTGATACAGTTCAATTATGATGAGCATTTTCATGTGCTTTTCTCTTTTTACCGTGGTCAGGGATCTGTTTTCTAGACTGGTTCCTGCAGCTGAGATGTAGGCACACGTCTGTTTACATTCTTCATATATTTGTTATCAAGTCTGTGTGGTTAAATAGAATTGTCTAATGCTTTTTTTCCTAGTGCTTGCTTCAGTTAAGAGTTTTATTTAGAAGTCAGAAAATCAAATATGATGAGCCTGATATCCAAAACAGTTTCTTACCTGTTGGTAAGATGGAGAGCAGAGAGATATCACAAGAAAGCAGTGGGAGAAATGGTTTTTCTTTGAAAGTTAACACTGTCAACAAACTAAGATTTGAATGAGTACACTCCACTGAAACTGATCCATTCATGTTGCTGTTATTTAGGGGCTGTTTCTGCCAATGCGACTCAAAATGTTTATTATCAATGACATTCAAGGAGACTGCAGATCAAGCCATGGCCATTCAAATTTAATGGAAGACTTGTCTCTTTCTTAGCAAGTGAAAGATGGAGTATAGAGGGAAAAGCAAAATCCATATGATACCAGCATATACAATATGCTTACTTCATTCATGACTGTTTAACGTACTTCCAAGTGTAACTTCTAATTGATGGTGATAAAAACAAGGCCATATTGTTCTTCTATTTGTAAATACACACATATCAACTGTGTTTAATGCTTCTTCTGTGCATTTATTGTGAGCAAACCAGGTATTTGCAGTTGTCAAGATGCAACTAAGACTTCAGAATGAAATTAAGGAGAAATAACTAGTGATTGCTGTTCTGCTTATTGAATGAGTTTATTCCACAGGAAATAAAAGTATACAGCAAGGCTGTTGCAGGATGGTATATCCTCAGCAAGACTATATTTTCTGTACACTGCTTTATTCCCTATCTTTAGATGCTGTGACTTGGTACCACATAAATATGGATATTGGGTTGACTAGATGTCAATAAAATATCTATTTTATGTGGTGCTTTTACTTAACTCATTCTTAATTTCTGAAATGTAATGGCCAATAATCACTACTTGTGAAGGCAAAGCTAGGTTCCTCCTTCAGCTAGCATGTGTTTTTTCATGTACAGTTCACTGGAAGCATTATTAAATGCTAAGATGCAGATTTTCTCATCAAGACGTAACTCTTGCCTAAAAGAGGAACTTTAGTATAGAATAAATAGAACTTTGGGTTTAATTTTTTTAATATATTTTGATAAATATCTGTTATATATTTTTGGAAAATACATTTCCAGGTTTTTATTTAATTGACAACACATTGGTCATACCAATATCACTGTATAGATTACTCTGGATTTCCTCCTGCCTTACCCAAATGTGTGTAATACAAGAAGCAGCCTTGACGATTCTAGTATGCGGCTATTATTTTTCCTTCATTTTTTTCTTTTCAAATAAAGGGCAAGTGTGATTTAATTTCACGTGTGAGAACATTTGAAATAGCCAAACAGCAATGAATAGGCAAGAGTGAAGGAATTACCTTTTAAATTATAGTAACAGGTTGGAAAAGTGACCTTGTGAAATGTCACCTACATGTTCCACATTGTTTATTTCTCATCAGAGATTTTGTACCAGAAGGTTTCCACTCATAAGGCACACCAGATTTGTGTTAGAGCAAGATCAATCAACTCCACCTTGAAATCTCATGGAATATAGTACTATAGAAAGAATTATAGTGGTTGTATTTTTGTTTTGTTTTGTTTTTAATCAAAAGCTGAGTAAATACAACAATTATTATTGTATGTTGGGTGCAGTCTAATTTTTATTTTAATATTTTGTATCTGAGGTGGAAGGAGGATATATAAAAAACATTTGTGGGTGTGTTAAAGTGAAATACGAAATGTTCCACTGCATCTAGACTAAACACTACTTTTAGACCAAATTAATGAATGACAATAGCAAGTGTTTCCTTTAGGCTAATGCCTTCAAGAATACTCAGGTTTGTTTATATGCCAGGCTCATAGGTTTATTTCCATATAATGCCTATCTTTAAATGATTTTGGGTTCTGTCAGGAAACCTCATAACATATAAGAAAAATATCAGCATGGCATTTCTGCCACAGCATCTCCATGACAGCCTTAGAGTGAATAATACTTAATATAACTGCTGACACATGGTAAAACAGTGGCAGACCTGATGAGTCTTCCATGGGCAGAAAATTGCCTGAATGATTACATTTCTGTTTGGGAAACACAGCTGAATATCCCTGAATATTCCTGTACTTTCAGCAGTAAATTCTGCTGCTACTTCTGGACAACTTTTTATGAGCTAGATTAATATATTTTGTACTGCTGTCAATATGTTAACAGCTTCCATAATTTTTTTTTTCAGACTCAACTCCTGAAGAACAAAATAAAATGTATATTTTAATACTTAAAAGGCAACCACTAATATCCAAAGCATACATCAACAATATTTTTTCTTTTTTTTTTCCTTCCAGGTATGGCTTGTTATTGGACAGCCGTTTCAGCTTATCAGTGCAAGGAAAGAGCCATTCTGACACGCATTTTCTGGTGAAGAGTTAGTCCAGGCATCACTGGACAGGACTGTGGATCTCAGTGCAGATGGTCTCTAAAGAATTTTTTTTGCAAACTAGACTACTTTCTGTCACTCTCTAGTATGAAGAATTAAAGTATATTTTCTCAGACTGCTTCTTTGTCACAGCCATTGCAGAGAGCTGCTTTTTTCAATCACAGCTTCCCTTGGGCAATTTGCTTAACTCGCAACAAGCTTCTGAGCATTACATTAGAAAATTCAAGGTTTATTTTCTGGTTAAGCATAGAGATATAGATGTTAAAGATCTGGGGATTTTCTTGTCATGCAGATGCTCCTTTTGTGACAAATAGTACTGAACTTCAGAGGGACTCTTGTGATCCTTCAAGAAACAAAGCACTGTCAAATAGTCTCAAGCATGCAGGACACTAAATCATGTTGTACATGAGCAACAGTAGGAGTACGAGTATCAGCTCTAGGTGGTCTTGTCAGATTCCTTTTCTTCTCTTTCCTTTTTCTTGCAATTTTGTATATACTTTCTACTTTTTCATGAAACTTTTCTCTGTCCTGTGGTTATTTTGCAATAAAGTAAAAAATGTCCATATCATCAAGATAGTTCAACAGGCCTAGAAAAAGTCAAGGAGCCCATTTACAATCTATGGCAGATTGCTGCATATTTCTCAAAGAGTCTTGAATGGCAAGCACCCCTCAATTGCTTACAAATGCAGCAAAAAACAAGTTTCCTTTTAAAATGTAAGACACAGGCAACACACTGAGAAATACACCATATATACACAATATACACCAGTATGTGAATTTTTTTTTTAGCCTTTGATTGAATGTGAGCTTTGGACCCATATTGATGAGTTATGTATCTTAATACATTTCTATTTATTGCCACCTTTGAGAGGTCAAAGCTCTTCATCGTTACTGAATGTAAAAGAGACAAATAGTTACATTCTAAGTGTAGATTCCAAGTCTGTATGTATAGGGGAAGAACAAGCTGGGAGTTCTGACATAAATGCAGCTTTCAAATCACTCTGATTCCAATTTTAGTCCTTCTCAGTAATGAGACAAGAAACAATTTTTTTACATTCCCTTAACCTCTCTAAAGAAAAAGAGGGAACACATGCAGATGCATTTTAAGAAATTTTTTTGCAACTCCCTAGTTAAGATAGGTGCATATTTGGAAACATAAGTCTTCCACATAGCTGAAATTATAAGCGTCCAAAAAGCAGGAGGACCTGATTATTATGGGATATGTATTAAGTGGAATTCTGAATATGCACATTACAAATTTGACCAGACAGAGAAGAGTTCTGGTTCCAGGTTGCTTTTTTGTTTATTATAAGTGAAAATAGTTCTGCTGTGGAGGAGAGATACAGCTTAGGCGAGGCTGAAACCTCCTGGTCTGATGTTAGATAGCCCTGACTGTTTTGGCTGAGGTGGTGTAAGAATGACCAAGTGCACAGCTGACCTGGCAGGTCTGAGGAGACAGAACCATCTGCAGTGGTATTGAGCTTACAGTGACAGGTGGACTGCAACAAGAACCTTGTGACAGTACTCCTTTTCACTTGGCTTAAATGCAGCATAGACAGTATGTCAGACCACAGAATAAATAATATGTAAGCCAAAGTTGCTGAAAGTTTCCTCCCTTATTAGGAAAATAAAAGTCCTTTACAACAATATCATCATTTTGCTTAAAGTCCTTCCTAGTATGGATGTTCTGTTTATTTAGCTGGTTGCTGACCTCTTCTCTGTCCTTACACACACATAAATATATGTGTGTGTATGAGAAAAAAAAAGAGATAAATGAAATGAAGGGGAAAAATTCACATCCCGGAAATTACTTGATTTTGTTTTTCCATACATTGGTAAAATCTATGAAATAAATGCATTGACTTAAAGGTGAAAGGCTTTACTTTAACTTTTGAATAGATGTTACAGAGATTTATCACTTATTTTAAAATTTGAAGCCTGAGGCTTTGGAACAATGGACATGTCTGTTCCTCTCTTCCTGGTTCCTTACATCTATTCTTCAGAAGAGAGCATAAGCAGGAGCTGCACAGAGCTTGTTCTGGTGTTTTGTATTAGGATGAATTTCACCACAGGAGAGTTTTCTCAATGCAACAAAACTAAGGGGGAAAAAAATGCCAAACAGATGTTATGGAGAAGAGCCATATCTAGCCACTATTAGTCTACAGTCACGCTGTCATATGTCAGATAGAAAAAGGTGATTATAAACCTGCCTCTTTGCATTTTGAAATAGGTACAATGTTTTCTACAAAAAGAAGTTACCATCTTGATTGAAAATACATAATTATACTAATGTTAAATTCCAGGTGTTTGTTTTGCTTTGTTTTTAATCAATCCGATTTAGATAATGGCCTTATTATGGTAGGTTAATTGCTTAGATTTCTACTATCTGCCACTTCTCCCCCACCCTCCTTCACACCCTGCCCCCCCTCTATTTTCTGGTCCTTTTTCTCAGTGAGGCTTTTAGATAGAGGTACTTTTCAGACACAATCCATTTTTTCCTTTTTGTCCCCCTGTACCCTGAGCTAAGTGCTGCATCCTCCCTCACTCCTGCTCTGGTGGTCGTAAAACCCGTCTGGACTAATTCACTTCAGTAAATCAAATAAAGTGACCTTTCTTTTCCTCCTGCATTTCTTAGCAGAACTGATTCAAGGTACAAATGATGAGGACAAAGGTGACAAAGGGGAACAGGAGAAACCTTTCTTTGAAGCAGTTATATTGGCTCAGCTTTCCTCATGGAAACACATCCACAAAAAGGGAAACAACCCTCCCAAAACACACTTTTGTAAGTATGGACACATCACAAAAAGGGCTAGTTCCATCATACTTAACAACAGGCACATTTTGAACCAACATCAGTGAAAGGCCAGCCTTGCATTCAAGGATTTTATTCCTACAAATCATTACTGGTTTTGTTGTCCATGACAATAGACACTGATTCTTCTTGAAGTGTGAATGGCAGCAAATTATCGCACACACAAAAAACTTCATGTTTGTTGACATAGAACCATTAGGAACATCTCTTCCAAGAGTCAAATAGAACAAGGAAAAAAGGCCTGAAGATTTGCCTCATTAGCAGCACTTTTCTCACAATGGATATTTATCTTCCACGAATGTAATCTTAAAATCGGTAGAATTACATGGTTAGCAATGCACAAAATCCAATGTCAGAGCAACATATTGAATCAATGAAAAAGTGTTAGTGGACTATTAATTATTTTTTCATATATGTTTGCAGTCACAGCACTGCCAAATTTCTAGGAGAGAGAAGGAATCTGCTGAGGAGTAAAAAATAGAAAATAATATGTGAGAATGACAAGCATTGGCTTGGTATCATTAGAGGAGATAAAAGAACATGTTGGGATTTGCAGATTTACCTTATTGGAGAAGGTAGATTAAACAAGATGTTTTATTTATTCCATCATATCCAGTTCCACAGACCGCACAATATAATTTCAAAATTCACATTTCCTTTTCCTTCCATACTACAACTGTGATAAGAAAATGGATGGAACAAGTTTGATTTGTAGCACAATCCTGCTAAATCCTGGGAATTGTGACTTCTTTCTGTATCTTTTCAACAAGAATTCAGACCAAACTGAGAATATAAGGTTATAGTTAGTGGTCTCTTATGTCAGATTTCCAGGACAGAAATCTTTCCATGTTACTGTCATCCTCTAACTTATTAGTGGGACCTGCACAGTTCATTAGTCTTGCAGTGGGAAGAGAGGAATAAGACAAGAGCAAAGAGCCACCTATCACAGAATTACAGAATCATGGAATGGTTTGGGTTGGAAGGGATCTGAAAGATCACCTTGTTCCAAAACCCCTGCCATACGGGGGGACACCTTCCACTAGAACCGATTACTAAGAGACCCATCCAGTCTGGTCTTGAACATTTCCAGGGATGGGGAAGCAAAAACCTCCATGGGCAACCTGCTCCAGTGCTTTACCACCCTCACAGTAAAGCATTTCTTCCTAACATGTAACCTAAGCCTATGTTTCTTCAGCTTAAAGTCACTCCTCCTTGTGCTATCACTACACACCCTTGTGAAAAGTCCCTCTCTAACCTTCTTGCAGGCCCCCTTTATGTACTGGAAGGCTGCTTTAAGGTCTCCCTGGAATCTTCACTTCTGGGCTTAACAAGCCCAGCCCTCTCAGCCTGTCTTCATAGGAGAGGTGCTCCAGCCCTCTGATCAACTTAGTGGCTCCCCTCTGGACTTATTCCTTTAAATTTGTTTGAACTGTCTAGCAGGGCTGTTGTCAGTGGAAAAGAACGTAGAGCATTTCCCTCAGATCTTGGAATAATAATGACTAAAAAAAGGTTTTTTCCATTGTGGTCCAAAGAATCCTTCCCTTCCAGTCTCAGGAGAACCTTTTCCTCCTTTTCTGAGACTGCTCCAGCAGTTTGCAGTTGACAATGAGTTATCATGTTTTGATAAGAGAAAGAACAAAAGAAAAGAACAGAGACTCATGCAATATGAGGGTAAGGGTGTGATTGCAGCCATATATGTTGTTCACCCCAAGCTCCACAAAGCTCACCATATTGCTGGAAGGAGATTAATGTCAATTATAGTTTACTGGTTTTACTCAAAAAAAGAAGAAAAAGAAAGAATCAGAGCAATTTTTTGGTGTAAAAGTTGACTATGGTTTATTTTATTGAATTTTTGCATTAAAATAACATCTTTAGATTTTACCTGAAATGTGAGAGATAAGCATCTTATTGTTTTGACTATTTTAAAAATACACAGAAAGGGGTAGAGTTTTCTTCATAGACCTATGAATTTAAATAGAGGGAATGCAGAAAGGAAATGCAATTTCTGTTTTAAAGGTGGTGCTTAAAAAAAGGTGACAATTAATTTTCTCTAATGGTCACTTAAAAAAACATCAGTGGCAGGACTTAGGAAGGAAATTAACTTTCTTTTAAGGTTCTAGTTCTCTCTTAGGGAGAGTATTTATTTATTTATTTATTTAAAGCTGTATTAAAAAATAGCTATTTCTAGAAAGGTGTAGAATAAAAAAAGGTTTGGGAAGTGACCCAGGTACATTAATATTAATGGCTTTGCTGAAGAACTGAAGTGCCAAGAGTGTCAGAATGCTTATTATCACAGAAATATTTTATACTACTAAGTCTTTCTTTTTAAACCTTAGCTATTATTAAAAAATTGAATACAGGGAACTTTGCTATACATAGCAGGACAGATGCATGCCAGGACAAAATCTGATTCCATTAACTACCAGCCGCATTCCAGTGTCGACTTGTTCATCAGAATGACATCACAGAGATGGGAAGTGAACAAGTTCAATCACTTGCACATCATTAGTTCAGTAATAGTTTCCTTTAAAGGTGCCTTTAAGAAGCACTTAATTTAATGTTGTATCAAGCACTATCCATCAATGTGTCCTTGATCACATGGAAAATTCGGTTTCTTGCACGCGGTGCACCAAACAAAAGACAGTCCAGATTTCACATTTAAAAATGAGTAGTGTGACAGCAGTAATCATTATCTTGTCGACATTGATCTGTGTGCTGGCAAAGACTTCCTATTAAGTCCTGAACAGAGGCTGGCGGCTTCTATGGGTATGAAGCTCCCTGAGAGTGGGGCAATGAACTAAGTAAAAACTTGTTTCAAAAAATTAAATTGTCTCTCGAAACCCTGTAGAGCTTATTGCTTGCTCAGGACAGGAGGAGTATTATGCCAGAGATTCATGCACATCCTCATACTGCAGAGAGAGAAAGGAATGGCATAGAAATGCAGGTCATAAAGAATTCAAAACTCTACTGATCCAATTATTAATATTTTTATCTTCAGACCAGATTCGAACTATATAACTACACAGTACATCACTAATGAAATGCAGCCTCCTCTGGGATGGAAGCTCTTAGATAGCTGATGGGCACAGCATGCTGCCAGAAAGAAAGGGGAGGCAAAATAGAATTTTAGTACATCATGGAAAGCCCCTGCTGCTGAGGAAAGTGAAATGGCATCTTTAGGAGCCAAGCCACACTCAAAATAGGGTAAATTGGGAGCAACTATTAGAAATTCTATGGAATAATGATAGAGGTGAGAGAAAATAATAAGGCAACTATGTCCATCAAGAGCAGACAAGGCTTTCTCTTCTGCCCAGTGCCATTTCCTACTGTCAGTTCTCATTTGATAATAAGAAAAAAAAAAAAAGAGTCCTTTCCGGACTGCATGATTATTGGATGTCTACATCACACAATGGAACACACTGCAAATACCCTTAATGCAAGTAAATATCAAAATTGCTGTATTCCCTTGCAATGCAATGCAAACTTGTTAGTTTGGATCTGGAAGAAACATAATCATCCTGAATCAGTGCTGCAAAGAAAATTAAGAAGCACTGACCTGGGGGAGGCTTACTAGTTTGATTGTAGCACATGCTTACCTACTGTACTGTACCCGGACTCAAGCTGGCTCAGATTTACCTGGTTTATGTGTCAATATCATCTTCCCTCTCCTCTTGGCTTCAGCATTGCGATAGGGAGACTAAGGTTGCACCTACCTGCCTCACTCTGTTTGTGTCTAAATGTGTTCTGAAATGGTACTCCCTCTATTCACTAATCAAAGTTGGTGCCAACTGTTCACGTGAAATGAAGTCCGATGACCAAGAATGTCCAATTTAATTAAGAAACTAGTGGACTCTGGACCTGGTGGGAAAAAGTACTCATGTTCAGTTTGGGAAAAAATACCAAAACTTGGAAACCTAGTTTCTTGGTAAGCCTACATTTACTTTAAAAACAAATAAATATAATGGCACAAAATATCTAACAGTTTCAGATTGATTTTTTTGTGGTTTATAATGAAGAGAAATGGCCATTTCAGCTATTCTTACGTACAGCCTTTGTTTTGATTTTTCCATTGTTGAATATTTATAGCCATAAGAGACAACGTGCAGCAAACAGTAAATTTATGCATGTTTCCCATACATGATGCTATCTACCAATTAAGTCTTTTGAGTGACAATACTTTATTCAAATTCTAGTGAAATGATATTTCTTTTTGAATGCAAGGGCAAACTAGGAATTTTTTTGAGGGGTAAAGAACACACAAAGTTTCTGTTTCTGAAAATTCCTGAAAACCTATACAGTTCATAAAAAAAAGTCTGTGATTTTTTTTCTTGATAATCTGGTAGGATTGTATAGTTTCAAAATATAAAAATCTTCACTACATTCCCTATATGGATGAGATATTTTCACTAGTAAGGGATTCTTAATTATGAGATTCTACAATGGCTCCAGTACACTACTGATAGCGGAAGTGAAAATTTCTTTGCTTTTGGCTTTGTTAAGGGGTGCCAAATTGAATCACAGGTTCCAGGTGAGACTGCAACAGCTCTCTGTCTGCTGATCCAACCAGTAGCAAGGCTGAGGATGTATTCCCAATGGTGACATCTACAAACTCACCTATAAAAGCACATCTGTCTACTTTGGTCATCATAGACAGATGTACCACTCACACAAACACAAACAGCGCCAGTGGCGTCATCCTGTTCACCTCTCTGGCTGATCAGGATGAAGGACAATTAGTGGGAAATACACATATGTTTGTCTATATATGTACAGCACAGATACCTTCAACTGCTGGGCTTAGGCACTCAGCCTTCCCATCAGCTTTCCTCAGATACAAACATCCCCAGTCGCTTGCACCTGGATACAAGCCTCTGGGATCAAATTCCTGCTCACACAGAGACACACACAACAGATTTCTGCAGCACGTGATTCCGAATTAGGTACCCCAATCCTAGAGAGGATTTTTAGCTAATTATTGTAGAATAGAAACAGTACTAAAAAGAAATATTTGGAAGATCCTAAAGTTGATTGAATGATCTAAAGGTTTGGGGTTTTTTCCCTATATTGTCTAGATTTTGACTTTTTACCCTTATGGAACAATTTGAAGCACAAAAAAATTCTCAAACAAGGAAAAAAACCCAAGTTTTATGCTTTCCTATTGATTAATGACAAACCTGGAGGGAAGGGAAAATAGAAAGTTAAAAGCAGAGCATGGGAGAGCCAGAATATAAATATTTTTCTGTTCTGATTAATTCATTAGTATAGACATCTATCAAATTCAAGTTGGTCAAAGTCAACAGAAATACTCTAATTAATATGCTTTGGGTCAGATCATAGATCCTTAGAAGATGATGTTGATAAAATAGGCCTAAGATGGCTTTAGATTCTTTCAGCTTCTCATGAAGATTCTTCTTTACTTTCTGAGCTTCCAAAACCAAAGATGATAAATNCAACCAATCTTTATAAAGATTAAAAGCTTCTGTCATTTGAGACCCAATCTTGGCTATTTTAACCTATGAAATCTGGAATTAGTTTTGGATGTGTGTAGATTTCTCAATGGAACTGTATTGTTTATTGTATTAGGACAACTGAGCTCTTTTTAGCTAGATGTGGGGAAAATGCAACAGGAAGTTCTCTTTTCAAATATTATATATTTCCAATTTTTATTAGTCATTTTTATATATATTTATCTTTAAAGTAGAAATGAATTAAAGTATAATAACTTGCATTAAATTATTCCGAGGCAATAATGTTTTGCTTCAATAATTAACCAAAGCCTTCTCTCCCTCACTTCTCCCAAATTACTACTGATCCTGATACATTGCTTCAGTGCTTCAAGGAGTGAGAAATTTCACAATGTTGAGGGCAAAATCAGAGTGCATCATAGAGACCACGTTAGTCACTTTTAGACTGGTGTATGCCCAGATAGAGCATGCCCTTATATAGCTTTTAAATGCAAAGTTCATCATATGAACATAAAATATGTGCCCTAACTATTTCACATTGAAGGACATTTTGTTAATCTTGCTCATTTTAAGTCCTCAAAATGTTTCAAAATAGTCAAGGAAAAGAGATTTCAGTCAGTAAAGATGTCAGTATAGAGCTCTTATTAAACAAGTCTTATCTCTATGGGCAAAGAGGGATTCCTTTTGTGTTAGCATATGAGAAAACGAAAAAATAAATTAGAATGATAGAATCATAAAATGGTTTGGGATGGAAGGGACCTTTAAAGGTCATCTAGATCAATTCCACTGCAATGAGCAGGGGCGCCTTTAAGTAGATCAGGTTGCTCAGAACTCCATCTCATCTGATCTTGAGTTTTTCCAGGGATGAGGCATCTAAAACCTCTCTGAGCAACCTGTGCCAGTATTTCACCAGTCGCATTGCAAAAAAAAAGGTCTTCCTTATATCTACTCTAAATTTACTCTCTTTTAGTTTAAAATTTTTACCCCTTGTCCTATTACTACAGGACCTATTAAAAAGTCTCATCCTTATCTTTCTTAAAAGCCCTCTTTAAGTACTGAGAGACTGTAACAAGGTCTCCCCTAGAGCCTTCTGTTTTCCAGGCTGAACAATCCAAACTCTCTCAGCCTGTCTTCACAGGAGAGATGCTCCATCTCTCTGATTACCTTCGTGGCCCTCCCCTGGACTTGCTCTAACATGTCCATATCCTTATTACACTGTGAATTGTGGAGCTGGATGCAGCACTTCACGTGGGGTCTCACCAGAGCAGAGAGAGGGACAGAATCCCCTCCCTTGCCCTCCATGTTCCTTTGGAGGCAGCCCGGGTTACAATTGGCTTTCTGGGCTGCAAGTGCACATTTCCAGCTCATGTCCTGCCTCTCATCCACCAGCACCCCCAAGTCCTTCTCTTACAGGGCTGCTCTCAATTCCTTCATTCTGCAGAGTGTATTGATAGCAGGGGCTGCTCCCACTCAGGTGCAGCACCTTGTACTTGGCCTTGTTGAAATTCCTTTAGGCTCACTTCTTGAGCTTGTCCAAGACCCTCTGAATGACATCCCATCCTTCAGGCATGTCTACCATGCAGCTTGGTGTCATCTCCAAACTTGCTGAAAATCCCTTTGCCCATGTTATTGATAAAGACATTAAACTGTACTGGTCAAAATATGGTCCCCTGAGGGACACCACTTGTCACTGGGAATTGACAATGCCATCAGGACATTGATCTGTTGACCACCAGCTTCTGGAAGTGATCATCCAGGCAATTCTTCATGCACCAAAGGGTACATTCATCAAATCCATATGTCTCCATTTCAGAGAGAAGGATGTTGTGGGGGACCAGGTCAAAGGCCTCACAAAATTCCAGATAGATGACATCTTCAGAAGTTTCCTTTTCCACTGTTGTAGTCACTTGACCACATAAGGCCGCTAGATTTGTCAGGCAGGACTTGCCCTTGGTGAAGCCATGACAGCTGTCTCAAATCACTTCCCGGTTCTCCATGTACCTCAGTATATCTCCCCAGAGGATCTGCTCCATGATCTTCCCAGGCACAGAGGTGAGGCTGACAGGTCAGTAGTTCCTAGGGTCCTCATTTCTACCCTTTTTAAAAATGGGTGCAATGTTTCCCCTTTTCCAGTCACCTGGGACTTCACCTGTCTGCCTTTTCAAGTATCATGGAAAGTGGCTTGGCAACTACATTAGCCACCTCCCTCAGGACTCTGGGACACATCTCATCAGGTCCTATAGACTCAGTATGTTCAGATTCCTCAGGTAGTCACAAAGCTGGTCTTCTTTTACAGTATCTAAATGAAAGATTCCATCTGTCTGAAATTATCTGCAGAGTAGACAGTAACATAAGAAAATACAGATTTTTTCCCCCAGAAAGAAGCTTCATTGTATTTCTAGGAAAGTGGGCTATGCCAAACATAATGTATCAGTACATCCTTTCTGAAAATATGTGTGACTCTCAGTGCTATGGCTGGCTAACAAAGGTATTCAGCCTTATAGCTCCAGGTACAACCTTCTGTCAACCTTAATGCACAGTAAGTTGTATCAGGTACCAGCACAACTGTGTTTTCCAAGTTAAAAAATACATGGTGTGTTTTGGTCATGCAAAAATATCATTTTGGAAGACTATTCATATGCAAGGGTGCAAAATGGCAAATCTGCAAATCTTGCTTAATATAGTGTTTTCTCCCATTCTTCAGTTTACAAGAAGATCAACTTGAAATGTTCATTCAACATTTTCTTTTCTAAGTAATGTTATTTTATTCATATCACAGCAACCACAGAATTAAGGTTTCTAGCCTAAATGTATAGCCAACATTTTATAAGTCTCCATTTTATGTGGAAAAGACCTTTTTAATCTTTTGGACAGGAGCTTACCTCTAATAAAAACAGAACAAAACAAAACAAACAAAAAAAACCAACCCAAAACAAACCATAACAAAACAAAACAAGCAAAAAACCAAAACCGAAGAAAGAAACAAAAACAAACAAAATCCAAGAAACAAACAAAAACCCCATTGTTAAGTTGAATTGCATATATCTAGCGCACTGGATTTAATCCTTTAGTAATAATTATGTTTGAGTAGATGTTTAAGAGGGTCCCTGATGAATATGTTACAGTAGCATGCTCATTCTGACTGAGTTTTGTGCATCCTCCTTCTTTGCTGTAATTAGAACTTAGGCAAGCGATACAACAGTTATCCTGGCAGGAAAAAAACATTCCTTGAAAATTCAAATAAATTGTGATTGAGCCAGTGCAGAAGTACGGTCCTCAGCATGTGGCATTCTGGAAGCAAAACCCATGGGTATAAATGTACATCTGTTAGAATTGCCCACCTGTTTGCATGAAAATTATGGGCATAAAAAATTGCCTGCCAGTAATTTCCAGCTCCTTTGTCAATGTTTTCCCCTGGGATGGTTCTTAATTCCAAGAAACGTTTTTTTTAGCGTTTATTTCAAGATAAAAAACTTCTGTTCATTTGTCAACAAAGATTTTGAATCAAGCTCATTGTGGTCTCTGGAACATCAAATAGATTCTCTTTGGGAATCTTCTAGACTCCCAAACGTACTTAGCTTCCAGATGCAATATTCAGCTGGTGTCTCCTGGGGAGAGTGTGATTTGAGTAAAAAGTGTGATTTCAGTGCAATTCTTTTTATTTTTATCATCTGATCTCTTCCTCCCTTCATCTCTCCCAGCCTAGCTGTTCTTGCAGGGATAGAAGTAATTGGAGTAAACCAGGCTACATTCTGGCACAGCAATCCATTGTGCTTAGTTTTTTAAGGAGTAATACCCTGAAATGTTACAGGAGAACTAGAGGCATGCCAGAAGATGGACGTATGTCATTGAAATGTAGTGTGAACCAAGAAAAAATTGCCCAGGGATTTCTTTTTTCTGGGTCTCCCTCCAGAGGCACCCAGCTGAAGCTGACCTGCTGCCATACCACTTTATTAAATTATTTAATTTGTTAAGTCCAACTCCTGAGATTCTGCCCTGGGAAAACTAGGGTTGAACCTGAAGGAGGAAGTGAGCCTGAGAATGGGAGTGTGTGTGAGGGGGTAGCACCCATCAGCTCACCAGAGCTGCCCACTGCAAAGGGACTCTGGCACTTACACAGGTGGTGTGTGTGTGTGATTCCTTGAATGCTGTGAAAATGCTCAGGTAGTGGCTTCTCTTTTAGCAATATTTTATATCACAGAATCACAGAATTTAGGTTGGAAAAGACCTCTGAGATCATCAAATCCAACCCTTGATTGCTCACCACCTTGTCATCTAGACTATGCCACTAATTTTTTTAACATCTCAGGGATGGTGACTTCCTTGGACAGTCCATTCTAATGTTTAACAACTCTTTCCATGAAGAAATTCCTTCTGATGTCTAACCTGAACCTGCCGTAGTGCAGCTTGAGGTTATGTCCTCTTGTCTTGTTGCTAGTTGCCTGGGAGAATAGGCCAATCCCCAGGAATGAAGTAGTATGCTTCATTAAAGGATTGATATTAAAAAGAATTCCAGAGGGTAGAATATATTTTGAAATGTTTGGAACCAGGTAAAATCTGCATAAAACTCTTTGAATCATCCCATTATTATCTGAAAGGAAAGAAAAGAAGTGCAAAAACTACACAGACATGTCAGGTCTGTGAGCGAATGAGGTGTTTGTTTTTTATGCCTTTCAGAGGGATGAACTTGAAAATTTGAAGGTTTTCTAATGTCATGTTAACCAAGAGTCACAATCTTCATTGTTATCCCAGATTATATTCCTTTCCAAAACAGCGGTTTAAATGGCAATTGAATATAGAGAGTTTTCAGGAATAACTTAGACTCAAATGGATATAACTGTTTCTTAATCTGTTCCTCTACAGTATTCTGCATCAAACCAGACCCAATTAGAAAAAAGGTAAAATCTGGTTCCAACCAGTACAAACAATTTCCAATCAGTTACACTGGAGCAAGCCAGTTATTTAAATAATGATCTTATTCTGAAATTATTGTATCTGCTTTAGAAAGGTCATCTGAATGAATTCCAGTACCTAATCAATAAGTTTTCTAAATTGCCAGTAGATACAAAAGTGAATGTTAGCTATAATACCAACTTGTTTACTCATCCAAAAGCATTTGATTTTCATTTCATATACTTTCTCATATTTCATGTTGTTCTGTCATTCTGATATGGATGGGAAGGTGGCCCTCATTACTATGACTGAACTAATTTATCTAGAATGCTTTTAAAAAGACTTTTCTTTGTTCCAACCTACTTCCAGGCTGGGATCTTGTGAAATACGCAAGATTTTGCTATTCTGGGGAAGGTTTAATCTGCATTTCCAGATAGCTTGAAGGACTGCCTCAAAAAGAAAAATTGCCCTGAGGCTACACACAGATCCAAGAACATAAAACCAAATTACATCATTCTATGCAATAAAATTTCATTTGCTGCTGATTAGGAATATAAATAATAGAACCCCCAAACTTTCCAGAAATTATCAAAGCACTAAATTTCATCAGAATAGCAGAGTTCATTCCTGATTTATTTCCCTGTTTGAAACATTTCAGCCTCTAGTACATAAAATATATGCGTAATGTTTCATAAAATTTCATTTTATGTTGTTTTTAAAATGTCATACAAAATGAAGAGTATTTTATTTCTCTTTGTGAATCAGGAAAACCAAGATTTAATTTTTTTTCCTCTCAAATTATACAAAATATTTTTAAATAAAATATTTTTAATAACGATTATTTTCAACCTTTATCTCATCAGTAGATATAATTTCAATAGTGATAATAAAATCAAGTGGAAAATAAGCACAAGCACATATATGCACATATATTTCAACTGTCTTCTATTCAAAGCTGTCTGCTTTCCAGTGATAAATAACAATATTTAAAGAATACAATATGGAAAACTAAATCACTTTATCCGGTAACTATGCATTTATTTTTTATGATTTCACACAATGTGTACTACAGGTGTGAATTTGTGTAGGCTGAGTTTTACTTCAAATGAAAAAAGCTTGCTGCCAAATTTGCAACTTTTCACTTTTTGGTTATTCAGAGTGTGAAAATTCTCGTTTTATAAAAGTTCTTCGGTCAGAAAACTGTTCAGAATAAAATGGTAATGGTTATCATGTAATGTCTAGGGAAAATTAAAACCACCATATTAGTTTCTTAATACAAAATGTATATAAGAAGGAATACTCTGAAACTACATTAATAGCTGTAAGGTAATAGATGATCTTTGATAAAATGGGTCTGTAGGAAACAATATATTAAGTGTGTGTGTCTGTGGGTGTCTCTGTGCGTATACCTTTATGCATATGTATAAAAGCATTAAAAGATGAGCAGAAATTAACAGAGTTGAACTTAGGTTATTTCCTTTTAATTATCCTCAAAAATCAGGAAATCATGTACTAAAATGTGTCCATGGTACCTGATTATCTGTACAGGCAAAGATTGTCAGATTGTGAGAGAATTATGATTTCTGTAGAATTCTGATAGCATCTTTTTTCTCAGCCTGGTTAACTTTGAAGCAATATCATCAGTTGGACACCAAAGTTTTGTGATAGAACTACTGAAAAAATATCAGTTTATGAAATTATGTTCTGTATCTTTCATTGGTCGTTCCTTTTTTTTTTTCTACTTTATATTCTGGGCAGCCTAGTCTTACAGAATAAGATGAAAAATCAGATATAATATTATTTTCATTTCATGTTTGCCAGCTTAATTGGAATGCCCTTCACTTATAGACATGAAGTGTGAACTACCCTAGAATGCAAGTAAGAAACAATTCAGGTATGATAGATATATATATGTATATATACATGTATCAGACCTGAGATATAGAGCAGATATATATATCTGGCTGAGACAGTTGGCCTTGTCCAGCCTGGAGTAAAGAAGGCTCCAGGATGACCTTATTGTGGTCTTTTGATAACTGTAGGAGGCCTACAAGAGAGCTGGAGAGGGACTTTTTACAAGGGCATGTAGTGATGGGACAAGGAGGAATGGGTTTAAAACCAGAAAAGAGTAGGTTTAGATTAGGTAATAGGAAGATATTCTTTACTGTGAGGGTGGAGATGCCCTGGAACACATTTCCCAGAGAAGCTGTGAATGTCCCATCTCTGGAAGTGTTCAAGGCCAGGTTGGGTGGGACTTCGAGCAACCTGGTGTAATGGAAGATTCCCTGACCATAGCAGGAGGGTTGAATCTTTAAAATCCCTTCTAATCCAAACCATTCTCTGATTCTATGAAATATTCCTCCTGCATCCTTTATATCATGGTTTAGGAATGGTGTTCCCCAATTTAGTGTTCCCACTGAAACCATGCAAACCATGCACCTCTCACTCACTCCGCCTCATCCCTCTATGGTGGGCTGGAGAGGAGAATTGGAGGCACCAAAGGTAAAGATCATGAGATGTGATAAAAACAATTTATTGGAAACAGCAATGAAATAAGACAACAAACAGGAAGAACAATGCTAATGACAGAGGGTACAAGAAAGAGGGAAGCGATTAACATGGAAAGCCCCTGACAATACCTGACCACTCCCTCCACCATGCTATGTGACCCATAAGGGAGCTCTTCCCCAATCCCTGGAAAATGATGTGAGGTGGTCTATAATAACATCCATGTCTTAGCCGTACCCCCTCTTGGCTACTGCAAAAATTAACCTTGTCCTGGCCAGAAGCAGGGCATTATCCAATTTTCTCACTGTCATACCACTTTCCAAAGAGAAGTTCTGCAAAGAAAACATTGAATGATACTGAGTTACAACAGTCCTTGGATGGCATAGTACTCACAGGAAATCAATGGGTAAAGATTTGTTTTACACTTTAATGGTGTATAATTTTAGCAGATTTTTTTTTTTTATCTTTTAGAAACAGAAGAAATGCCATTTTTCAAGTGTGGTTGAGAAACGTCATACTTTGTTATTTCTTAAGTCTTTTAGGCTAGGATGGGTCATGCTTAATACCACTTAATTCCTTTTCGTCTGTGTTTTTGTTTATGGCCTATAATTCGTAGTGTCTTTAGAACTCTGCAATTAGTCAGAGACTCAGTAAAGAACATTTTGATAAAAATGGTCCTTAGCCTTTCACTTTTATAAGCACCAAAATTCAATCAAAAACTATTTTTAAAGTGAGTAAAAGCTACAGTGGCAAATCTATTAAAATGTGTTCAATCATTAACTTCTTTGATTTAACATCTGTCTAAAACATAACATCAAAAATTGAATAATTTATCATCTAATTGCATAAAAGCTCGAGTAATGTAAGGCATTAATTAAAAATTTATGTGAAATTCAGAAGAAAAAAGTTGAGGAGGAACTATTTGATTACCCATGCAGTATGATGGCTATAGTTGCTTTGAAACACTAATCTAATATATTACAAATCACAAATGTTTAACAGTGAATAACACTGTAACTGCCTTAGAAATCTATCTGATGATTTTCAGAAAATGCATTAGCTATAGATAACTTTGGATTCTATAGTTAGATGCATAGATATGCTAGTTCTTCTTTCACATTTATAACCTATTAACCTTACTGAATGTACAAGCTCTTATGGAAACATAAGAGAATAAAGCTTTCAGAACTTTCAGAACCTTGTTTCAGAAATGTACAGACCTGAGGAGCAGGTTTCAGGTTCTCTTCTCAGGCTCATAATCAATCAGCCATAGAAAAATATCATAGCCATAAAATCAACCTTTATGTTAAATACATTATGGTGAAAAACAATAAATAATTATTATATCAACCATATTATCTCTCCAAATGATCAATTAACACAACTGATGAAAACTAGGGAACTTTTAAATTTAGGTTTCTTCTTTCATAGTCAGCTAATAGTATTTGAAAGTAGTTATTTAAAACTCACATTTGTGCTAAACTGCTTTTAGAATTAGAAAAATTGGCTCAGAAATCAGAGTATCCAGATGGATGCAAACAGCACAGGTTTTAATTTAAACAGGTTTGTCTGTCGCCAAAAAAATGGGCCTGCTTTGCAAAGTTCTCTCTTTAACACTCCCACCAAAGCCTATTCTCATGAATCATTCACTGAGATCTACCTATGTAAATGAGGACTTATGAAGCCAGGCCCTAAGTTTATTGAAATGCGAACATAATTTGGGGTACTTCCTGAAAGAGTATTTAGGAAATTATTATTTTCCTACTTATAGCAAGTATAGTTGTTATTTTGACTAACATTGATAGTTTTCCAAAAATCTAGATTTACCTGAGAAAATAGTAAAACGAAGATTATTTTTTCTCTTCTCTTTTCCTCTTTTTTCCTTTTTTTTTTTTTTTTTACAGTTCTTCTGTTTTTGCTGACTGCTATTTGAGTCTTTATCTGCCTGCTGAGAGGATGGGGTATATTTCATCTGTTTTAAGAGTGTGCAATTGTCAATCCATCCTCTCATGACAATGAGATTAGTGTTTTCAGTGTTCTCAATTTCTTACCAGTAGAGAAAAAAAATTCAGAATTATCACAAACAAAAAGTAAAATAGAAGATACTTTTAAGGAAAATAATATAGAATTGGCATGATTGTAACAATCAGGAATATTGATGATACTTTTAGGTTTGGATAACTCACAAAAGACTCGAAAAACTCAATTGTCAACCATTTTGAAAATACACTCAGAAATATGTTCATTTGTAACATCAAAATATTTTAAAAAGCAAAGTGTCTAGATTGTAGATAAGTGATCATAGCTTAAAAAATATGTTGGTAAAACCTTCAAAAAGCAGAAAGTCTCTTACCAGCAGATTTAATAGCACCTCTTCTTTTCCTCCAAGTGGAATGTTTGAAAAATCTGAACCTTGCGTTACAAACAAAAAGTACTTAAGATACCCAGAAACCTACTCAGCCAGGTTTTTTGTTGTTCTGCTCTTTAGGTTTCTTGTTTGTCTCCCTTTACCTTTAAAAATGTACTACTTTCCTTTTTTTTTTTTTTTTTTGGTGAAAAACAGATGTGATGCTTCTGTATGCTGTATGAATTACAGCTATGGAGGCTTAGATTGCTTTTTATCATTCTAATTACTGAGATTTCTGTGTAAAGACGGTGCAGTGACTCATCTGAAAGGAGTGTGAGGTTATTTCACCTTTCATTCATTGTTTAAGCTCTCAAAGAGAAAAATTAAGTGGAAAAAGCATACTTATTTTGAAAAGGATGTAAGCAAGAAATTAAAATATAAGCAAGTCCAAATATATATATATGTGTGTGTGTGTGTATGGCTGTGCTCTCAAGTGCATAACCACAGTCCTCTATGTGTACATAAACATATTCATAGCTAGGCTACTAATATATGTATTGAAGTAACATTTCAATTTTTAAGGGAAAGGCTCTATGGCTTAAATTACTTTATGTTAGAAATTCTTCTACTACTACTACTACTACTACTACTACTACTACTACTACTGCTACCCCTAACCAAACAAAACCCAAACTTGCAACAACAGGTTTCCACTAAAACAGGTCTGGTAGGTTTTTTGTGTGGAGAGCAAGAAGGTGAAAGATGGTAAAGAAATGTTTTGGGGTTTTTTTAGTGGTTGTACTTATGTAGTAGAAGTATGAGTACAAGCAACCAAAAGTGTAGACTTCTATTTTTGGTGGCAATGGCAACTAAACATACATGAAACTATACCCCCTGTCTGATATGATTTTAAAACTACATTTTCTTATTCTGAAGAGATTGTTTGAACTGAGAAGATTTACGGGATACTCAGAAATCAGAATATCTTGATGACCCTGTTCTACTTCCTAGATTGGAATATTGATTAGGAGAGAGATTAGCTCCTTCTCAGACAAATATATGAAGCACAAAGATGCCAGAGAAAGGCAAAACATTCTGACTGTCATTTTGACTTTGAGACTACAGAAAATTTATCTCATAGACTGGTAAAAGATGCAATTCTTGTTTTGGTAACAGACTATGAAGAGAGACAGTTTCCACCAGAGGGTCAAATAACTGCAAGACATTATATACAGTCAGGCACATGGCTAAGTCTTGGCTGTTGGTCTTCTCTTGGGCTGTTCACTTAGGTTTTGATTCAATGGTAATGCTTGCAAAAAGATGATAATCCTCCACTGGCAGCAGGGTATTGTAGAGCACTGTGCAGAGTCCCAGTGTGTGACATGTATCCATAGTCCTGAAATTTCATGTATGATAGAAATTTGATAGAATCATAGAATCATTTAGGTTGGAAAAGATAAAGTAATTAATAAAGTTGTAGATAATTTCGGTACATAAATAATTCATTTCTCTCTCTGAGAATAAAAAAAAAGAAGACATGAGTAGAATAAACGGACAGACATAAACTTGGTAAATATAACTATTTGAATAATAATAGAAACCTATCCAAGCATTGATTTGTGGGAGAAGTTAGATATTACCTAAATCAAAAGCACAACTCGCTATTTCTACATATCAAAAAGTATTTTTCTGAATTGCCTTCCTGCTTCGTGTTGCATTACTCCAAAATAATAATAAAGGTTTCCATGACAATATCTTTAAACTAGTGCTAAAAGCAAACAAAGCAACTATAACCTTGTTCCACTTTGTCATGGTTTTACTGTGGAAAAGCAACTTCATTCTTTCTGTGACCCTTTCCTGCTTACCTTTTGTCTTCTGTAAGCCAGAAAAAATGGCTCTTGATCCCGTTTCTCATCAGGTATAACAGCAATGGTAGCAGAAGAAACAAAAAGCTAACAAGAGAGACACATTTGATGGAACGGTTTTCCTCTTTCTTTAAATAAGAGAACTAAATATTTTAAGGAAAATATTTAGTTTGTTTCAATAACAAATTTGAAAGATTTTTTTTTTTCTCAGGAACCTTTGTCCTGGACACAGCTTATTCCTCTGTAGCCTGTTTTGTCAGAACCATAATCATACTTCTTTAATCCTCCTTCCTTCCTTCATTTAAAATTCCTTTCTCTACAAATATGTAAAGCAACTATTGTAAAGATAACAAGTCCATTAAAAACTTTTGACTAAAGCATAGCATGGCCTTGGACATTTTGTTTCAGACCACTTGTAGCCTAGCAGCTTGATCGAAAGGTATGCAGGTCTCCCTCTTTCCCCTACAATCTTTTGCTTCAGAGTTAGTTAGTTTATATCTTCCAGTATTAAAGGCCTGTCATTCAAGGGTGCCATTAAATACCACGTCACAGCTCTACAGTCACAGCATATTTTCCTTCCTAGGCTCTGAGATCTTCCCTGAAGTTAAGTTTTCATCTATCCCAGTATGTGATTTTGGACATTTTTAAAGGAAAAAAAAAAAATCAAATTTTACATTTACCTTAAAGTCACTGCAGGGGTATGCAGTGGCTTGAACTTGGTCAGCTGTCAGATACCCATCCAGCTGCTTTCCATCCCCCTCCTCAACGGAACAGGGAGAAAAAATAAGATTAAAAGAATAGCAGGTCAAGGTAAAGACAGAGAGATCACTTAACAATAACCATCACAGGTAAAACAGACATTATTCGGGGAAAAAGATTTTAATTCTCTAACAATCAAAATAGGTTTGGATAGTGAGAAACAAATACAAATTAAAACAACACCTCCCGTCCCACCCTCCTTGTTCTCATCCTCAACTCAACTCCTTCATTCCCCACTACCTCCTCCCTGCAAGTGGCAAAACCTAAACAATAATAAACATGCAAATACCTGAGTTTTAAAAATATTTTTCAAGGTGAAATACTATCTGAATGTGAGCTACGTAGGTCTTCTGGTGTATCTAAAGTCAACTGGTGTTAGTTTTATGGCAGGAATGCTCCTGAGCTGACCAGTGCATTGAGCTAAACGTGTTTTTTATGTAACTAATTTGAGAATCTCAAAACATCAAGCGACTTTTGGCTTCTGGACACTGGCTTTTTTATTAGAACAGAAACTACAACCAGAAATTTTACAAAATTGGAAAAAGAATCGTCATAATGAGACAAGATACAGGCAGAAATACAATAAGGAACCATTTTCTCACATTGCATCTTTTCAGAATGAGTGCTTTTATTCAATGTTTTATTCAGCAGCTGAGTGAACCTCACTGGTTTCAGCAGACTCTTAATCCTCAGGTATGCTCAGGCACCCCAGAAAGTACTTATTTCTGTTGCTTTTGAAGCCTGAAACTATGTCTGCTTTTTGCTCTTTTCAGTAGCTTTTTCTAGTTTTCTCTTTTTCTACTTGTTCCACCTCAAACTAGAGAAGTGTTTCCCTCTTAACATGTCTAGTCTATCTGCAAGGAAGAGCAGACTTTCGCTTCCCTCAAAGGCTTCCACCAGAACTCATGTGCAGCATCCATGACAATGCAAACAGGCAGATGTGCTCCTCCTCTGCCTTGCAATGCAAACAGTGATTGTGAATAAATGCAGTGAACAATCTTGATCCACAAAATCACTTCTTCCAAAAAAATACAAATGTTAAGCTTTTTTTTTTTTTTCTTTTAATAAACAATGGTTTAAAACTGTAACCTGGAAAACAGATTGAGTCCATTCTCACAGTTTGGTTATGAAAAGTGCAGTCTAGATGTCACTCATGGAACCATCAGTGACAACACTGGAAATGTCTTCTTCTGCTGGGATTTTCAAAGTACTGTTCAAAACCAGGGGTATATTTATTCATTTCAGCTTCTTCAATTCAATTTGCAGGCATCTGGAAAAGATCAATAGATTATATAGTAAAGTTAATCCAGAAACTGCTATTTAAAATGCAACAAACTTAATGAAACTAAAACATGGTAGTGGACAAAACACTATGCAACTATGTGTGTCAGATACATTGGATGTAATTTAAGTGACACCTATTTCTCAGATATTTATAATGGCAATCCCTGATTATGTGAAATATGCCCAGATGATTCTAACAGACAAAACCTTGCTACAGAGGAAGAAAAAAAAAGAAATCTTGTCTGGGTTGTTTGGTGGTTTTGACCAACATAACCAGGGGCTTGGGGAGAGGTGGGGTTTGTTTTCTGATTCTCATCAGCTAATCAGTTTGACTTGGAGAAAGATTCAGCACCAAATGTTGAATTTAGGAAATTATATGATATAATTTTGTCCTCTCTTCTGTAGTCAACTCATGAAATTTTATGGAAATTTAAATTAAATGCAGAAAAATACATCTGGTCAATTGCAAATCAAGAAGACATATCTATCCTAACATCTGCAGCTGATCACAGGAAGATATTAATCATGAACCACTGTCAAAAAACAAAAGTGGTATATAATCACTTTGCCTGTATTTTTTTCATAGCAGTTGTCTAACTTCAGTCTTTGTGTATTGCTGTAACTTTGCCTGAAAAAAGTGAAAAATCCCAACTATTTAGATTTGAGAATAGAAGCGCAAAGACAAAGCACCCTTCAATCTTCTTTACAGTAAACTTCATGTATTTATCCCTTCATAATATAGTCTCAAATCTATTTTTTGTTGCCCATCTTCAACATTTCTACACGATTTTCTTTAAATAGTGACAAAAGTGACACACTTCTACCAATTCTGTGTAGAAATACAAGATTACTTTTTTTCTGTTTTGCTATGAATTTTATTTTGGATATGACAACATTCTTTGATGAAGAATGTGGTGAAGGAAAGGACTATTAAAAGTTAATGAATTCTAAAAGTATACTTTTTATGCCTGATGCTCATATAGACTTTGTATTCTCATTTCTTGCTAATCTCTATGGCAACCTTTTGCAGATTCAGTAGTCACAGAGGAAGGACTGGTACAGTACTTAAAATGAATCCAAATCCACTCCCAAAAACCTAAAGCCAAAATATATTTCAACCAAATGTATTTACTGTGTTGATAATAAGAACAGGACTTTGGTGAGCTCAGTTTTGTGCTCAGATTTTCCATGTATAATTTGCATTCTCCTTCTCATCTCAATGTAGAGTCCTATTTTTCACACTGAATTCAAAATCATATCTTGTCAAGGTAAATTAATCTGTAAAATAATCGGTGGATAATTTTAGGACCTTGGTGGAACTACTCACAAGCTGAAAATTAGGTAGGTATTTACATTGCTTATTGAATTTGAGCTCAGGTCTTTACAGGTAGAATTTCTGTGTGCCAATGCAGTGAAGCAGCAAGATAAAAGTTCTAGTGCTCATAGTAGAGACATTATCCTTTTCTTCGGGTGTCGGGTAAAAGCTTTATCTCTTACGTTTGTCAGTCCCATACTAACTCTCAGAGAAGTTCAACCAGTGTTCGGGGAAACAACTAAAAACTTTAAATTACACAGCTTTAAGACATCTGCACCATGACATGGATATGATCAAATAACAGGAAGAAAACAAGCAAAGTATACAGGCACACACTTCTAAATTCCTTCCCATAACTTAATTCAAATTCTAAGAAGTTAACAATCTATCATACATTTATATTTCATTCATTTTTAAGCAATAATTATTTTGTATTGTGAAAATTCTGTTCCTTATAGCTGGTTAATATGCAGAATTGACATTTTATTTTAAGCCAAATAGAATTAAGTCAGATATCTCAAATTTTACCATGAAAAGTCAATTCTGAATTGAAAGAGGTAAAGAGTAATTTATTTTTATGCTGTTTGGATTAATGTGGACCTTAGAACTTAAAATTGTAACAGGATGCCTTAGGAAGACTGTGGAGCCCTGGTATGGATCCAGAAATCTAATAAGAATGGTTTCTCATTTTCTGATTTCCTGGAAAGGAGTCTGAGTAGCCTGACAAGGTAGGCTATTCAAAACCTAGGTTTCTAGGTCTCTTAGCTAAGAGAGAGCTGGGATCACTAGAATGTGTGAGGGATCTGGGGTGTGATATCTATAGATGCTGGCTTCAATGCTCTGAAACATCTTAAAATCCGTTTTATTTTCCAAGACACTTTTCAGGTTCAGTCATTGGCACTTAATGGCAAAGCTCTGTTTAGTTAGAAAATGATGGCTGGTTTAAGCTATTATAGAGAGAACCAAATGTGATTTATCTTGACTTATTTCCTTAGGAAGTATTGAAGAAAATTAATGGATTCTTGTTGAATGCTTGAGTTGTGCCAGAACATTCTTTTCAAACAGCAACCTTCTCTGAGGAAATTTTTTGGTTAGCCCTAAGAGCAGCACTGCCAAAAGACCATGTCTGCTAGCTCAGAGTACAGGAATTCATCAAACTGAGGATATAATTCCTGCACAACTTTTACACGTACATACTTCCACTGATTTCTGCAGAGTTCTTCCTAATCTACATCAGTGTAAACTGGATCAGATACCCATTTCACGAGCTTTGGAAGTTGAGAACAAACACATCTGACAGTCACACAAACCAAAACATAAGAGGTACCAACAGTTTTAAAGTTTCCTCAAGCTGTTTAAAATGGCCTGTTATGGAAGGTGAACTATAAGTGAGAGTACAATCTGCCTCATGTGAAAGGTTAAAAAGAGCAGTCTCAATTGATTTCACTGAGACAATAAAAGTAGAGAGAGTGTAGAAAATTACTGCCATGAAATAATTGATCTCATTTATGCTGGACCTTTTCTCCTTGTGTAGTTAACCCAAACTTGGAGCAAATGAAGAACTAATCAGAAGATTTAGTAAGTGGGTGCACAGAGCAGACATCCAAAATTTCCACTGAATATTTCACAGAGTTCTGTAGCTCAACTAGCTTCAGAGAGGAATCCCTTTTCAGCCAGTTACAGAGCCAACCAACATCTGAAATTGGGAATCAGTCAAAACACTTTTCTAAACTAAAAATGGATGGATAATTCAAATTTTTCCAGGGGATGTAAATATCAACTTCTTAAGTAAAGTTTCTAAGGACCACACTTGCATCCTTTGAGTAACTGTTTGCCGTAGTTACTATGCCAACTGCCCTCCTCGTCTCTCTCCACAATAGCCCATGCAAGACTTTTGTGGGATTTGGACTGATCCCTCTAAACAATCTTTTACTGCACCCTGTTTGGAGACCTGTTACAAATTCAGGGCTAATCTCATATCTTTCTGCTACAGCCTGTATGCATATTCTGTGGAGTGTGTATACAACTTTTAATTCCCCCAATTATTTCTGTTCCTATTACATTTTAGTGGGTGAGTTCTATCATTATTAGTGAAAAAAAACACCTACACACTTATTGGGGAAAAAATTGAAAGTTTTTCATTGTGAAAATATAGTTTTATAAAAACTAAATAAGAGGAAAGAAAATCAAATTTCAAGTAAAAGAATGCTGTATTTTTCAAACCTTTTTGTGAATGTTTTCTAACATTGCATTCTAGGAGGAAATGCATTCAAAATATGCCTTTGTGGAAGTTCCAAGTGCTCAGCTTCTGTAAAAATCTGAAAAAGTCAACTTTTTAAATCTCAAAAATAGAATCGTCATCTGGTCGTTGCTTTTATTTTAACTGCTGAACTCTCTGCTGTTCCTTTATTGTGGAAGCACAATAGTTTCTTTGCTACTTGACCTCCCAACTGCCATTTTCTTTCTTTTCTCTTTTCCCTTAAAGTGCTCTGCACTTTATCTCAGTCTCTTAAGACCTCCCCTTTAATTTCTCCATTTTCGCTGGCATTAAAAATAACCGCTGCAGCTCACGGCATCAGTCTCTTTCTCTCTGCTTCTGCTCTTTCCTCATTTCTTTTCTATGTTACTACTAGACTGCCTTTACTGATTTTTTTTTTTTTCAATTCTCATTCCACCTCATTAGACTTCCAAAAGGTCAATATAAATCGCTGGACAGGGTATACATATCTGATTTTGGTAATTCTAATGAGTCTGTTGCCATGGTATTTAGATATCGATTGGTATACAGTAATACATTAAGCAATGTGTGTTCTTCGCTTTAAATGATTCTCAAAAGATTAGGTATTCTCCACTCGGGAAGAGCTTCAGTTACTCCTTACATTTTATTTCCATGAAAAACAGCTAATCTAGCTTTAAATGCTCTATAAATCATGCTCTATGTTAAAAGACATATAAACTGTCAAAGAGGTTTTAAGTAAACAGTATAAAAGATTGAGAGTTTCACTTTAATGAAGATTTACTTTTTTTGAGGTATTAAATTAGGAACCACTATAACTTTCTATCAGGATGAAAAGACAGGAAAATTGCTGCAATTAAAATCTCATGAATTTCTGTTAATAAACTCATCTCTTTTGTCTACTCCAATGTCATGTCAACTCCTAAAAACCATGAAGCAATTAGGAAGGTTATGTGACTGACATCAGCATAAGATGGTTAATACATTGAGAAATAACATGTTTGCATCAGGAGGTGAAAGACTGAAGGTTTTTGTAGCACAGCTGAAATAAAGAATATTATAAGTGCTTTTAAATTATTCCAGTTCAATGATATGAGATGTTTTAAATATATGAACAGGCAGAATAACCCAACTCAGATGCAGAATAAATAATGACCATAAACCTTTTCCTAATGTGTGGATGAAAGTGTGCACCAGTAGCTAATCCACACTTAATAATAAACAACAACTAATTAAAGGTATACATGACTGGATTTTGAAATCTAATTATCCAGTTACATGATTTGATAAAATATCTAGGTAATTTATTAAGTAACAGTCCCATTTTCCACTGTGATTAATTATGGGTGTAAAAATGTTATTAAATGCTAATTTAGTTTATCTCATCAGAATGTAGGTTATGTCCCTCATATATCTGTACTTAGGTACAGATGAATAGTTCATTCACTTGGTTTATAATGTGGATAACTTATTCAATTCAACAGTATATGAAAAATGAGTCAAATGGTGATTAAAGTGTTTGACGTGCTAATTAAAGGGGTGAATCTGCCTTCTGTATTCAACATACTTCTACACAACTTAATAACACAATCAGTTCCTTTGATTTCTGTAGGGTCATACAGCTGTAAATATTTACAAGACTAAAATCTAAATATGGAAACCAAGTAAAATTTTCATTTTAAAAGGAAAGAGATAAATGCAGAGAAGAAATCTGTTAACAAGGAATTACAGGACTAAGAAGTTCCACCTACATTCATTGTTTCATAAGGTGTTAGGACACCTCCTCCAAAAAAAAATTGCTTTTGCTCTTTTGAGGCTTTGGTGGTCAAAAATGATGTTAGTGTGTGAAAATCTCTGAAAAATGTATTTTAAAAGTACTTGGGGAAAAATATGGAACATTATTTTTATGACCATTAACCAGCTATCATATAGATAGAAATATGTGATGATGCTTTATTTCTTTGCTTTGTCTTATTTAAAGGAGTAAAATTACACCTCCAGAATAAGAAGAGCCTAGAGAGCAGCAAATTAAAAAATACTATAAATTAAGTTGAGACGATCTTAAGAAAAACCCCAACCAAAACCACACAACCTTACCTATTTGCTAAAATAGCATCTTTTCCTTCTTTAAATATCCCACAAAAGCCACAGATTCTTTTCTATTACACAACATTGTCTATAACTATTTTATATGAAAATATCTCAGCCTGGACTTGCAATACTTATGCTAGAAGGTATTCAAATACTTTTCTGTTCTTAAGTTCACATGTGTTTAAAGAATTTTGGTTGGATTTGTACTTTGAGGATGAAGACTTTCAAAATATATTTCTCATTGACACTTCAAAGGTGCTTGTGCCTTGCATTCTTTTCTTTTTCTCCAGCACTTCTCTTCATACCTTCTCTTCACATTTTATCAGTTTTGAATAGACTAAACAATAGTTTCTCTTTTCCAAATCAAAAATTATATCTATGGTCAAGTCTTCAGTAAACCTTCCCAGAAAGTAAATGTGGGATTTCTACAGTGCAAAGTGAAAGGGAACACATGAGGACTGCAAGCATATATTCACTAAATATTTGGGGAAAACCCCCCCATATAAACTGGGTTTGGGTGTCTTCATCACCTATTTATGACACTCTCAATCTCTTCTCATCCTATGACTCCCACAGCTAATTCAGTTTGTTATGCTTGGTTGAGTTTTATTTATTTGTTTGTTTTGGAAGGTTTTTTTGATTGGTTTGGATTTTTTGTTTGGTTGGGTTTTTAGTTTCTTTAGGGTTTTTTTGTTGAATATTTGGTTCTTGGCTTTTGTTTTTCTTGGGGTTTTTTGATGGTCCAGCTCTGGACAGTCAGGAGTCCAGGAACTCCTACCTCTGCATTGTGTTCATATCTGCCTAGAAACTCTCAGGTGACTTCCACTAAAACCACAATACCGAGGTTTCTCATTTCCCTGTAAAGGAAAGAGAATTCCACTGGTAAGATACTAGTTGATGTGGAACACTAGTTATTACAGGAAACAGAGAACACCTAGTGTGGATCTAATCTAGATTAGTTTCAGTGCTAACTAATCGGAATTTCTAGAGATGTTGTTATATATGAAAATAACTCAATTTTAAGGCAATATCTATTTTGTTGCTTGAAAAAATGACCAAAGGTGAGAGTTTCATGTGATGTAACTGGCCTCTGGAAACACACTAAGATCTCTGAATCTGAGAGACTTTCATCATCTGTCCCTCTGACAGAATGAGTTGCAACTCATCAGTATGAGTTAGATAAGGTAGCTCATCATTGAGTTGTCCCCTGTGGCAATAGTTAAATCACTGGGTGATCATTTCTTTCTGGTAGACAGTTGTGCAAATTTCAGTGGAAGGAACGCAGGGAGATACTATTCTGTGGAAAGTTAACCCTTGAACAGTATTAATAGGTGTTAGAGTTCTCAGATCAATTCCCAGCACCAAATTACAAGAACAATGAAACTAATTTTATAGCATCTGATAACTCATTGTTAGATTGTGTTGGTTTCGTGTTGGTTTTTTTAAATGACTGGTAATCCAAATTGATTGTGTGTGTGTACACAAGATTGGGCTCTAGAAACTCTTAATTCTAATAAAGCATATTGTCCAGATGAAATTGCTGGAAGTGGAAAATGTGGGAAAAGTGAAGGAACTTTTTTCATTTTTTATGAAGATGAATGATAATTTATGATATTTAAGATTGGAAGTATGTGTTCATTTGTTTCCTAGATTGTTTCATTCTCTTCTTGTTCATCTTCAAAACCAAAAATTCAAATCCTCATTAAAAGATGCTTCAATGATCAGAAGGCTCATGAAATAGTACAAGAAAAGTTACAAGTTCTTTGAAGTCTACTGGCTTTAAGGGTTTGTTTGCTATCTTTTTTTATTCTTCTTAAACCTGACATGACAGAAGTATCTTATTAGGCTTAAAACTTCTTGGATGTAAATGCTTACATAAGCCATGTAAGTAATGTTTTGATGCAACTGACTCTAAAAATTAATTGTCTCTTCCTCCCTCAATAAGATGTGTGTATTTTTCAGATACCTAAGTATCTGAAAAAGTAAGTGTCTTACCTAAGTAAGGATGATATAGACGAGATTAACACCAGCTGCTGAATTTCTGTGTCATCACTAGAGAAATGTTTCCTCAGAATATAATGGAATATAATGTAAAATTCAACTACAAATCATGCTCTTTTCTTTCACTATAGGTGAACCAGATTAGAAATGGATGGAGAGAGATGGCACATATGAATAGGTCTTAAATTTCAGGCAGTCAAAAGAGTATTGCTAGTCTTCTTTACTTTAGAAATTTAAATCATTTTCAAGACTACAGAGTTCTCTGGGAAGTTTTATGATTTTAAATAGTCAAAACAATTAAATAATACAGATGGCTTATTCATTCATGAAACTGTACACTCAGCTTTCAAAAAATATTATCTGATGAGAGCTTTATCTTTTTTCCCCTAAATGAAATTTTAATGCAGCAGTATTCTAACTTTTTGGATGAAAATATGGGTGCATAAAAGTTAATGAGTGTTTGACACTTAATTCCCAGTGGATCAGGGCACCCATATTAGTTAATACATACTTACTGTGAAGTACATGTGCTATTTTGTGATGGATTTACCTTGGCTAGCTGCCAAGTACTAACCCAGATGCTCTCATCCCTCCCTTCAACAGGACAGGAGAGAAAAGAAGATGAAAAAGCTCTTGTGTCGAACTAAAGATGGGTAGAGCTGCCTCCCATAATCATCACAGGCAAACAATATTTGAAGAAAGTTGGTGTAATTTATTGACAACTAAACCAAAGAAATTAAAACAATGTTATCTGTCCCCCTTCTCCCATCCCTTTTTCCAGTCTCAGCTGCACCCCATCCCCAGCTCCTCTACCTCCTTCACCTTGAGGGAGCAGGAACAGGAGGATGGGTACTGGTGGGGTCTTTTTTTGGTACTTTCTGCCTTGAATTTCCAGGGATATATATTTTAAGCCTGGATCATATTTGACCTTAGGATGGTTGTCGACTCACAAAAATGACAAAAGTAAAGATTTATAGATTAGTCAGATTAACTAGAACATCCCAGAAGATACTCTATACTATAAACACTCAATGCATAAATACATAGAGAATAGAGAGAATAGAGAGAATAGAAGAAAAAAATCCCAATTCCTTCTTTAGTCAGGACAGTTTGGCTACTGGACTTAATATATTTGAGTTAAAAAGGCTTTTGCCTTCTCCCATTAGAGTGGCATCACATACAAACTGGGAAACACAGGAAATATGTTTTTGTTAAACTGCAGTTCTCAATCTCCATGAGAATCATAAATGGCTGTAAAAATTGTTGCAGATGTTAATTAAATTATTAGAAGTAAAATGAAATTGTTATGACAAAATTAAAATATAAACCAAAATAAAAATGACAAAATATGAGTTATGCTTACACTTATTGGCAGCAATTTAGTTTATTAGTGTGCCATCAGCCATTGCTGCCTCATTTTGTCCCTCAGCTCTGGGAGACCTAAGCCCATGCCAAAGACTGAAGTGAGTTTTAGCTTTTCCCCATTCCCAGAAGCTATGTGAAAGATCTCCAGGCAATAGATAGGCACATGAGGGGGTTTTATCTGTAAGTCTGGGAAACACTGAGTACAAGAAATCCCAGCTGACTGGGAAACACAAATTATGATATCTTGTTTCTTATGAGAACTGAAGAGCCTGGGAATAGGTGGTGGTCCCTGGGGTCTCTCCTTAGCCTGGTTGTAATCAGTTCATTAATGTCTCAGCAGTGAGAAACACACTGATCATGCTGGAAATTCCAGTGTGGGAAGTGCTGTGCATATGGTGGAGGACTCTATGGGAATCCATACCAGATTTCTTCATTTCTTCCATGATTAAAGGTGCGAAAATGCTGATCTAAGAAAAATTATTTCATTGCATAAGTGCAAGATGAAATCTATGAAACACACCAGAAGAACATTTGGGGGTTGAATTGGATTACAGACTGAATATAGGACAACAGTAATGCAGAGGACTTATTAATGGTAACACTAAAGTAAGAATTAGAGGCATCTTAGAAAACATATGTTAAGAAAGTTTAGTCCAAATTTACTCCGTTTAAGATCAGCTGTCCTCTTTTTTTAATGAGAATATTTAGAGGGGCAGATAAGATGGGAGTTTTGTGACTTTTCTTTCAATTGGGAATGAAGGCAGTGAGGAGAAATAAATTTTCTTGAAAAAATCTGGATTTTATATTGCAAAAGTTTTTCTATTCTAAGAATTACAGAATGAAAAATATATTTAGCACCTGTTTCTGGTATCTCCTTCAAAGTAATATTCCAGTGACGCATTAAAACCAACAATTTCATATAAACACCTGCTTATATCTGACCCATCTTAGCTCAGGCGTTCTGGACTAGAAGTTTTCTTGAATTCTTTCCAGATCTGCAGTGCTATGCAGGAAGATATGGATCTTAATTGTCAAATATGAACATGACTTGAATAAAAATTTTTATAGTTGTCCGGGCAGGTATGGAAGTCAGTTAAAATAAGAACACCCACTCTCCACACACACACACAGAGACATGCACACAAAAGCCACACAGGAAAACAGAAAGAATATAAGAATACATTAATTATGTCTTTGTTAAGTTCAATATATAAAAAAAAAACCAAATTCAATCCCCAAGATCCTTATACCCATCCTAAAATTTGGAGTATAGTTTTAGAAGTCCTGAAGAGTTGCTGCTCATCCAGGAAATAGGAGAACGTTAACTTTAGTGTAGACAAATGATTCTCTTTTTCCCCTCTTAGAATTGTCAGTTTCATATGGACAGCCTAAAGATAGGCAGACCTTTTATTTGATGGCTCTTCAATCTAATTGCTGTTCATGAGGCTACTTGTGTTCAATAGCCTTATTACACCTTTTATCTTACTGTGTTTATTGTATCTTGTTATGTCTAAAGACTTCATGAAGTTTAAGTTACTGATGATTAAATACTTACATCCTGATATGCCATATGCCAATTAAGTATGATTAAATTAAAGGTTCCTTTCTGTTGTTATAACAAAGGGAATTCATTAGTGATAAGTGCTTTTCTTGCAGAGTATGAACTAAGTTCCAGTCCAAAAGGCAAACAGTTCTTTGAAAGAAACATTTGCAATGATCTCACAGTGGTGTTTAAAATTAGTGTTGACTTTGTTTCATTTGGAACGATTACATAGCTTGAATGGAGCACTGAATATCTTAAAGGGTAGGGGCACATTCCATCACTGAATAGCTATGAAGCCAAATACTAGAAGGATTATGAGATTGTAGTGCTTAGAAATTATGAGAAACATTAGCAATGGGATGATGGTGATGATGATGATGATGATGATGATGTGGATATATGAATGTGCAGAATACAGAGCTAAAGTCAGTAAAAAGGTCCCATATCACCATATGCAAAAAACAAAAAGCCCCCAAAATACAGCATAGGAATAAAGTTCCTCCATTTTCTCTAACTGAGCTAAGATTTTGTCACTGTCAAGACACAGAGAACAGTGAGAAGTAAAAAGCATTTTTCTTTGTTTGATTTTTATCTTCTGGTTAATGACTTTGCCTTCCTACAAAATGTTGCTGTGAACTACCAGTAATAACAGAAAGGCCTATGCTATAGATCTGTCCTTTGAGTACCACTCAATTTAGGCCCAAAATCTTAGTTAATTTCAAAGTTGGGGTTCAGTAGTATCAGTAGTAGTCTATGAAAGGTACCACTCAAAAACTCAAAAACTCTATTTTAATTTTGATATATGGTCCTATTGCTGTCTTGACTCCACTGCACCTCTTCTAAAGAGTAAAATTTCCTTGAAAACAGGTATCAGATTATAAGTAGTAGGATTTAAAACTTGTATGTCCAATCTTTTTTTGGTCGGGTTTATTTGTTTGGGTTTGTTTTTATTTTATTGCCCTTGAGGATCAAGAAGTGAAAGACTAAATTCCCTATTCTGTGCCTTGAAAAAGGTGATATAAGTGAGTCTTTTGTTATCAGTTCAAGCATTGTAGTCTGCTTTCTTTGGCTTTCCATGATGTTTACACCTACCTGCTGCAACTACACAGCAGCTGCAGGAGTTGTGGCGCTGTGCCAACATGTTTATGTTCTTTCCCAACAACTGTCTGCTGCATTTTCTAAGCATATCCATTGCTCAATATCCATGCACTCTATGTGGTCATGCCTACACTAGTCTGTGTAGCACTGGGTGGAGGTAAAGGGAAATCTGGCAGGGAGATTACTTTCAGACATCTCCAACAGTCTTGTATTGGCACTAACAAGCTCATGTTGCTGCAGTTTAATTGCTTTTGGCACTGCAAATAGCCAAAGTCTAGATGGACGTTACCTGTACACGCATCCATCTCTACTTTGGTGTCACATACTGCCCTGACTAAATGTTCATTATAGCAATATACACTAGACATTTACGACTCAATTTTTACTTTTAGGTCATTTCTTGCTAGAGAAAAGCTGTATTTTCTCTTATTACACCTTCATGAAGTAGAAAGGAACTTTAAGTGTAAAATTACAGAGAAACAGGTATGGTGCAGAAGCATGACTGGTCTACCAGACATCAGCTGAAAAGCTTTTAGCAGACAACACCTCCAGAATCAAAGAAGAAACTTGTAATTTTTATATTATCCACATACTTTTTGATTGTTTGTTTGTTTCAGTAAATAATTTCTTATCATATCAGAACCCTGTAGATCTGTGATTGATTTTATTCTTTTGCTACTTTCACTTGCGACATAACATCTACTGATTTCACTCTGGATATGGAAAAAATGTTTGTGAGAAGTAGCTTTGGCATGCATCCTGGTACTTTTAGAGCTAAGAAGCAAAATGATTTAATAAAGATTTGCCAGATAAATTTGATTGCTACTTTGATAGAATTAAAAATTGGTGGATGAAAGAAAAGCATAATATGATACACATTTTCAATTAATTAAGGAAAACATTTGATACTGCATTCTATAAAAGCTCTTTTCTCAAAATTAATTTAAATCGGCTTGAATATGAATGTTATCGTGGAATAACCACTGGTGAAAGGGAGCAAACAAAGGGAAGTGATGAGCTGCAAAATAGTGACTTAGGAAGAAATGACTACTGGTTTAATGCCAGAGGAGGTCAGGTTCTGTTCCTCACTAATGACTTTGCAAAGATTAAAAACAGCACATTAATTCATTTGCAGAGGTACTAACTTGGGAGGAACTATAAAGGCTAAAATGCTATGAGGTGTACTTCTGCACTTTAATGAAGAAGATGAGCTTGAATCCTAAAGAAAAGCTGAGAAATATCAACAAATGGATTTTATGTAAAATTTTCCAAAATCCAGGTTTTGCAAGGTAAGCTGCAGTTCAGAAAAAAATCTTATGTATATTCTAAGCCCTCATTGACTTCAGCAAGTGTTAATCATAGGCTTACATGTTGTATGGAATAACAAAGCGGTTAAGATCAGGTCTAGTATTAAGCTTATTCTTAAGTTCTTTGCTAATGCAAATTCTATAAAGCAAAGATGAAACCTAAAAAAAAAATGTATAAGAATATTAGAGAAGTGAAAATGTAATCCTGCATTAATAAGCCTTTTCTTTCTACAGCCCATGTTACTACCTGGAAATAGGATTAAGGACAATGAGAAAAAAGTGTAATTTCGTTTACCATTTTATAAATCACGAGTAAACCTTTGTGTTCTCAGACATGCTCCTGATGTATGTCCTCTCTACCCCCTTACTCTTAAAATATAACATACTAAGAGAGATTAAATAAGTGCTTGAGAAAGGGAATTTGTTAATGCAAGGGATGAAATTTATGAAGAAATCATACTCTATTGAAATAAGTGGTAAAGCTCCTACAAAATCTCAAAAGGATTAGAATTTTACCGGGACAAGCTGATGCAGACACATAATTCACACCGTAACTTTTACCGCCTACGAAGCAAAATCGTATAGGAGTTTCATTTTGATCTATCGCAAAAAAGGAAATTCTACGGCCTAAAAGAACTTCCCCTTATGGACTGGAGATGGGGTGTGGAGTCCAAAAGAGCTAAAAGTCATTTGAGAGACTATGAGCACTTATAAGGTATGCCTCCACCTGCAAAGTGTCTCTTTGAATTAACAACAAAAAAAAAGAAACCGCCACAAAAACCCAGTGGGGAATCCTGCCAAGAACGTCTGTGACCATGTAGCTTTTTTTCCCCAGTTTCCACCCAAAAGGGTCCCAGAAATGACTGAATTGTATCGCCCTAGAATCAGGATAAAGACAACCAGGGAGCACATTCAAAGTGCAAACATTTCACAGAAGAACAGCTGTGTGCAGCAATGTTTGCCCGCTGTGGATCAGCACATGAAGCTGATGTTCATGTCGCGCTTCCATATGTAGAACAGGATGAACACTGTGAATCCCTTCCCTACATGACACTGCTTACATGCAGCTACAAATCACTTCTTGGTTAAAATCAGTTTTGCAGGAGGCATGCCTCTAGATTATTTTTTTTATTTGCAGCAAAACTGGATATAAGGGAGAATAAAAACCTGTGCATTAATTATTTTGTGGCTGGAAAGCCATGAACGCTTACAACATATTAACTTTTCAAAGTACTTTCAGCTTGTCACCCAAATAGGCTGGGGTGCACTTGGAATCAACTGGAAAATGAAGACAGAAATTGCCACTGAGTATATAAAGCAGCAGCAATGTGAATGTTAGCCAAAAGAGCTGAGCAACTACAGAACTAGACCTTGTGTGAGCAACATGCCCAGTCAACTTCATTTTCACACATGCAATGTCCTTGGGATAGGTATTTAGCATCTGACAATTGACCATCTCCTCATCCGTGGCCAGACCTAATTTATTATTAAAGGCAAGTGAAAGGACAGATATTTTATTGAGAACAATTAAATAGTGTTACACTGGTTTTGCAAAGACAAGATTGCATGGTCAGAATGAATGGCTGAAAAAATGGCGTGAATGCAATGCTGGGATACTTGCCTTGGAGTCCTGACAGAAGAATATTTGTGCTAGAGGTGCTAATTGAATCTTAGGGGAACAGTGATGTAACTAAGAGGCTTATAAAGTATGGGGAAAATATGCATATTTTTTAGCAATTTTTTTCAGGTTTGAGAAGATTTGGGAAAAGGTTAAAAGCACTCCACACCAGTCAGAACTGTGCTATTTCCAGTACCAAAGTGAGATAGAGAGAGAATTGCAGAAACAGTGGATAATGAAAGTGGGGAGGATCAACTAAAGCCTTCATAGTGTCTAATTCATTCATCCTTTTCACTGAAGTCCTTTTATAGTATCAGTCAGCAAAGTTCAGTGATCAATGATGGCAGTTCGTCATTCATCAGGTTACTCAGAATGTAAAGTAGAATATAAAAATGCAGATGGAGACTGGCAAAGACTTCACATGAACAAATTTGAGTCTATGAAAATTTATTTCTAGACTAGTTTTGTTTCAGGACAAGGCATCAATATTTTGAATATTCATTTAAGTCTTTAAAACATGGAAGAATTTACATATCTTCGCTTAAGAAACTGATTTTTGATGCTTTGTCTACGGATTGACAACATGTTCCATGTTCCAGGACCAGGAAGGGACTCATCAAGAAAAGGCTCAGTTAGGAATTGGGATATGAAGTTTATTTCCTTTCTGAGTGTCAGTTTAAGGATGTCCCATCACTGGAAGTGTTCAAAACCAGACTGTAAGGGGTTCCAAGTATCCTGGTTTAGTGGACCTTGCCTATGGCAAGCTGGTTAGAACTAGATGATCTTTGAGGTCACTTCCAACCCTAACCATTATATGAGTCTATAAAAAAGTTCTCCATTATTCCTGAATAGTTCCCAAATGGAACAAAGAAACAAATTTCTTCTCTCAGTGAGCCACTGCCTGCATTTCTTGCCCACCCTACAGCCTGTAGTAATGGAGTGCAATACTTCTACACGCGATGCTGCACGTCATGTGGGTCTTTGCAGAATTAACACCTCAGAAATCTAGGAAGCAATAATGAATACAGAAATGTCATGGTCGCAGTTAATACTAAGAATGCAATGTGATATTGGAGCACAAATAGTTAACACGATTTAGGGAAAAATTGTCACAGGTGTCTTGCCACAGAGAATTTTCTGTTCAGCTGCAGTGTGAGTATATTCAGAATGCTGCATTAAATGTAGGGCACCTAGTTGCCAGAAAAGTATTGAAGAGATTTCAGAGAAGAGGATTAAGAACAGTCAGGGAGGTGAAGGCATCATTTAGGAGGAAAGATTAGAATAGTTAAATATGCATAGATTGGATGGCTGACCAAAGACCACTAATATGTGAAGAGTAAGAAAACACTGGAAGACAATATTATTTAAGATATTAAATGAAATAATAACATATGGTGTGTACCAATCTAAGTTCCATTATTCTTATATATATATCATACTTTACTAGACTAAATAATTCCCCTAACAGTGATGTCTATTAGGCTGTCACAGGACTGGCTTGTGCAGCACAGTTAGCTTATAAATTGCAGTACTTTTCAGAGACATGACAATACATTCTCTTCCAGAGCAGAATTTCAACAACAAATACAAGCCACAAGGCTTATGAGGCTCTACAGCAACAGCTTTTGTCCTGCCACTTCTCTCCCTTTCACCTTTTTTATTCTGACTTTTTTCGTTTTGCTGTATGTTCTTGACAAACTGTTAGCTTCTTTGGTTCTCTCCAGACACTCCAGCTGGCAAGCCTGGAGTAAATAATGCTCTGTCTTCTTAGACCCGTTGCAATCCTCACCAACCAGTGTTGCGGTGGCTGAGCCTGGTAGGGCCAGCCACAGGAGTGGCCAAGGAGCCAGAGGACCCAGGTGCAGTAGAAGACTGCTGGTGGGAAGGCTCCGAGGTCTGAGATCTCCCCCACAGTCATGGTGAGGAGGAAGGTCTCCCCCATGTGGCCTAGCAATACTATGTTAATGTTCCCCTATCAGGCGTTGGCTGTGCAGCTGCACCGACCAGCGACCCCTGAGAGGGACACTTGGTGACGACCGCGGCATTCTTATTCCACCGACCACCGCACACCGCGTCACGGCACTGCCGAACGCAGGACGCTTTTGGGAAGGTCGCGGCACGTACCATCTAGCCCCGTCGCGACAAAGCAGTGGCTATTTGTCACAAGCAAAAATAAGTATTTGGATAACAAAGAGAAACCAGTTAGACTGTAGCTATGAATGCAACCAGATGCAGATGGGACACCAGGAGACAAGACAAATGTGTTTAAATCTCTTTTTTTTTATCACATTGTGCAATATATAACAAGTTTTTGATTTGGATCAGACCTTTTTGTAATGTGGGCTTTCAATTTTGTTAACAAATTGACAAATTATAAGTGGGATAAATGCTCCATTTCTAAAACTCAATAAAATAAAAAACTTACAACTGGGCAAGATTATATGAGCAGAATGAAGCCCCCGTAATCCAAGGGGAAATGGTCAGTGACCTATGACACCCCTTAGACATACACAAATCTATGGGGCTGGATGGGATCCACTCAAGGATATTGAGGGAGTTGATGAAAGAGCTCACAGAAAACTTTCAATCATTTACCAGCAGTCCCGGCTAACTGGAGAGGTTCCAGTTCATTGGAAGCTAGCAAATTTGATACCTGTTTACAAGAATGACCAGAAGTAGGATCCAGCGAACTGCAGGCCTGTCAGCCTGACCTTGGTGCTGGGCCAACTATAGTACAGATCATCCCGAGTGCCGTCACATGAAATGTACAAAACACCAGGGATAAGGCCCAGCTAAAACATGTTTATCAAAGGCAGGTCCTGCTTGACAAACCTGATCTCCGTCTGTTGCAAGGTGACTCTTAGTGAATGAGGGAAAGGCTGTGAATGTTGTCTACCTGGACTTCAGTAAAGCCCCTGACACCATTTCTCACAACATTTTCCCGGGGAAGCTGGCAGCCCACAGCTTGGAAATGTGCACCCTTCACTGGGTTAAGAATGGGCTGGATGGCAGAACCAAGACAGTGGTGGTGAATGGTGCTGCATCCAGTTGGTGGCCCTTCAGAAGCAGTGTTCCCCAGGGCTCAGTGTTAAGCCAGTCCTGTTTAATATCTTTATTGATGATCTGGATGAGGGGATCAAGTGAACCCTCATCAAGTTTGTAAGCAACACTAAGCTGAGTAAGAGTGTTGATCTGCTGGAG